>WTXI01000079.1:0-152802 GCA_022376515.1 Lactifluus volemus | reverse complement strand
CCCTAAACCCTAAACCCTAAACCCTAAACCCTAAACCCTAAACCCTAAACCCTAAACCCTAAACCCTAAACCCTAAACCCTAAACCCTAAACCCTAAACCCTAAACCCTAAACCCTAAACCCTAAACCCTAAACCCTAAACCCTAAACCCTAAACCTACCATCCACCCGGGCTGGGCCCAGGCTGGGGCCCGGGTATTTTATATAATATTTTTCTTTTTATCTCCTCTAAACCACCCCCATTTACAGATCATAGGCTAGGGTTAGGGTTTAGGGTAAAACACAACCCATTTATAAACCACAATCTAAGGTTAGGGTTCCAACTACCCAGTAGGTCAACCCCCCCCCCCAGTGGGACTCCATCCCAAAGACAGTCATTAAAATAAATTTAGTAGGCCACCCCCCCCCCCAATGGGGCTCCGCCCCAGAGACAGTTTTAAAAAAAAAAAAAATAGGCCACCCCCCCCAATGGGGCTCCGCCCCAGAGACAGTTGTTAAAACAAGTTCAGTAGACCACCCATGGGACTCCGTCCCAAAGACAGTTGCTAAAACAAGGAGCGACCTTTCCGCCATTGGCTTACCTTGTCCTTTAGATCGAGATCGACAAACGAATGTTTCCCGCCCCTGCGTCACGCGGCACGAACGTAGGAATATTCAGGCGTGGCAAATTCAAATACTTTTTGCGCCCTGACCAATCCGCAGTCATCCTAGTAATGATGCTTACTGCGCGAAGTCCGGGATATTAAGGTTCGTCCAAATAGAAACAAATAGGACTGATGAGCTATATGAATAGCGAAAACCGGTGACGGGGCCCTCACTCCCCACCGCTTATCCTCGTTTCTTCAAAACAAACTCTCTCTCCGGTCGCCCCGCTCGCTTCGCTCGCGGAGCTCCCACCCTAAACCCTAGCTGTTCCTAGTTCCTAAGATAGGATCAAGTTGTTCAGGAGGCACCAACAGAGACGTAAGTCTGGGTTGGGTCTAGCTAAGTTATAGCACTTAGAGGGCTTCAAGAGAGGAGGAGATCACAAGGGGATTTGTGAAGGGATTCAAGAGGCTAGTATTGGAGAGAAGTCCAAGCTGGAGAGCAAGGACACAAGTCGAGAGGTCTTATATACTGTACAGGGCAAAGGGCGAGTGCCATCAGTAATGATGTCATGAGCCTGGGTCTAACTACGACATCATCGAAGTTCTAGGCTAATGATGTCATAAGAGTCACTGTGAGTCATGAACACGCTGTTCTGTATCGTACAAGGTGAGGCTCTGTCCGTAAGCGAGAATGTAGACGGAAATGAAAAACATGAGGCAACAGGGAGGCAGAGGTCTAGATGAATCCGTAACATCAGATGCTGCCGATGCTTCTGCCTATGTGCATGCCAGTGGCAAATCTACCCCCTCTATATTATCATTGTACTTGCCATTTACTTCACAGAATACTAGTGCTTATGCCAATGTCATTGCCGGTCCTACCGACACTGCCAATGCTGCTGCCAATGCTTCTGCCTATATGCATGCCAATGGCAAATCTACCCTCTCCACATTATCGTTATACTTGCCATTTACTTCACAGAATACTAGTACGTATGCCAATGCCATTGGCACTGGCATTGGCAACATCTAAAACTTTGCCATTGGCATCAGAAGCAGCATTGGCAGTGTCAGTAGGACTGACAATGGCATCGACATAAATACTAGTATTCTGTGAAGTAAATGGCAAGTACAATGATAATGTAGAGAGCATAGATTTGCCATTGGCATGCACATAGGCAGTGGCATCGGCAGTGGCATTGGCAGTGTCGGTAGGACTGGCAATGACATTGGCATAAGCACTAGTATTCTGTGAAGTAAATGGCAAGTACAATGATAATATAGAGGGGATAGATTTGCCACTGGCATGCACATAGGCAGAAGCATTGGCAGCATCTGAAACTTTGCCATCGGCATCGGCATCGGCATCGGCATCGGCATCAGCAGTGTCGGTAGAACTGGCAATGGCATTGGCATAAGCACTAGCATTCTGTGGAGTAAATGGCAAGTACAACAATAATGTAGAGAGCATAGATTTGCCACTGGCATGCACATAGGCAGAAGCATTGGCAGCATCTGAAACTTTGCCATCGGCATCGGCATCGGCATCGGCATCGGCATCAGCAGTGTCGGTAGACTGGCAATGGCATTGGCATAAGCACTAGCATTCTGTGGAGTAAATGGCAAGTACAACAATAATGTAGAGAGCATAGATTTGCCATTAGCATGCACATATGCAGTGGCATCGGCAGCATCTGAAACTTTGCCATCGGCATCAGCAGTGGCATTGGCAGTGTCAGTAGGACCAGCAATGGCATTGGCATAAGCACTAGTATTCTGTGAAGTAAATGGCAAGTACAGATCTGTACAATAACAGTGTAGAGAGCATGAATTTGCCATTGACATGCACATAGGCAGCAGCATCAGCAGCATCTGAAACTTTGCCATTGGCATCAGCAGCAGCGTCGGCAGTGTCAGCAGGACCGGCAATGGCAGACATTGGCAGCAGCAGACATCGGCAACGTCGGCAGCAGCAGACATCGGCAGTGGCAGTGTCAGTAGGACCGGCAATGGCAGACATCGGCAGCAGCAGATATCGGCAGTGGTAGACATCGGCAGACATAGGCAGCGGCAGTGTCAGTAGGACCAGCAATGGCAGACATCAGCAGTGGCAGGCATCGGCAGCAGCAGTGTTGGTAGGACTGGCAATGGTAGCAGTGGCAGTGGCATCGGCAACAGTGATGTGTAAGCCAAAAGGCCACTGCCGCTCTTCCTAATATTGTTACGGAATGCAGGACAAGTCGGACCTTATGCTTCCTACACACGCTTACTCATCCTGATGACGTCCCTTCCACATGACTCTTATTGTGCTGACTGATTCTATTGTTCTGACTCCCTATTGTCTGTCCTGTTTTGTCCAGTGTTATTGTCTCGAGTCTCTATTGTTCGCGTTCGTTATTGTTCTTGACCTTATGCCTATTGTCCACCCTAGTCTGGTAGAACAATTAGCATAAACTGTATAAGTAGGCCTCCGCTGGTAGCTTGTACCCCAGCTTCGGCTTTGACTCAAATCGACTTGTTTCACTCTCCAGAAAGACAGAACTCCTCCTCTCCTCTTCCCTCTCTTCTCTTACCCTCCTATACGCCCTAATAGGGTCATCGAAGCTTGGTGGTTGTGCTACAACACCACAGGTCTCAGCGCGTCGACACTTGAAGTGTCCCTGAGCCCAGGTCTTAGGAGAGACCAGAACAACCAGAACCCTAGTTGGGACCCGGCCCTAGTCGAGCCATAACAAAAGCCGAAGCTCTTCTCTAGTAGATGTCCACTTGGGACTACCTACAACAACCAACCTATCTGCGGATCAAAGAATTGTTGATCGACGCACATTTGAACAAGAACGAGGCAATACAGAAACAGTATAACGCCAAACGAAGATCGGAGCAAAGGTGCTGGAAAGAAGTCAGCATTTCCTGTGTACGCACCATTGGACACCTAGAAACAATCTTAGGTGCAGGAACAGAATTGTTCCAATCTGAACAAAGAAACATACTGATCCTCTACCTACCGGGGGATCACATTGCCTTCCATACGCAAGGCTGGACAGGAATAACGACGGGTCTTTAATCGTTGTCTGGGATACAAACGAAGACGACCTTGGAACCAGGGTCATCCCCAGAGAGGACGACGACCTAACCATCGAACAGAAAGGAAGCATCAGGTTCCTAGAAGATAGGAGACAAACGCACCAACTATACCAGAAACCAACGACCTATCACTCCTATCACGAAGAAGAAGGGTTAAGAACCAAGTACAGGTCCCCCTGCGAATTCATCAACAATCGGTGGTACAACATCTACTGGTCGAGCAGCGAGTACTGGACCGACCCCACCATGAAGTTCACTAAATACGATTACATCCTTAACGAACTAGAACTCCCCCTCTCGATGCAGCCATCAGAAACCAGCGAAAACGAGAGTGAGAATGAAGATGGGGCGACATCCCCCCCCCAACAGGATTCAGCAGGAGCAAACTCCTCCTCTGAGGACAGCCAAACCAGAGCACCCCCGCCCACGCAAGAGAATGAAGAGCCCAGGATGATTACGCCCATCACCCCCATAGACCACGCCATGAGTGCTCTTAGCATCGCTTCACCAACCCCCATGTTTACCCGCTCAGCGACTCTGACGCAGCCAACCCAAACCACGGCAATGGCTGGACCAAGCCAGGGCAGTGGCGGAGGTGGCGGCGGTGGTGGCGGCGGTGGTGGCGGTGGCGGTGGTGGTGGTGGCGGTGGTGGCGGAGGAGGCGCGGCAGCTGCAGCAGCCGGGGCCCAACCAGTTCCCCACCCCAGAAATGGCCTAAAAGGGATTCCACCTACGCCATTCAAAGGAGACAAGAGTCTGTACGACGTCTTCAAAACGGAATGGAGGATGTACAAAGCTATCAATCGAAACCACGACGACATGCTTGTCCCCTACAACCGTGTCATGACAATGTTAGGAATGGTCAAAGGACCTTTGGTGTCAGCATGGGTACAAGACTACCTAGACACCATCGAACAAGAAGTGGCCCAGCATGGGGAAAATGCGGAAATCCTCTGGGACAATTTCGAAAACGCCCTAGACGACGCCTTCAAAGACACCAACGAAGAAGACGATGCAATCACAAGGCTGGAACACCTAGAAATGAAGAAAGGAAACCTGGCCCAATACACAGCTGAATTTAGTCGTCTCAGAAAGAAGGCAGGATGGGACGCCGACAGCAGCGGCACCATCAGAATGTACAAAAGGGGACTAGACCTAGGGCTCCTCACCAGCATGCTCAAACAAGTGGGGGCCAACCCCACCACCATGAAAGATTGGCAGGAGCTGGCCACTCAACACCACGACGCGTACCAACAACTAAAGCACGAAATTAGCTTCAGGAAAGACGTCCCTCGGTGGGCCAGCCAGATCATAGCCAAGAAGAAAGAGACCCCCCCTCAGAAAGATCCTTGGGCCATGGATATCGATGTCACCAGGACCGACTCAGCTAAAGCAGACGAAAAACAAAGGCTGCGAAGGGAGGGACGGTGCTTCTTCTGCAAAGAACAAGGGCACCTCTCTAGGGATTGCCCTAAAAAGAAAGGACAAAACAATCCCAAGCCGCCACAGCAGCCCAGAGCTCGAGCCAGCAAGAAGGAGGATGACGAAACCACGCAAGTTGGTGACGACGAGGATCCCATCCAGATGCTTAGGAACATCAGGGCCAAGATTGGGAAGGGAGCCTTCAACGGCGCCTTGGACGGGCTGGTAGAAGAAGAGGATTTTTGAATGGCTCGACCCGTGTAGCCTGGGTGCGAGCCCGTCTTACTCAAATATGTCGTATCTCGAGAACCAATACACTGGACATTCCCCTATCGTTCACGAGCGCGACCAAGACGGCTGCCGAAAAGGCACTACTTGATAGTGGTGCCACAGAAAACTTCATTGACCCGAGGATGGTGGAAAAACTGGGTCTGGGATCAATAGACCTCCAGGAGCCACGAACGGTGTTCAATGTGGATGGAACGGAAAATCAAGACGGAAAAATCACCAGTTACTGTCTCCTCAATATACTGCAGGGACGAAAGGAAGCAGCACAAGTCTTCTTCATCACGAACTTGGGCGAGGATCGAATTATCCTGGGGTATCCTTGGTTGCGCGAGTTCGACCCCCAAATTAACTGGAAGGATGGGAAGATTCGGGGTCCACCAATCAAGCTGTCCACCACAGGACGAAGCTGGAAGTTGAAATGGGCGGCACGAAGGACGAAAACATGCAAGGCGAGTTTCAGCCAACAATGGGCGCAACGAGAAGGAAAGGGTCAAAGCAGGGTAGCAGTCCCGGAACAGTTCCAGAAATATGCCAAAGTTTTCTCAGAAGAAGAAGCAAAACGCTTCCCCCCTTCACGACCAGAGGACCTTGTTATCACCCTATTGCCAGATGCCCCAAAGACCATCAACTGCAAGACATACAAATTAACGGCGGAAGAAACCAAATCCATGCGAACGTTCCTCACTGAACAACAGGCCAAAGGATACGTCACGAGGTCGAAATCAGCATGGTCCAGCCCCTTCTTCTACATCAAAAAGCAGGATGGGAAGCTGAGACCAGTCTACGACTACCGGAAAGTGAACGAATGGACGGTTAAGGACGTGTACCCCCTTCCCCGTATCGACACAATCTTCGACCAGATGGGAGACGCTAAGCTCATGTCCAAATTTGACATTAGGGATGGGTACTATAACATCAGAATTCACCCCGATAGCCAATGGATCACAGCGGTCAAAACGGATGAAGGCCTATTCGAAGCGAAGGTCATGCCTTTCGGACTATGCAATGCACCGGCCGCCTTCCAACGGATGGCAGATCGCATCTTTGCCAATCTAAAAAAGAAATACCCTCGCTGGGTCCACTGGTACCTGGACGATTTTCTCATCGTGACCCCCGACGACCCAGAACTACATGACCAGATCACCAAGGAATACTTAGAGATCCTGGAAAAGGAGTCGCTCTTCCTGAAGCCGGAAAAATGTCAGTTCGCTAAAAAGGAGATAGAGTTTCTGGGATATGTCATCGATCAGGGCACCATTCGTATCGACCCTAGCAAGAAGCATGGGCTAGCAGACTGGCCACGCCAATTGAAATCAGTACGGGAGGTCCGCAGCACGCTGGGAGTCTTAGGCTACCAACGGCAGTTCATCCCAGGTTTTGCCAACATTGCTAGACCCCTGACGAACCTGCTAAAGAAGACAACCAAGTTTGAGTGGACAGGGGAATGTACGCAAGCAGTAGATCAATTGATCAAGGCAGTCACCAGCGACCCGGTCCTACAGAGACCTAACCTGGCGGAACCATTTGTCTTGGAAGTCGATGCTTCACAATACGCCAGTGGAGCGATCCTCCACCAACCCGACAAGGATCAGAAGTTGCGCCCTGTGGGTTACTATTCGCGAACGTTCAATCAAGCAGAAAGAAACTATGATATCCACGATCGGGAACTATTGGCAATGATCCGAGGTCTGGAACACTGGCGACACCTTCTATTGAGCTCCCCACATGTCATCACCGTCGTCAGTGACCACGCCAACCTTCAATACTACCGGGAGGCGCACAAAATCAGTCGGCGGGTGGCACGTTATATCCCTAAAATGGCGGAGTATAACATGAAAATCGTACATCGACCAGGGAAGACTAACAAGGCCGACCCATTGTCACGACGACCAGGATGTGACCAAGGGGAGAATGACCATGAAGACGTGTTAGTCTTGCCTCCGGAACTCTTCGTACGCCTCTTCACGGAAGAGCAATCACTGGAACAGGAAGTGGAGCGCGCTCAAGAAAGACACCAGCAACAGCTAGAAGAGTGGACGAAAACGGAGGGGGTGCGAAGGCACAAAACACGCTTTGGGACCAAGTGGTATCACCACGACCGATTGGCGGTCCCGGAAGACCCCGCAGTGCATCGAAGCATCCTGCAAATGTACCACGATCACAAAACAGCAGGGCACCCAGGGATCATGAGAACTTGGTCCATGATCGCCAAAGACTACTGGTGGCCCACGATGAGAACGTTTGTCATCAGATACGTGCAAGGGTGTGCAACTTGCCAAAGCACCAAGAGTGGCACAACCAGACCTAAAGTCCCCTTGGTGCCCATTCCCCCGAAGCAAAGTTATGCCCCATATTCGACGATCGCCCTAGATCTGATCACAGACCTCCCAGAGTCGCAAGGCTACGATAGCATTCTAACCATCACCGACCATGATTGTAGCAAGGCTGCGTTCTTTATCCCCTGTAACAAAACCATCGACAGCGAGGGGATCGCGAGGTGTTACGCCAAAGAGGTGTTCCCCCACTACGGCCCTCCGAGGCGGGTAATTTCGGACCGCGACCCGCGCTTCGCGTCAAAGTGGACGAAGGAACTATGCAAACAATTGGGAATCGACCAGAACATCAGTACGGCATACCACCCCCAGACCGATGGCCAATCGGAACGAACGAACCAATGGCTAGAACAATACCTGCGCGTCTATGGAAACTTCCAACAGAACGACTGGGTTAGCTGGTTGCCTTTAGCCCAGTTCGTCCACAACTCGTGGATCAATGAAACAACAAAACAAACCCCGTTCGACTTACTCATGGGACACACACCCGCGGTATGGCAAACCAAAAAAGAAGGGAAAATGCCAGCAGTAGAACGGCGCAAAGACTATCTGATGGAGAAACGTAACCAAGCGCATCAAGCGATCCAAAGGGCGCAAGATCTCCTCCAGAAGCGGAATGTGCGAAAGAAGGGCAGACGAGCATATGAACCTTTCAAGGAAGGAGACCAAGTTTGGCTAGACGGGAAGAACCTCAAAACGTCGCATCCCTTCGCCAAGTTAGCTCCAAAAAGATACGGCCCATTCCCAGTGGTCCAGGTGATCAACCCGGTGGTTTTCAAACTGAAACTCCCGGATCAGTGGCGTCAAAAACGTGTCCACCCGGTCTTCCATGCGTCCCTTCTATCACCATATAAGGAGACGGAAGAAAATGGGCAGGCCTTCTCGGAACCAGCCCCGGACGTAATAGAAGGTGAGGAAGAATACGAGGTCGAACAGGTGTTGGACTCCAGGCGAAAAAGGGGTGGCAAAGGGCGCCTCGAGTACTTCCTGAAGTGGGAAGGGTACCCCCACGCCCACAACACCTGGGAACCAGCTGACCAGGTACACGCGGACGACCTGGTGGAAGAATTTCACAAACAAAACCCAACAAAGACGAGGAAGATTATAATAAGACGGGGGAGGATGGACAGCAGACAATGCAGCTTCGCTTCCTCTTCCAAGAGCCTGACGAACCCCCCTTCGTCACCCCTCACTTCCGCGAGTTCTTCCTCAAACGACAGATCCACATCACCTACGCCCATCATAGCCAGCACAAACACTTCTGTCGGGAGGCCATCTGCGCTTCCCATTACTAACGCCCCCGTCACCTCGCTCCCTTACACTTGGGAGGAAATTCAATCCGCAAACCTTGAACTCACCCTCCCGCAAATTTTCCAAGCTTCCCGGGCAGACGCAGACTTCTTCGATCCCAAACGAGAGCATCGCACCTCCCCCGGCTCCTTCATAGTTGACTACCGTCAAGTCCGCCTGGTGTGCCTGGGGATCCCGTATGACTGGCCAGTGGGGCGAGAAAACAATTACGAGTGGCCTTACAATCCCTATAAGTACTACGAGGATACCCGACAGTGTCTTCACTGCCTTTTCGACTTCAAGTGGAGAAGGGACCACCCCGGAACCCAGAGACGCACCCGCATCTTCACTGACGGCCGTAGCACCATGGTTGCCCAAAGGCTGGGTGACTTCGCTAGACCAGAGACCCCTGAAGAAGAATGGTTTGAAGAAGACGACGAAGGCAGGCTGCAGATCAACCTCCTTCGTGCCCCCACGACCCCCGCTGTCGTGGCGGCGCAGACAGACGGTTGGGTCCCGGATCCGCCCCCTCAGACCCGTAGCGTTGGTACCCAGACGACCCCAGTTAGCACGCAGGACGAAGCCATTCAAGCGTTCCCCACCTACGGAACCACCGAATATTGGCTCGACCAGAGGGACGGTAATCCCGGGGGTCCTCAGCAGAGAGATCGGGATATGGAGCCACGAGCGCGCCTTACTCTTCACCCACACGGACTTGATCGCCTGGGACTCGATTCCGGAGGTCTTCAGAGATTCGATTTTCCAAATGACTCTACGCCGCGTAGAGAACTGAAACATTGCCGTTTCCACGAGAGGATGATGACTCACGACAGCGACGGCTGCCCCTTCCCTCACTTCTCCTGTATGCCAGGGCTTGGAGTGTGTCGCGTCCCTGAAAACCACAGATGGCACGGTGGGGGATGCCTTTTGGATGGCACTGCAGAGGAGATCAAGAAGAAGCGCAAGCAGATGGAAGTCTTGGACACCTGTGTACCCGGCCCGTCCCAGTCACGACGTAAAACTGACTAAGGTGGCAGGTGGGACTGCCTTCTAGAGAGGGGGTATTGTTACGGAATGCAGGACAAGTCGGACCTTATGCTTCCTACACACGCTTACTCATCCTGATGACGTCCCTTCCACATGACTCTTATTGTGCTGACTGATTCTATTGTTCTGACTCCCTATTGTCTGTCCTGTTTTGTCCAGTGTTATTGTCTCGAGTCTCTATTGTTCGCGTTCGTTATTGTTCTTGACCTTATGCCTATTGTCCACCCTAGTCTGGTAGAACAATTAGCATAAACTGTATAAGTAGGCCTCCGCTGGTAGCTTGTACCCCAGCTTCGGCTTTGACTCAAATCGACTTGTTTCACTCTCCAGAAAGACAGAACTCCTCCTCTCCTCTTCCCTCTCTTCTCTTACCCTCCTATACGCCCTAATAGGGTCATCGAAGCTTGGTGGTTGTGCTACAACACCACAGGTCTCAGCGCGTCGACACTTGAAGTGTCCCTGAGCCCAGGTCTTAGGAGAGACCAGAACAACCAGAACCCTAGTTGGGACCCGGCCCTAGTCGAGCCGTAACAAATATGGTATGTCCGCTGGATGACTAGCGGGCATGCTGGCCCGATCAAGTCAATACATTGTATGGCTTCGCTGAGTGATTCATTCGATACATTGTAGTTTGACTACCTGGTCACGGAAGACGGTATGCATGCAGCGTTGGAAGGTCCCCGGCGCATTTCGAAGGCCGAAGGGCATTACATTGGGGAGATACAAGCCAAAAGGGGTGATAAAGGCGGCCTTCCAACGGTCCTCTGCTTTGATCCAGATGTTATTGTAACCCCAACGAATGTCGAGGGTAGTGAAGAGTTGCTTTCCTTCCAACTGTTCCAGGATAGTCTCGATGCGCAGGAGTGGGTAGACGTCAGGTATGGTCCATTTATTGATCTTCCGGTAGTCCTGGACTGGGCAAAGGGAGCCATCTTGTTTCTTCACGAAGAAGAATGGGGTTGCCCAAGGTGAGTCCCCTTTCTCAATGTAGCCCAATCGTTTGTTTTCCTCAATCCATTTGCGTGCCGCCTCCATCTTTGCGGGACTGAGAGGGTAGGTTTTGCTTTTTATCGTGGTAGGGGCCCCTTCCTTTAGCTTGATTTCATGGTCGTCCACCCGAGCAGGGGGAAAACGATGGGACAATTCTTCAGAGAAGACCCTCCAGTGACGCTTGTATTCCACGGGTAAGGAGGGGTGTTAAGGTTCCAAGTGGGACCTTTGTACGAAGTGTACGTTCATTTGTGAAGTCAAGAACTAGACTTGCAAGACGTGCAAGTCAAGATCAAAGGTTCGATAGAGATGAGACTTAGTAAACGACTAAGTCAAGAGCGTTTCAGAGGTCAAGGGCTTTGGGCTCAGGGTGAGACCAAAGTGTCAAGAAGTTGATAATCGTGATGTCAAGAGGGTTCTCTCAGGTCTGATGCTTCTGGGCAAGCAAGGTTCTAATAGATAGAAGACTTGGATTGCGAAACAAAACTGAGACTTAAGGTCTCTAGGGCAGAAGTACAGAGTTTATATAGAGAAGAATCGAGGCTATGTACACAGCCGTAGGGGCTGTGACCTTCGTACAGCTTTCAGGGTTTGAAACATGTTTCAGGAATCAGCGAGTCATCCTGTGCATGTGACTGTTACTTGCGGCTGTACGGTGCTGTGCGAGGCTGTATCGTGAGAGAAGACAAATAAGCGATCTGAAACAAAGCGATCGGCAGTCCATTCGCATAAGCAAGGAGTCAGCAGAAATGAGTCATCAGTCCGAAAATGAATAGTATGAGTCAGCAAACTCGTGTCGGTCCATAACAAGGGGTCTCCTTGTGGTCGTGGTGCTTTAATGGCCCATTCCGTGGCTACGGAGGTCCTGTTCAGCCCCATAGGAGGTATGACCCGTGGTTCGGATATCTTAGAGACTCCGTTGGGCCATTCTGGGAAGTACTCTGCCCACTGCTGTAGTTCGGGGTGCTTGTCCTCTAGATCCTTCTTCTGGCTCGCCGTTAATTTGTCGTCCTGCAGCCGGAGCTTCAGGTGGGCCAACATTTTGCGGCTGTTTTCCCGCTTGACGTCAGCTTGCCGGAGTCGTTGTCTAGCATGGTCCTCTACCCCTAAGAAGCGAGCCCTGGTGACCGCACGCGTGGCCACCTCAATAGGGAGGTCGTCCCAAGTCATGTTTGTCCAATCGATTTTTGGGTTGAAGGCCTTAAGCCAGGTGAAGCCAAAGATTATTCGGTCTTTCCCTAGGTTTGCAACGAGGAATAGCAGTTCTTCGCTCTTGTTTCCCCGGGTGACATGGAGCACGGCATATCGTGTAACTGCACCGCTCCGGTTGTGTGTTCCGTCCACATTGGTGACTTGCACCGGTATTGGGAGTTGACGGGTGGCAATCCCCCACCACTCTACCGTTCGCTGATCAATAAAGTTCTCACTTGCCCCACTATCGACAAGGGCTGCTTCTCCAACCGTTCCACGCATTGATCGAAAGATAAAAGGCATGTTGATTGACTTAATGCCTTGGTGTCGTACAAATAAGATGCGTGGTTGTTCTGCTCCATGCCAGGTTGGCGGACAGGAGCCTACAGAAAATCCTCCCCATCCTCTTTCTGTAACTCATCCCACACCCTTTCCCGTTCCTCCTGGTTCATCCGTTGAAGGTGTTGCGCTACCTCCGCCGGGGCCCCAGGACTAATGGTGGGTGTGGGGTCTTCCGAGGAGGGGAGCAGGTCGATAAGAGGGGGGTCTCGAGCGGGGGTTTCTTGGTTGTCATGACCACTCGCCATAGCATATGGTGGGGGTCGTGGTACGTATGCCGGAGGGGGTTGGCGCCAGTTCCCTGAGCGAGTTCTGGGCTGGGCGTAGGATGGCCTGCTTCCAGGCTGCTGCCCGCTTTGCTGTCCCCCTCTAGTGGTCTGGGGAAAGCGTCTAGAGGGTTGTCCTTTGGGGCAGTTTTTGACGAAGTGGCCAAACTGCCCACATCCCATGCATCGGCCTTCTTTTCAGAATTTCTCCCGCTGAGCACGGGTTGCCAGATTAGCTTCGGTATGGGCAGTGTCGACATCCATGGCAAAAGGGTCCCTTCTGGGTTGCGGGGGCCTCGGAGGCAGTCCCATCCCCCTTCTCAGCTGTTCCTGAGTCAGGGTTGGTCGGCTTGACTGGCCTGATCGCTGCCCTAGGAGGGCCACCCTGGCCTTATGCCGATTGTTCTGATTTCTGGCGTCCCGCTCCCACTGATCCAGGGTGGTAGGCCAGGTTTCTTGGTTGAGGATAGCTTTCTTTAATTCATGTTTCAGTCCTGCCTGGAACAGGTCCATCGTCCCGGCATCATTCCGCGACCATCCAGCTTGTTTGACCAAAGTTTTGAAGCCTGCAATATATGTATCGACATCGTCATTAACCATTTTATGGTCTTTGAGTTTCTCATAGGCGCGTTGTTTCTTATTTGAGTCGGTAAAGGCATCCTTGAATGCCTGCTCGAATTCGGTCCAGATGGCATTGTCGTTGTGCGGGTGTGTGGTGCCTTCTAGTTTTGTCAACTGCTCTTCTTGCCAGTCATTGACCTTCTCTCCTTTGATATAGCTGAGGGCCATGAGAACCCGATTAAATGGGTTGTTCATTTCATCGCTGTTCCGGTTTATGAGTTTCCACTGCTTGAATTCTTTTAGGAAGAGGTCGCTGCGATTCCTATCTCTGTAGAAGATTGAAGGGGCCAGCCCTTTCAGTCCTCCAGTCCCCGGGTTGGCAGGAGTAGTAGCGGCGGTGATGGTACTCCCCGCCTGAACTGTCCTTTGGCTAGAGGAAGAGGCGGCTGCGACTGGGATGGGGGGTAGCCCACTAGGGGTACCAGGAGCGGCTTGGGAAGAGAGTAATGGGGGAAGGAGACTTCCTCCACGCTGGTAGAGGTCGTAAACTTGTGAGGATATTTGTTGTGCCATGGCTGGTGGCTGCTCGGGAGTGAGGGGATGGGTTCCTTGTAAAGTGACAATGGCACTGGTAGCGGCGGCAAGAGTATCGTCCGCGAGGGGGTTTGGTTGCTGTTGTGGAGAGGCTGGAGGTTCTTCTTTGGCCTCGGAGTCAGACGAGTTTGAGTTTGAGACGCCGAATCTTCCCGGTGGTCTGGGGGATCGGTATGCGGGGTGTTCTCTGTCGGTTTCTCTCCAGTAGCCTAAGCCTGCTGTAGAGCAATGTATGGGTTGTAAGAGGTTCCCTGAGCGGGTTCGGAAGATGTTTCCTTCGGGATCTGGTTCAATTAGATACCAGGAATTGTTTATGAACTCGCAAAAGTCGTTGAGTAGATTTCCTCGTCCGTCACGGGTGGTAACCTGGTAGGCTCCCCTTCCAACGTCTGGTCTGATTAAGACCCACTGGGCACTGCCTTTTACGTGTGCAGGTAGGCCGTCTCCGATTCGAATAGGGATATAAGTCCAATGGTTATTATCAGGGATAGGGGCGTTTAAGGACGTGTTGCTTGGACTGCCACTGCTTCTGGTACTCCTAATAGTACCAGTAGCGCAACTTTATAGTAGCGGTAGGCGTTGAGCTTGGGTTGGTGGTGTGGGGCAAACTGCGGATATTCCCTGATATATTGTTCGATAAACTCGATCTCTCGAGCGATATCGGCGAGCTCGTCGAGGGTAGATTGGATGAAACGGAGGCGGTCTACTTCTTCTTGTAGATCCTGGATTTGTTGGCTGGTTTCGAGACGGATCTCCTCTTCGTTTTCTGTCAGAGACTGGGGGTCTACTCGTTCATAGGGGTTTGGGTTAGGTGGTCGAGACGTTGTGTGAGGTTTTCCCTGCGATGGATAAGGATTCCTACTGCAAAGGCAATGACCCCTTCCGGGTCTGGGTGTGTGGAGAGGTGGATGAGGAGTAAGTCGATGCTCTCTTCAACATCAAAGAGTTCTATAATAGTCTCGTCGACGAGAGTGGTGGTGTCCTCAGTCGATGGTGACGTCGGCTCTGTTGTATTCGAGGATATGTTGGAGGAAGAAGCGATACTGTTCGAGGAGGTGGATGGTGTTTTCGAAGAAGGTGACGAGTTCTGGTTCTTCTTCACGTAGGGAGGCGAAGAGGAGTAGGTCGGTATGAACCCACTCGAGTTCTAGGCGGATGTGGAAGATAAGGTCTCTTGGTTGGCTTCGCAAGCGGCGGTTAAAGAGGTAGGGTCTGAGGTTGGCCCTGTTTAAGAGGGGAGTCCTTTCAGGTGCTTGTGGTCTTTCCAGGTGATCGGGTGCGTGCGAGGGATCTATCTTTTGGTGTGGTACCAGCAACGGTCTTCCTTGCAGAAACACTCGTGCTGAAGGGCGTGGATGTGGGTGTAGTGTACCTTCTTCCCTGGTATAAACTCGTGGAAGGCGTGGGTGGTGTACGGTGGTCCTCGAAGTAGGGCTCGGAGGTCAAAGGTAGGAGGGGGAACGGGAGTGATGGGTTCTCTGGGGAGTCGAAGGGGTTTCCTTATACGTGGTATGATGACTAAGGGTGGCTGGGGTCTCGGTAGGGCACAGGGTTCTTTCTCTGGGTGCGACGATACGACGGGGTTCTTCCTCTTCCTTCACTTATAAGGGCACGTAGCCTCTTCACAAGTGGAGGGTCGACTTGGGTGGCTTGAAGACCAACTGAGGTCTTATAGGGTTTTAGGGTTGTTAGGAGACTTCGCTTTTGTCAAGGCTCAGAGGGGCCTTGGCGCATGACGGTGCTGTGGCAGTGATCGAGAAGGGCTGAGCATGGCACTAAGCCTCAGCACGACAAGGATCACACAAGTTCTTCCCTTGGCTTTACTATAGAGGAGAGCGTCGCGCTGATGGATGCACTCTACTGTATTGTCAAAGAAGAGGTCAAGGGCAATCACAAGACGAGACTAAGTCTTGGATGACAACGGTCAGGAGGTCTGACTTGAGGGGACAAGAAGGGAAGAGGGTTCAACTAGTCTGATTGCAGACGAAGCGAAGTCTAAGGAGACAAGCTACAACGGACCGGTTTATATACTCCTAGGGTGTGATGCTGAGTCATAGAGTCCCAGGCATGTCACAGGCCTCCTAAATAATATATCGTAGATCGAACGGGGAAACTACGGAGATCTACGGAGGTACTTCAGAAAGATCCAGAGATCTGTATCGTACATGAAAAGATCCGAAGATCCGTATCGTAGATTGTCTCGGAACAAAGCGAAAAAGATATACCCACAGTCACGTGGGGCCAATACATAAGCAGATCACGTGCCAAACCGTAACACTTACCGCTAGATTATTTTTCAAGACTTTCATGTATTTCTTCCATGTTTTGATGACCAATTCATGGATCTTAGTCCATTTCGGAATGTCCGACTCTTTGAGGTCTGGTCGAAGCAGCAGCAGCAAGTCCCTGAACCCTCTTCACTTGACCACGTTCAAGCTCTAGAAATAAAGTAATCTTATAGCAATTGAAAACACTGGGGTAGCCTAACAGCGACTGACCTGATCATCTTCAACTATGAAATCGATGAGGGTCTTCTTGAAATTTTCATCAGTGAACTTCAGCTTCTTCGCGGCTGGCGACACGGCTTTACTGGAGTCTTCTTCACTTGCCTTTGCCTCATTTTGTCCGTGCTTTGTCTTATTTGGCTGATTGTGTTTTATGCACCAACTTTTGTGGCTGTCCCGATGGTGCTTGAGGTGCTTGCGAATGACGCCAGTAGATGTTTTTGCACCATATGTGTAGCTAGCGAGCTTTGCATTGGGGTGGTTCCTAGCCATACGGCTACCACGAGCGACGACAATTATCAGAACCAATCCAGCAATTCGATGAATTATAACTTACTCGCATTTCTTACATGTCCACATGCCGTCTGCAGTTCTTTGAAAGAAGTGCTTGAGATCGGTTACAAGTATCTTCTTTCCTCCCACATCAACATCTTTCTCCAGTTCTGATCCAGTGAAAAGAGAGCAATCACAAGTGTCATTGCACACTACACCGAGACTAGACGGAGGATTCGGTTGAGGACTTCGACTTTGTCACTGACCGCCTTGCGTAGGGACCTGGTCTGGCCCTAGTTGCGGGGGGTTGTGTGGGAGAGGTGGATGATGTCGAGGAGGGCCTCGGGGAGATGGTAGAGAGGGTTTCTTTTGCTTTTGATTGATCGTAGATATGGCAGAGCCGTCAGAACTTGACGAGACGTCCATATTGAAAGTTTCATGGGGCGGTGAAGTGCTCCTCAGAATGGGACGCTTGACAGGAGGTTCAGGCCCTAATGGGAATGATATCACGCTCCGGATTTGAAGGTGGACTGCGTTCTACTGACCTATTGCTACATTGGTGAGCCCCATGGGCCTGTCGCCATCCTCCTCGACAGTCTCGCGCGCCTTCCATCGTTGTTGGGAACTACCTCTAGGAGGAGAAGCTGGGGCTAGGCCACTAGGTCAGTCTGGGAAAATGTCTTCCGAGACTGAAAATCTGGCCCACCTGGAACAGCAATACAATCGTCGGGAAGAGAGGCCTCAGCTTCCACAGCCTTCCAGGTTTTGACACGCTTTCTTTTCAAACCAGGTTCTGCAGGTAGCAAATCAGCTATTTGTCAGATATGAGGTCAGATACAAGCAAACCTTCTCCTGCGACTGCATCTGAGTAGCCAGTCATCGCTGCTACCGGATGCAGAGAATCGGGTTCATCAATGGGATCGGCAACTGTAGGTGTAGTCTTGCTTCGGGTCTTGCGACGTGAAGGATGGGCTTTTGCCACAGCAGTTGGAGCAACATTGGAAGGAAGGGTGGGCTCGTAAGCCTTTTTTGACTGCGGTGGTTTGTGGGGCATCAAGTTATGGTGTTGCCTCCACCATAGCGACCACTCAACAAATAAGTAGACGAGTCAATCGAGACTACGTATGATCACCACCAGCGGAGCTACGTACATTGTCTGACAATGGATATCATAAAACATGAGGAAGGGCATCACTTAGCGGATGGAAATGAAAACGCTTCTCTGATTGGATTGGCCCACTGTTGGTGACTCATGCTCATGGAACAGAGGCCTTTATCTTTTCCTTTATGGATGTATGTGACTCATGAAGAATATGTTATGGGAAGCGAAGACGTGCATAGATGGACATGTGGTACGGAAAGCAAAGACACGCATAATAGACGGACATGTGGTATGGGAAGCGAAGACGCAGACAGACACGTGGTATGGGAAGTTCTGTAAGTTAGTCACAGCTGAGAGCAGTCAAACTACTACTCCCGAAGTTGGCGGGCGGTGTTGGATCATCTGATTCGGTCTCCTCGTCGCCTGGTTCTTCTGATTCCGGTTCTTCTAAAGCCATGCGGATGGACTGTGATACCCTGCGCCTCTTACGACTTGATGCCTCTCTCATGATATCCAATGCATGCTTCGACTTCGTCATAAACACCTTGCCCGCCAGCTCCACTCCAGAATCGTCGGTTCTGTATAGTTCCTGCTCTTCGGCTGCATCATCGACAGGCCAATCCATTGCCAGGTGTCTAGCAAATAAGTCGATGACAAACGTGTGATCGATCAACCTGTTTCAGGCTTTCGTGATCAGGTTTATTGTTAAGAATTCGGAAAGCTCAGGGCAATCGGGATATTGTTCAAACTTCTTGATAGCTTTTGCATCATCCGATGTCGGTACGTAATAGAAATAATGGAAGAGTTTGGCGAGCTCTTTCAGCAGGGAGAACAGCGCCAGCCGATCACCGAAGATATTGCCATTTTTTTCCTGAAATATCTTTCAAGAATCAATCACGGTTCGTTTGTTTGCTCCACCAGGTATGCAATCGAATGTCCTCAAGAAATTGGTGAGATCCATGGAAGATAGGGATGATCGAGAATACGCCATGGTCATCCATAGGAGCACCCAGAACGCCGATTCAATGTCATCCTGGATCGTGTGAAGTGCTGCTTCATTTTCTATGAGGTGGATAGATAGGAACTGCCAAGTGCCCTGGAGAGGTTCATTAGAGAGGTAAAAGTGAAAGCAAATGTTATAAGTACAGTGCGTGTCACTCGGCGTGGCTGTTCCACAGTCGTAGGCTTTGCCAAGTCCCAGTCAATTAAATAGCCTCGTCCCTCGGAAATGACGATGTTTCTGACGCTGAGATCGCAATGCAGAATCCCAGCAGCGAAAGCGTCTTGATGAGCTGGACAATGAAAAGGACTTAGATTTTGGTCGTCATGTATAGAGAGTAACCTACCAAACAATGCATCATGTATAGCTTGCACAAGCTCCTTAGAGGAAGTGAAGGTCAACAAGCTTTTCCCAACGAGATCGAGAACAAGGCGGTAGTGAGAATGGCTCGCTATCTTCACTTCTTCTTCTTCTTTGCAGGCCCAAGAAAGCACCAAACTCGCCTTTGTCTGCGTCTTCTGTTCAGCCTGGTGAGGTACTTCTCCGTGCACAATGCAGCGAGGAATATTGGTGACATTTGCAGCACGAAGTTGTTCATAAATCAGGCCTTCGAGTTGGGTATCTGGGGCATCGATGCGCCACGAATCCTTGAAGAATACGACACGGTCGTTTTCAAAATCATATGCAGAACAAGCACGTGTCACACGACAAGCGGGGTGTGAAGGGATGATCTCAGGAAAGGGAAAGGCAATCCTAAGATTGGGCTGTCTGGGATCGACTGATGGAACGCTGGTCTGGAACATCGGAGTTTCGGCAGGTAGCCGTAGCTTTATCCTTGCGGACACAGCTTCGGGATCGGTGAAAACTGACACCGTGGTGTCAATACCGCGGAGCTGGAGGGGGGCCATCAAATAGAGAGACAGGAACTGTACCAGAGATGGGTCCGTGTCATATTCGATGGGTTCCATTACTATCGCTCCTTCCCTGTCCCATCAGATTATTCGCGCTTTCTTGCGCAAAACAAAGATAGAGAATGCGTGTGTGCGGTATTGAGCCGCAAGCTGCGCTGCAGCATAGGTGCTGAGCTGGCCCAGCGTGTCTCGGGCATTTCCAGTGTTGGCTACAAGAGAAGTGGCTGTGGGATGCTTGATGAAAGGCTCTTCAGTCGTAGACCACTTGAATTCGATATGGATGTCGAGGAGACTCATGATACAGCAATCAATGCCCTTGTAATCATTAGCCTTGTTCTCTTGTATGGCATAGACGCTAACATCTGGTTTAAGTAACGGGCCACTCGTGTCGCCTCGGCTATGGGAGTCAACAAATATTAGTCCGGGGACCAATTTTCTGCAGGCCTTAATCTAGGGAAAATCAGCCATGTGTAAGTGGTCCAAACCACAATTTTACTTACAAACGGGGAATAAGCATCGAGCTCGGATTTAGCTTTGAATGTCTCACTAAAACATCCCGGTTCGAATGGACTAGGGATCGAACAATTCGAACCACTAGCAATTTTGTCCCGAGGCAGAAATTTATCCAAGAACTCTTTAACTGGCATGGGACCAACAAAGAAATCGGTCATTTCTGTCCCAAGCGCGTGAATCGCCCGAAGACAAAAGTGAGATAACGTCGAATAAAGGGGTTAGATGGGAGACTTTTTTTTGAGAAGAGTGCTCGAGGGCTGCTTAGTGGATGGTGGGGGGGGTGGCGTCTGGCTACGGCCATCGGTGGTGCTGTCGTTGACAGTGCTGGGGTTGGTCATGATGGAAAGGTCAGAATGGCGTAAACTGACACAGTTGGCAGAGATCGAAGAGCTCAGACCTCACTCAGGGCCAGGGCAAGGGTTACACGTTGCTCTACTCATGCCCCTTTCTTATCACTCCATTTTTCTCCCCCATTTCTCGCTCAATCACCACAAAACTTAACATACAACATCTAGTACCATGTGTGACATATTCTGTGCAATTTTTTTTTGGGTGGAAATCGTGGTACTGTATGTGAAACGATCAAGGAGGGCGGCGCGTAAGGCTCAAAGTTGGCTTATCCACCGGCTTCAGCCAAAATCCGGTGGTCACAGCCACTCCAGCAAGCCATGAGAGCCGGTGTCTAGCCGAGCCGTAGCCGAGCCAAATTGCCGAGCTACGGCAACACTAGCGGCGGCTACAGTTACAGGGACAGAAGGTGCACCGTTTCTAACTATATGGAGACTTGCACCCACATAATACACACCATCCCCAGACGCCTCCATCCCATCATGCAGAACCGACAACGCTGGGTCAGTGACAATATCAGAGACGTCAAATGGCACAGGAGTGGCAGCAATACCACAGACCGACAATGGCCAAAAGAAAGCAATCCGAATGCACCCGAACAATTCGTTATCTGCATGGTAAGTTTGCCTATCACTGGACCACCAGACTCATATTATGTTTACAGTCACACACAGCAATTTATTTGCGATCGATTACATGAAGGAACACCCCCATACCACAAGGGAAGAATTCACTATCATATGGAATGATCTCGACATGCAAACCATTGAAGTGAGTGATACTATCCTTATTGCCCCTCTTGCACACGCAATACTAATGTGCATATGTATGACAGCACTATAAACAAACAGAACAAGAGGCGAAGAAGGCCAAATCGAATAAGAAATAACCCGAAGGTATGTACAACACGCTCTTCCTCCACCATCTGAGTCTGACGGGACACTCACAGCTCTCTTGTGTTTACATTTTCAAGTCACGGCATTGCGAAGAAACTGCTTTAGATCGAAATCAATTGGATTCAATTGGATTTGATCAAGGGGGTAAAAAAAATCAAACACAATAGATCTTAATCGATTATTATTGTATTGTAAATAGATAATCGATTAAATTCAATTCAATTCAAACTCAAGTAATGAGATTAATTCAATTCAATTCAATTTGATTCAAGCTCGTGTAATGAAATCAATGCGATATGATTCAATCCTGATCAAGGGAATTCATTCCAATCTGATCTGGTATTCAATTAAATTCTGAAAACTTCAAATGTCTTCAATTTTCAATTGATTTAAATCAGCATATGTTCAGACCATTTAATTAAATTAAATCATTCAAAATAATTCAATTTACTACAAATTACTTCATTCCATTTCTTACTGGGCCTGAGGGTGGAGTGTTGGGCAACAACTCCCTCCATGAATTCACTTTCTCAGCCAGCCCTTTGCGCCATTTTGCGGCTGCCACCTCATCGCATCCTTTAAGATATGCCCTCGCTTGTTTTGGTGACATCGCCTGAAGCCGACACATTGTGAGAGGGTCAGGCTCCTCTTCCTCGTCACAACTCTTGTAACTTGGGTGTCCAACTGCTTTCTGGACATCGCAGTTCTCTTTATCGGCATCGGCCTGATCACATCGGCGCTTGTTGTCTACGTCCGCTGCCTTCATAGGCCAACCAGGGTAAAACACAACCCTCCAATTCACCAAAGTTTCATTCATCGAAACTCCAAAGTGATGCAAAACGGCACTAGCATAGACCGCATCAAAAAGCGCATCAGGAGGCCGAATGGACTTATCGGCAGGGATGCGGGCTGCCGAGCCAGAGAGACTGGCCTCGTGATAGTGATGCTCAAAGAAATGGCTTGTAAATCTTTCTTGCGCTTTGTCTGCATTCGAATCGACATCAGTTGTGTCCATAGCAAAGTTTGGTGTCTGCTCAGAGAAAGTATCAGCTTCCGACCATGTGCAGCATCAGATCGAACAGACATACCTTCAACAAGGCGAAATTTCTACCCAACAGAAGACGAAGGTTTAGGGTGAGGAACAAACCGTTACGGATATCGTCGATGTTTCGTACAATGTCGTCGACGCCACTGGAGTCTCGACGTCGGTGTGTGGAGAACGACTCGATATACTGCCACCGACGAGATCGTCAGCGAGGATAATGTCATACAGGAGTTCCATACCGTGTCACCCTTGCTGTAGGGAAGAAGGTTTACGGCAGTGCAACAAAGAGCGAAATTTCCTGTAACCACACAACTCTCATCCCGGTCTTCCACCCCCGCGCGGAAATTGTCCCAACGCGTGCTCGTCCGACTGGAAGTTGTTGTGCTTGTGTCGGCAAGGGTTGGATCGATTGGGAACATCCGACTCTTTTCTGAGTCGGAGGTATGGTAGTAAAGGTCGATGGATACGGTAGAGAGGGCAGAGTCGTAGTCAATAGGAACAGGACTGTGCAAGTCGTATTCTGTGCAAAGGTCACCACGGGCTCCGACGACGCTTCCCGTAGCGTAGCGGATCCATTTGTAAGGCTTTGACGAAAATGCCAGTTCATTCACCTTGCTGACGGGGAAGTCCAGACATTTCCTCCACTCCCAATTGGTCGGATCGACATCAAGCTCGGTGTCTGGCACAACAATCTTTGGGAACTGGGCATGGACAGAAATAATAGCTGCGAGTTTTGGCATGACTGGGGACGGGGCGTAGAGGTGGGTTGTGTAAGGGGTTCCTACATATTTCCCACATATATACTCACCGACTCACCTTTGTGATATCACGTGATCCACACACGTCAGTAGTAACAAAAATGACATCATTCTAGTTTGTCACGGCACTGCATGCTTCCAATTCATTGGATAGGTAACTGTCATTAGGAACTCCAAACTAGAAATGCTGATGATGTTGGCCCAACCCTTGCCACCTATACCACCCAGTTTTGCAGAATGAGTAATATCATTACCTTCTTCTTGTCCCCTTTTCACTGTCACTGTCTCGCCCCTTTTCTCCGCCGAGTACTCATGCGCAACCACCACAGAGAGTATGAAGTCATCGTCAGGCAGGAACCAAAGCAGGCCTGCATGTGCGGCGTTGGCCCATAGGCGGGCAAGGTCTCCGACAACAACGTCTGAATTTATAGTAGCCAACTGAAGTTCTGAACTGTCCGGAATCACGATTCTCCACCCCATAAAAGAAATAGCATACAAAAATACATACATTTTCAGTTCAAACATAAACATCAACCAAGCAACAATTTCGCCAAGAGCGACTTCCTCCTTCTCATTCACATCTTTGGGCTGAACGCGGGGTCTACGATACTGAGTGCGCCAGCAGCAGCGCATATGCACTTCATCCACCTTCGTGTGGCTTCCTGCTCCGACTTGATTCGCAGCTCCAGCTGCACGATAGCCGGGTCGGCGCTTTCGTTCTCCGCAGCCTGCATCGCAATAAGGTCCATATGGACACGGGCGAGGTCCTTAATGTACCGATGCAGCCCTGCATTAGCCGGAGCGGGCGTGATCTCGAAAGCGCGGTCATTCTCTCCACCCATGTCAGCGAGCATGGACACAGCGGCAGAGTCACCAACCCAGGGGACAGAGGCAGTCGAGAATGATACTTCGAAGCCGTTGTAAGAGAGGTCGACGGAAACTGGTGCCTTGAAGCTGCGTTGTATGGATTCAAAGAGGGACGATACGAGTTGAACGGCAAGGTGGGAACGAGAAAGCATAGGGTTGGAGGGAACATTCGAGGCAGTTGTTCTAGCAGCGGTTGCGACAGCCATCGGTTGGGCGGAAGTGTCGGGTTCCCTAGGAACATTCACGGTGCTGGGGGTCAGCCTATTTGGGACCATCCCAGAGGTTGGCTCGCCGGACGTGTGTGAGAGAGGCGTCATAGGCTCGGAGGGTGAGCTGAGCTCTGTAGAAAAGTAAACAATGAGCAAAACACAAACTTGTATCCTTGTATAGGACAGACCTGGGGAATCAGCATAACTGATGACAGACCGCACGGGACTCGACATGAGGCTCGCATTGCTCTCATCCTGCAAAGACATCCTAGTGAGACCATCCCCTGCGGCGGGACGCTCAACGACTACCGGCGCAGTCGGGAAAAGTGATGACCAGCGAACTGAGTCGACGGGGCGAAGGGGAGGTAGTTCGACACGTGGAGGTGAAGCGATTGATAACCCATCAATAGATGGCGCCGTCGAGGAAGGTCCGCTCGGATACATTATATTGAGCCAATTTTGCGGCATCTGACTGTCGGCTACCAATGGTTCTGATCGAACCCTCGAAGTTGGCACAGGACCCGCCCGTAGTGCACCTGGGGGATTCACGGTCAGGCCAGAAGGCGTAGAAAACGTCTCAATTGTGGAGGTGGGTGGAGACGACCCATTCGGTAGGGTACCACGAAAAGCCGGTGGCGAGGGAACCATCGGCGAGGGTGTGCGACTCTCAGTGATAGTAGAGAGATGGGTCCGATGTATGGACCCTACGACGGACTCGGTCTGCGAAGGAGTCGGGACGAGGTAAGGCGATGCTGCTGTGCGTGCGAGATGGGGAGGTTCCACAATCGGGATCGAAAGGGGGCCAGAATGGCGTTCAAATGGCATGCGCGGGATATGGGGCCCACTCACGTCCCTAAACTGGGGAGTCATGGGAGAAGAGGGATCGGATGGTGACATGGGCGGAAAGCCAGGGGGTAGAGGGCCTGCCGTGTATGCAGAGCCAGGGCCTGTCCCAGTAGAAAAACCGCGCAGGCCACCTAGAGAGAAACGGGATGAGGGGGCAAGTGGGATATCAGCACCATACGGGCAGTAAGGATCCAATGGTGGTGCAGCCCAAGTCGTGGTGGGGATATCGAGGTCATTGGGCCAATGAACAGAGCGGGCGGGACCGGTGCTGTGAGCAAAGAGGCTCGACCGCGTAGAATTTGGGATGGCAGCGGGGAAGATACGAGGCGCCTGAGGGAAGGTCGCACTGAATGACGTAGGATCCTGTTGCAGTGGCGGCGTGTCTGCTGGCACCCAAGCCCACGGACTGGGCGCTAGACCCTGAAATGTGATCACCATCAGAGCTGATTTTTCATGGATAAGAGTGCTAGTACGGACCGGAACAAGACGGAGACCTGTGGAGGCTGCAAAGCCCTCGGCGATGCGCCCGAGGTTGCCAACAACTTCTACCATGTCTTTCAACCGGTTTTGGAGGTCGTTATTGTCAGCGCTCGGAAAATGGCTGCGGATTGAGGTCTCAAGCGCCGAGAATTTTTCGTCAACATCAGGCATAAAACTGAGGAAATGCTGAGAGAGAGCAGTCAAGTTGGCAAGCTGCTGTTTGTGGTCGCGTGCACTACGATCATTGGCGGTACGTTCCTGGGACAAGAGGGAAAGGAGCCCATTCGTAGAGCGCTGTTGTCCCTCGACAATGTCTTGAAGTGCGATAGTGGATAACGAGGGAAGGGCAGGTGGCTCGACGGGTGTCGGCTGAGAAGCCCAGGCAGGACGATTGATGTAACAGTGGGATTGATTGGGATAACTGTACATGGCGAGGAAGAGAAAGAGACTAGGAGAGGTAAGCGACGGATGACGAGACCTTTTTATACTTGGCTTGGTATTGTTGTCCTTGTCCTAGGATCAAAATGATCAATCACTCCGTTCGCACGCTACTCATTTCTGGACCCTTTGTGAATGTCGAACTGCAAAGGAGGAAAAAGTCTGGTCTACTCGACAGAAACACCACCTATTACGACAATTTATCATAATTTAACGTGCAGGACGATGTAGCCTTGACCATTAGGCCACGACTGTCGGGAGCGCTCGTGATATTAGGATTCAAAGAAGTCCGAAGTTGGGGACGTCGCAAATTACAAATCTTGAATACACCACTTTGGCCGAGTCAGGATTGAATAATCATCCGTGTCACGGGCCAGAAAGCGGTGCATAGATGCCCATCCAATCATCACCGCATTGTCTATATTAATGCTCCATCAACCCAAGTTTAATTGAAGGTAACCCCAAACTTGCCTGTGCACAAGTCTGGTGGCGGAAATACTAAGGATATCGGATCTTGAGGGCTTGCATCCGCCACCGAGGCTCGCAGTCTAGAATCATTAGCGTCTAAATACAGCGAGCGCACTGTAGGTATATGAAACGGACCTGTCCCGCAGGAACATGTTACTCGCAACGCCGCCACTGACCACGAGATGCTGGACACCAACCTCTCGCTTTCGGCACCATCCCAATGCCAGTGCCACCTTGTCCTCGAGCTGCTTCACTGCGGCGCTCTGAAAAGCGCTCGCTAGTGCACATTTAGTTGCAAGATCGAGGGCATCTGCGCCACCTCGAGCAGTTACGAAGCGATCCACTACAGAATGCAGTCCACTGAAGGAAAAACTAAGGATTCCAGGCATTGTTTGGGGCATCGGTGGGACCAAGTCATCTCGAATAGGTGAAGCGGCAACAAATTCCTCAAGAGAGGCTCCGGGACCCTTGGGGACCAGGGAATGGCGAGAATTCGAGCGACTTTATCAAACACGCGCCCAATACTCTCGTCCCTCGTCGTTGCCAGGATGCGGAACTGGGTGATAGAAGTTGCAAGAAGAAGGAGAGTGTGGCCACCCGATACAAGTAGAGTGAGAAACGGAAACCTTGGAGGGTTGGGGGTAGAAGTAAAGACTGGCGTCAGGGCGTGTGCTTGCTTTGGATTGAACGTGAATGTTTTGCAGAGACGGAAAGAAGGGGAAGAGCGTACCATGTGGTGGACGCCGACGAGGGGCTTTTGCAGCGCAGCGGCAAGCGTCTTGGCCGCGGTAGAACCAACGCCGAGACAACCAGGCATACCTTGTGTCCTACGTGGTCAGGTAGGATTTTGTCACGGTCGATCATTCTCACCTGGTCCACGAGTGAAGGCAATCCCGTCGAGATTCGTTGCAGGTACACGGGCCTCTTTGAGAGCTCTCTGGACAGCACTGGGCTACATCCTTTGAGCTTCAGAGGACGGCAGAGGGAAAGGAAACCAACCTACCAAGTTTTGTTGATGAGCCTGGACTGCCCAGTAGGGGTGAATGCCACCAAAGGGTTCATGTCTAGCCAGGAGCAAGGGTGAGAGTAGGAGTAGGCGGTTTATGATGGGGACTCACACGTCGTTTTGCTTCACGACCACGTTTGAAAGGATCTCACCGGATGAGGCAACGACTGCAGCACAAGTATCATCGGCAGAGGATTCGATAGCGAGAACAGTAAAACGTCTGATTTTTATGAGGGCTGGCACGCGAGGTACTAGTGGCCACCACATCAGAGTTAGCCGCTGGCCATGGGCTAGTCTGGTCATCACCTGGCCCTGGCCACGATGTTCACAGATAAGCTATCCTCCGCTGGGCGGGGCACTACCCGTTCTCATGGCCAACATCCCCGACTCGGAGGAGGTGATTCTCAGCTCCGCGAGAATGCAGGCTCACCTGCGCCTCAGATCGCACAAAGTAACAGCGGCGGCGGCCCGTCGTCTTCCAAGATTCACACCTCTCCTTCAAAGGTACGTTCAACCGACGGTGATAACACCCTTCTGACCCGCCCGCCCCATCCTTTTAGGTGCGCACGTACGACTCAAAGCTCGTCTCGCGCGAAATGCATCGGCTCGGTAGCCTTGCATATCTCCCCAACTATGTCCCAACCCTCAACTCTACCGCCTCGTCGACCACTCTCGTCTCTACGAGCTCAATCACCCCACCCAATCTCGTCACTGGCCCCTCAGGTGACAATCCATGGGGTACATTGCACGTCCTAGTACTTCCGCTCTTTAACGGCGAGCATCTCCGAATACCGATGTGCGTTGTATCTTCATTTTGCTTATTCTGTAAATGACGTACGAGGCGACGCAGAGAGGACTTGAATCAGCTAGTGAAGCGCCACATACAAAGCGTCGTGTCTAACTCTCCAGCCAGGGCTGTCGCCACTCTTGAGAGCGAGACTTTAGACCTTATCGCCTCAGGAATGGAGACCCTAAACGGAAAGCTCGCAGGGGTAGAGGAAGACAAGTTGGTAGGCCGGGTAGTTGAACTTTGGGGCTTCTTTTGGGACCAAGTTCTTCCGTATGTCGAAGGGGTGCGCGTGCCCTCATCGTCACACCGTTCTCCAGTCGTTGACAAACATAGTAGGTGCTACTTCCTCTCCAAACGGAACCCGTTTTATCTTCGTTGTATCGTACGCCCAAGACGCATCGAAATTCTTCACCGACAAGACAAAACGGGAAAGGCTCGACGTCTTTGCCACTCTCACCTTCTTCTCACATCGATGTCCGGACGCTAGCTTTGCGCTCCTTCCGTGACAAAATTATACTGCCAATTGCAACACCTTTGAATGCGCGTCTCAGCATGCTTAAGCAAGAGGGTTTATCCGAGAGCCATACATATCCCCGCCTTCAACAAATGTGAGGCCCTACAATTTGAGAGGTATGAGAACATCTCCGTCTGATTCTTCTGTACTCGTGTAGGCTTCTTGTCCTCGTCTCTCAAGGCAGGCAACCAACCGCCTCCTCGCTATGCGCCTCTGCCCCAACCCCATCGCAGGGTGAAATTGCCGTGCAGCACCTGCTTAAGGTTGTCCGCTCCGGCGTGACTGGCGCGCGCCTCTCGGGACAGCGCGGGGCGTATGCTTCACGAACACTTTCTTTCCTCTCAGGAAACGTCCCCCGTGATCGCCGAGGACGAATCGCGCATCGCCCTGGTCCACTGAGCCTCGATGAGACGAGCTCTGAGCTTGAGGACGACGTGGTGACACCTCGCCTGCTCGGTGCAAATGCGGGAGCTGGTGCGCGAGAACGCGAACGCGAACTTTTAGAGTCGCTGCGGAGCCCGGATCCACTAGAAACGCGACAGAGTGTGGGTGGGTGGGGACTCGGTGCGTGGGATGAGGGAGCTAGCGCGCGGGAGAAGGATGATGACGACGAGGACGAACAGGTGGAGCTGGAACAGACGCCGGTAAGCCTGTCTTTCAATGTCCGTGCTGTGGCTTGCCTCTAATGTATGGGACCAGGCTACTGTGAGGTACGATGGCAGAGACCAAGGGGAGTGATCAACTGTCTGTGGATGTACGTTGTGTACTGTACTATAGCTGTAGTACACATTTTGTTTTAGAATACAGTACCTTTTCCGAGTCTACAGTAGTATTTGAATATCTGGCAGCAACGTGCGTCACGTGCGCGGAGGCTTTCCGACGTTTCCGTTGCCAGTGGTCAACAACTCACTCAAGAGAGTGCCTGACAGCTGTTCACTCCTCGGCCAGCGACCGTACAACTATAGTGATGTTCGACAAGTACAAGTTGAGGTGTGGCCGCATACTACGCGTTTTCGCATCCGATCCACTGCTCGGCGCCCTTCGCTGCGGTTGGATCGCGCTCATCCTCTGGGGCGAGCTGGGTATATTTTTTTACACGCTATTGGTCTGCAGGTGGCCAAAGTTGTATAACAGGGTGCGTCAACTTTCCCCTCCATTGATTGTAGGCTATTCATCCGACGAAGCCCAACGTGTTGGGAACAGGTCCAACACACATTCTTTTGATTGCCGATGCCCAGATGCCCAGCCCACAGGCATCCTCTCGGACGCTTTCCGAACTGTTTCATGACATTTATATGCGTCGAGCTTGGCATATCACACACTATCTCCGTCCACACGTGGTTTTCTTCCTTGGGGATATGCTCAAGAACGGGAGATCTATCGAGTCTGATGACGAGTACGTTTCTCCACCTACCCGATCATTTCGTTGGACCAACCCTACCTGCGTATCCTCATTATACAGATTCGCGGTCTATGTTCAACAATTTCAGCAGTTCTTTCCACTTAAACCAGGAGTGGAGGCTCGATACATTCCGGGCAACACGGATGTTGGGTAAAAAGTCTCTACAACGTCTACATCGACTAAACTGATCTGAAATAGCCTTGGCGTGTCGAATTCTTTCTCCAAGCACGTTCGACAACGCTATGAACAGTATTTTGATCCCGTGAATCAGCACTTTACGATGGCTAACCATTCATTGATTTTGCTCGACTCTCCCGGAATTGTCGACGAAGACTACATTCGAGCTGGGCATGGAACATCTTTCGAGGAGTGGGTCCCTCTGCGCGATGGTGCCATTGAGTTTGTCAAAGGGTTGGCGGTTGGTACGTCTACACACTTGCTGCATAAATGCGGACATCAAACGTCTCGTCACTTAGAGGAACAAGTAAGACCTGCTATCTTGTTCAGTCATATTCCGCTTCACCGCGCAGAGTCAAAAAAGTGCGGTCCCCTACGAGAACGAGGGACGATCCACCGCGGCGTCGGACACGGTTGGCAGAAGACACTCGGTAAACATACCTCCTCATTTCTTTTAGAGAGTCTACGTCCTGCGGTTATCTTCAGGTATGCGCTCTCCCCTCACTGCTCCCCCTCTCTTTCTAAACATTCGCAGCGCCGATGATCGTGATTACTGTGACGTAACACACGTAGTGCCGAGTTCGGGCGAGGAGATTCACGAGATTACAGTGAAATCGTTTTCGCCTGCTCGGCATATCACGCAACCAGGCTTCCACCTCCTGTCCTTGTATCCAGGTCAATTGACATCGCATGCACATGTGCCCTGTCTCCTCCCACGCCCGAGCGGGACGTTCGTTCACCTGTACATCCCAGCTGCTTTCTTCACCATAATCATTCTCATATTTGCACACGTGCGACGCGCAAAGAATGCCTCACGCTTGCGTCTGACAACGGCGTCCCCTCTCCCGTCTCATGCTGAACTCACCAAACTGAGCCCAGTGCCGTCGCCTTATTCCGCATCATCTGCATATTCGTACTCATACGCATACACAAACACCCCACCCCACTCTCAACGAGGGTTCGGAGATCGTACTCGTTTCCAGCACCCTCCAAGGCTTGAGTCGCTACACGCGCTCCACGGAACAGCCGCGCCGCTCTCGCCTCTCTCAACACCATTGCCGGTATCGCCACCACCGCCACTGCCACCGTTATCATCTGCTCTCGAGGAAGAAGAGCATGATGGGGTACAGGCTCACTACCTTTATATGCCACCTGCATCGCCATTTGCTAGCGATCTCCTCGCACGGCGCCATTCAGCGCGAACGGGTTCGCCGGTGGAGGCGACAACCGGACATCCCGCGCGGGCATGGTCCTTCACCTACACGTTCACGTTCCGAGGACGGCGGCGGCATATCGCGATACATGCTCCTGCGTGGTGGCCACGGCGGTCTAGGAGGCGCAGGAAAGAAAATGAAGTCTGGAATGCAGTTGGGAAGGACTTGGGGAGGGTAGCAGCGCCTGCGTTGGTCACATGGGTAGCACTGATATGGTGGTACTCTGGATGAGCGTTGGGACTCGCATGGACAGATTACTATTGTTATATAACTCGAACTGACAGTGACAACGTGTCAAATTACAGTTGCATTTAGAGTGCATCGTGTCACTGCTGACGGAGCAACACATGCTCAGAGCGCTGGCGCTGCGTGGACAGGCTTCCAAAGTGGTATTTGAGAAAGAAGAAAGCAGGCAATTCCTAAGGCTAAAAAAATGCGAAAGTGAGTTGCAAAGGGAGGGAGAGGGATAATTGGAACGTACCAAAACCAGATATCTTTTCAGAGGGTAAATGGAAAAAGACACTCGTTATCCACAGGGAAAAGACCCATAAGGATAGTAAGGAGCCACTCGCGATAAGCGCATATAGGCGGGCAGATGAGCGTGCTTGACGTAACTGGTCGGCCAAGAATAAGGCGGCAAGAGTGAGCAAGAGGACGTGTCCGGATACGTCATGGCCACGACGGAGTCGGGGGAGGAAGGGCCGGTTAGGGTCGACAATTGCGGGATCAAAAATGAAAACGATGGGGAAAAGGTCAGGGTGTGTCGAACGTGTAACAGGGAGGCCGGCAGAGCAATAGGTGGTGGAGATGGGAACGAAGGAGTCCCCGATATGAAGGCCGCATTCGCCACCGGTTGCGAGGGTGAGACGAGTGAGAAGAGCTGGGCCGAAGAACCAGGAGGTGAGGGTGAACCATGCGATAGTGGCGATGAACCATTGGAGGAATCTGCGAGTGCGACTGAGAGGGGAAGTGAAGAAAAGGGGGAGGAAAGCGGCGGTGGACCATGCCCAAGACCACTTTAAGAATATGACATTTAAAAAGCTGCGCTTTGAGGCGAGGGAATAAGTTGTAGCAAGGTGATGTTGTTTTGATGTCAATAATGGATCTGAAGTATTGAGAAAAGTAGAATTAATAAGTGAGTACCAAGTACCGTGAGCGAGGACGAGGGCCAACAAGATGAGAGTAAGGAGACGGATCATGGGAGTGGTCAGCACAGATGTCTACCTTTATCTACTCTGACTCGCTAAATCCAAACTTGATATGTTGTATATGTCGGTTAGTTCTTTCACTCTCTTCTCTTTTAATCTCACTTTCTTACCTTTTTCTTTAGAATGCCCTTCTTAGACCCAACTACCAGTCAAACTTGTGCACATACCTTTTGTCACGATTGTATTCTCCCTGCTCTCCAAGTTTCTCCTTATTGTCCTATCGATCGCTCCCCACTCTCCCCCAAGAATATGGCACCAAGTAATCCTATCATCCGCCACGTTTGTGCTCGTTTGATACCTTCGCTCCTTTTCCTAATTCTCCCCCTCAGATGGTAGACGAACTCGTCGTTGATTGTCCCAATCGACCATCTGGTTGCGAACTTACGTGTCAGAGACAACTCCTCGTCGCACACTTGAAAGACGATTGTCTCTTTGTCGAAGAACCGTGTCCGGACGTGGAGTGTTCTATGAAAGCGCTCAGAAAGGATATTCTCGGTCACAATCCCCACTGTCCTCATCGTCTTGTCGTCTGCGCCAACTGCGCAATAGAGATGAAGGCTTCCGATCTCGATGTAAGTATTCCCCGTCTTTGAGTCCCACCACCCCTCGTTTTATATAATCCGTCTAGGCCCATAACCGGGTGTGCTCCATGGAAACAACTGAGTGCCCCTCTTGTAATCTCCAGCATGCCAGTTCAGAATCGTCATCTCATGCCCAAGTTTGCCCTGCTGCAATCGTACCTTGTGAGCACGCCTCCTACGGCTGCAGCTGGACTGGTGCACGTCATGCCCTCACAGAGGCACATTTAACTCAGTGCCCATACACAGGACTGCAAGGATTCTTTCGTATTTCCGACTCGCGGACTACGGAGCTTCAGACAGAGAATTCCCGCCTACGCGCTCGGCTTGATGCCGCTGAGGGCATGCTCACCGTAATTCGTCACCAACTTCAAGTTATCAGAGGTGCCCTTGGTCCTTGGTACAGTCCCGATATACTACCAGATCCAGTATCAGCACCTCAATCTCCACAGTCGCACCCTTTCTCTGAAACCCCGGCTCACCCGTTTCCACCCCCCTCATCTTCCCCCAATCCCTGGCGCGGACCCCACGAACCCTCGGGGGATGTCCTGACCCACATGTCGATAACCCCGGGCGAAGACCCAAGTATCCCTGCAACTTTGACATCATCTCTTCTCATGCTGCACATGGCCCCCATGCCGGGATTGTACCTTCCGATCTCGCGGCTTACTTCCCACCTCTCTCCGGAGACGCTGCCGCTCCACCGTCTCCAGCCGCGACAAGCGGGCGCTCACTCTCCACTGCACTGAGTGCGCTCCACACCGCACTGCAGACGCACGATGCGCGGTCTCGGATGGCTGCCAACGCGCATGCGGCCGAACTAGCAGCGATGCGCCAGGTTGTCGCTGGCTTGTGGATGCAGCTTCACGCTGTACTCATGGAACGTAATGGTGCAAATATGGACGCCTTGGCTGCGACCGGGGCTGGGTGGATACCTCCACTGCGTTTCCTCAACCCGCCATCGCTTGGGGTTGGCCCTGGCGCTGCGGCAGCATCGACGACAAAGCTATAAAGTGTATATCGTACCGTCAAGCCCAAGTTCACGAAGAGTCGTGTGGGGCAAGAGGCAACAAACCTGCAACATGATTCTTCCGTACTCCACCAATTGTCCTGTCTTCACCATTATGTGATAACTTAAACCCTCATGTATTGTGTACGAGTTCAAATCGCATGCTGTTCCACCCTGACTATCCCATGTCCTAACTTGTGACAGTCAACTCTTGACGAGAACAACCCCGAACGTCGAGGCCATCACGGCATCCCACGCAGCAACTGACGCCGACGCTGGAACAAATCTTACCGTTGGTTAACCCTCATGGGCCTCAATACGAGTCACGGACCATCTCACCGTTTTTTTCAAGGCAGCCGGCTGATCCTGGTCCATAGAGTACTTGGGCCATTATAACGTAGGGTATCCGATAAGTGTGCCCCGCTACAATATATCATGATGCGGAACTCCCCAGCTCTGAGAGGTACCGCATGGATAAATATTCCCCTCGACCCAGCTTGCAGATACGTACTGTAGCTGAGAATGTCTCTCGGGTTGCTTCTGTGATGCTCCTTGCTGTTTCTCGGGCCCTCTCAGTTCACCTTCGTCCTAGGATTGTATCAGACTGTTCGTGCCCTCAGGCCTGGGTGTCTGTGATGCCCAAGGACACCGACCGTCCGGTTAGGCTAGGTTTATGCCATATGATACATGCACGATTTTTACACTGTGCCTTGTTGTAGCACTTTCCCTTCTTGTACCATACCTACAGTACCATCACAACATCTTCATCGTCTTCGAATGTATGTCCGCCGGCGCCCCTCTCCCCATCGTCATCTCGCTCCTCATCGTTGGTGTCCTCCTCCTGGAACAGCGACCAGACGCTCTCGCTCTCAGGTCCAGCCACGACTAGATCCATCACGTCGCGGGCGGGATCTGCGAGCTGCTCCAGCAGCATGCGATCCGAGGCAGATACCTCGTCGGGTGGCTCCGCGAAGCTCAGTCGTCCGAGCGCTACGACGAACTGGTGCCCGATGCCGTTGAAGTGGCGGGGTGGCGCTGCCTGTAGGCGCCCGCGTAGGTTGGCAGGACCTTTTGGCGTGCGAAAGATGACGTAGTGAAGGAGGAGTATTCCCTGCCCGACCATAGCTACCGTCCTACAAATTACCATCAAAAAGAAAAATCTGCAGGAAGAAGGGAGGTTACACACTGGGAGAGAAGCATCGTCGATTTTGTCAACTCCGGGTCTTCTTCCCATAAAACTGTGGAGAGTTCCGCCAGAAGAGCCACGAGCGAAGGGATAAAAAAAGGTGACTCCGAAAGGATTGTCAGAGCATCCTCGTGCGCCATCGCAAGCGAGATTAGAGTGGTGAGTACGGACGCGCAAATAGAGTTGCCCTGTATGATGAACAGCGTCGTTACCACGGTTTCTTTCAACGAATGATGTTAATACGCACTTCAGCGCTTGTTCGATTCAAGTCCATCAACAGAGCGCACATTCTATCTACCTGAGGTAGGTTAGTGAAATTTCTGACGCTCTCCGGTGTATCTTCGGAAAATGACAGCAGCGAACGAAAAATGCCAGTTCCTACAACGGTGTGAGTGCATACGGTATTCATGTATGATCGGAATCCACAAACGAATGGAGAGATATGAGAGGGTGCGAGTGGAGTTTTCCAGAAGAGCGGTAGGCTGGGATTTACTGAGCATCGTTGCAAGCACGTTTGGAGTTTGTGGGATGAGAGCAAGCCTACGAGCGCGTCAGGACCGTGGACGAGAAATGGAACATGTGGCTCAACTCGGGTTGAAACTCAGGAGGAAGGGCATAAATAACCGCATCAAGTAAGCAAAAGACCTCACTCGCGAGATCAAGTAGAACCGCTCGTTCCTGAGCTCTCTCGGGTTCTTTGTTGTTGGTATCGGATGGTTGTAAAAGGTTGACAATGATGGTACAAATGGTTTGGAGAAGTGATGGGCCATGGATGGGTTTCAGCAAGTTTATTGCAAAAGATGGCAGAGAGATCACGAGGACACCCAATAGATTAAGCGTGGGGATTAGGGACTTTAACTGCGTTCGCATTTAGTACTGGGATAGGAGAAGAGCTTCAACTAACCTGGATATTGCGAAGCAGGGTATCCACTATCTGTGTGAGGGAATTCGCGATGATGCGTGCAACGGGGCCGTACCCATCCGGACTAGCGGCTACAGCATCCATCAAGGATGTACAGGCCGAGGAGAAGGCGCTTGTGTGGTCTCCGTACAGCAGTGGCTGACCAAGTAGAAGCTGCATGGTAGTCGGAGCACTGGGCGAGGTTGCGTGAGCGAGTAAAAGCTGTCTTATCTATTGCTAGAATATGAGTTGGGAGTGGGTGGGTAAGCAGATGAGAACACACCCAGCCCAGCCAGTCGAACGGTTTAGCTGATCTTGAAGGACCAGAGATATGCCCCAGTGTCCTCGCATCATCCACAGACTCCATGCAGTAATCTACGTCTGGATAGGTAGTAACGCCAGCCTGCCCGTCGCTCTCATCCCTGTCCATTTCTATGCGTTCATCGGCCTTTGTGCGCAGAGGCGCCCTCGTTGGACTACTGGATGGTGATGGTAGAGGCAGTTCCCAGTTCTCATCATGTACATCCTGGCTCTTTTCAAGCAGGTAAATATGAGCTTTTCCTTTGCCCCTCTTCGGGGGCGGGATAGCAAAAGTATTAACGAACCCCGGCAGCGGTGGATGTGCCTTTGGAGGATGTGGAGCTAGTGTCACTGATCGTCGAGGGGACGGGTTTTGAGCGGTGGGATGTGTCACTGGAACATCTGAACGGTGTATCTGGGACGAGCCCACTACTTGAGAAGGCGCCGAAGTACGAGGTGCGGCCCTACGAGACGCCTGCAATTCGTGCTGCTTGAATATCAGTTGTGTACGTAGACGCTCAAGCTCAGCGTCTTGCTTTTTCTGTGCTACAATCTGAGCGGCTTCCAAATTTTCTTTTGCCGTTCGCAGTTTTGCCGTCTCCTCGCCATGCGCGGCAGAGATCTACACATGCCCTCAGTCGCATGAACTTTTTCCAAACACAATAAACACTACCTTTTGCAGATTTGCACGTAAAATCTCGACTTCGCCCATCTTGTCACGTTTTTCAGAGAAAGCTCGATCAAGGGATTGTTGCTGTTCTGCATTTTCCCTTTTGAGCTACAAACAGGAGTTAGCTAGAGGTAGACAATTATGTGGATGGAACACACCTCTTCTACTTGAGATTTCAGAGACTCAAGTTCACCCCGAAAACCATTCATGTGCTCAATTGGAGAGGGTCCTTGCCACCCTTTAGAGTGGGTTGGCATTGGGTCGGTATCTCAGATACTCTTGCTAGGTGTGGCCCGTGTAATGAGGACTGTCGAGGTGGGTGCGACTGCTGTCGTGGAGGAATAGATTGCTGGATATATTGGGAACGAGATGACTGGTTTAGCCCAGGATCAGTCGTGGCCTGAGTTTGGGTTGGTATCTGGCGTTGGGAGTACGCGCGGGGCACAGACAACAGTGGGGGGGTATCAGATGACATAGTCGAAGACGCGCACTGAGGCGCTGGCCTATCAACCTCCGAAATAGCGTTGCGTAGCGCCGCACGCATCGCATCGTTAAACGATGACGCTCGGACGAGGGGTCGAGTGGATGGGGCACCAGGCTTGAAATGACGGAGGGGATGATTCCCAGAGCTAGGAAGAACATCTGTAGATGTGTTTCTTTCTCTGCTAAACTGAGGAACTAGACTGGATTGCCGAGGCGAAGGAATTCTCGAGTTGCTATTGTTAGGTGTCGCAACGGTATCCCTTTCAGGAGCATGGATCTGTTGTTCAGTCGAAACGGACAACAAAATGACGTCTGAATCGGGATTGCCCACAGATTCACAATTGTTCTGGTGTGGATTTGGACTTTCCGGGGCCTCTGACTGTTGGCTTCCGACAAAAAATCGACCCGGTCCACTGTAAAAGCTGTTGCTGATGGTGATCTCGGGAAGGTCTGTATCTTCCAAGGAAAACGTCGCCTTGGTTAACCGCTTCGAGTTGGAGGGGAGCGATCTCTCTCGAGGCTGTCCCTGAAGTTGGACCCCCTGGTGATCTGTCTTGAGCCGCTTGGAGGGTTGCTGTTCAGGAGAAGACCTGGGACGATGCTTTGACGTAACGACGGCAGCAAGGCTTCTTTCGGTCGCGTCAAGGACGGCGAGAGCGTGGTCATCAAGTACGAGGTCATCCAAACCATATTCGTCGTCCGATGTGGGCATAAGCACCGGCAAGTTCAAGATTGTACAATGTGAAGTGGGCAGTAACGGACTCGGACGCGTCCAACACTCTCGGCTTTTTCCGCGCTAACGTTGGTTGACCGCCAGTGGGTCGTATGGAAAAGGATCACGGTAGAAGAATGCAGGTGCAACAGTGACAGTAAGAGTGCTGGTCATTGACACTGATCCATTTTACCGTGAGCCGGCGAGACACTATGTCGCCCTCATATTCTAGCGCGCCGCGACCTCAGGGACTCACTTCCTTTGGTGTAAACAAAACGTTTCGGTTATTTTGCTGAGAACTGACAAGAATACTACTAGTAATATAATTAGCTACAAGAGCACCAAGCCCCGAGTCGTGCTCGCAGCACATTGTATAGCCGTGAGTCACGACCGATGGCCCAGCTTTTCTGAGGCTTTGCATCTCAGTCAGCATCGAAAAGAGTCATGCATACGCAAGAAGTGGTAGAACCACGTCGAGTTGGGTGATCTGCGCGGTCTGCCTCTGATGGCGGGTGCCGGCAAATTTCGGTGCTCTGCAGCCTGACATGGGCGCGAGAACAATGCGTCAGCCAGGAAATGAGGATGAGAGCTAGGATAGCATTGTGGCATCTTTGCAGTGCAGGTCGAATTTATCCAGCTAGACGAATCTTGATAGGCCGGCTTTTTGTTTCAAGGGCTGAACAAGTATTCCAGTTTGGGTCACTCGGAAAGTCAACATGTTAGACCCACCTTTGATCTCTTCGGCTTCTTCGCGTTGTTCGTAATCAAGCACAAGGCGCTTCAAATGCTGTTGTTCAACCTTGTCCTGCTCTTGTGCTGAACGCGTCTGGACGGCTAGCGCAGATTCAGAAGGAATCGCTAGCTGCCGTACCTGCTGCTTGTTACCCCGTTTTGTGAGCATGGTAAAGTTCATGACTCCGGGAATCGCGCTCTCGCTAGAGACGTCGCCTTCTTCGTGCCGTTTACGCATACCCGGTGGTAGGACAGCAGACTCCCACAATGTTTGCGCAGTGCGCCGATCGACTTTGCGCGACTCTGCCGATGTGTCTGTTACAAGCTTGGCAAGATCTTTCGCGAAATCGGCATCTTCTTCCTCACTAGGACCGAAATTTTCTTGAGAAGACGTCACGACGAGTGTTGGTTCTGGAGAGGGGCCTCGCTCATCGAACTAAGAAAGGTCATAAGAACAGCGTGCCTGCTGTGATGAAACAGACCTACTGGAGAATTGGCAGTTCCAATATCGTCATCATCTTCATCTTCATCATCTTCTTTAGTAGGACGTTCACCCTCGTCACCACTATCTTCGCCGCTGCCTTCGCCAACGCCAACTAAGTAGGAATGAATTCGCGTCGGAGGTTTGGAAACAAAGAGACCCACAACCGGTGCACTGGACGGTGGAGGAAAACATCTCATCGACGGCCATCGCCGCATCTTCTACACTCTTTGCCAGAGCCACTTTTGGTCTAATGGCTTCGAACGAGTCCGTAACCATGAAGTCAACGTCCATTGGCATCGATTCTTTGCACAGGAGGTAATACTGAGGTAATTTAACCCTTTACCCCAGAGTAGATCATGACAGAACATACCTGGAAAAAGACTAGGAAGTTGTCCAGCTTTCGCTTCTGCGATCCACGGTCAAAGCACATGCCGCAGGTGTCGAGTACTACGCATACGAGCCGGACGCGGAAAAAGTCGTCTGGCATGTCAACCGGACAAGGAAATTGAGGCAGAGGATGGCCCTTGGCTGTGACAAACAAGGTGCGGCTGCGTTATTCCTGTGATAATGCTCCACACGAATGCTACTTACGGTGCCCAAATGTGACGAGTGCCCAGAGGGTGTCGAAAATAAGCCCAGAACTGATCAAGCGATAGATGTATAGCTCGCCAAGATACTTAACGGCTGCAACCCTTCGCTGGTTCGCACTATATATATTCTGCTCAAGTCCGCGTCGGATATCTTCCATCACCTGATCTACCACAGCGATTGAGAATTCTGGGTGGTATCGCTGCAGATCAAGAGCGAGGATGGCAAGTAGAGCAATATTGCCATAACGCAGTTTGTGGGGTTTTGTGAAGACTTTGTGTAGTATGCGACGCGTATCTGAATCGTCCCAGTCGAGTTTGCGTAGGAACTTGAGAACCTTGTCGATGGTACGTTTGGTGAGAACATCGTACATAAGATGCCGAATGAAGAGTTCTATGTGGGTGCGCTCTTTCTCTTGGCGGGGTGCACGTTCAGGAGGGTTGGCCTGAACGACAATAAGCACCGTATTGCAGGTTGGGTCCGCATACTCTACATACCTGATAGTAGGCGTTCTCAAGTAGCATGATTTGACGTTGATCAAGGTGTAGAAGGTTTTGTTTGCGCTTCATCAATTCTATCTGCATGGCGACAAGGTTAGCAATGCCACAACTCATACTGCTTCTCAACTCGCCATGGTGCTAAATCGTTGCTTTGTCTCCTCGTTCCGAAGGAGGAAGCGTCCGCAACCCTCTAGCAGTAGGGCAAGGTTGTCGACATTCGTACCAGAAAAATCGTCAATGCAGACTTTGAACATATGAAGAATGATATGCGGCGGGACAACTCTAAATTTGGTCAGATTCGTCAGGAACGTAATATTCTGCGCTTTCTTAGCACACGAGACCGCGACGCTGAGGTGATGTACTGTACCTTGAGCCGCACTTCAGCAAGTTCTACTACAACATTCTCTTCCTCTGTAAGTATCTGAACTCTTCGTCTAACTGTAACGTTGTGAGAGTAGCACGCATGCATGGCGTGCAGACCTACGGCGGCAACGAGATCATGGCCTACATCGGGCATATATTTGCTGAGAGTAGCCACAAGCCGCGAGTAATGTGGCAGTAAGTCCGTTCTCGTTTTCGAAACCTGTGTGAGGAACTACCGAAAAACATGTCAACATGTACGCGGTGGTAACGTAGCGTTACACTCGCCTTCACCAACCGTTTGCGTGCAGCTTTGGAGTTGAGGAAAGCGAACTCGACTGCGGCTTGGTCAATAAGTGTGCGGTTTGTGCAGTCTGGTAGACGTGCAAGCAGGGCTGTGAGCAGTTGTGAGGGACCTTGAGGGGCCACTGTTGGAGTGCCTGGTCGCGAGCCCTCCTTCGGAGTAGAAGGAGTTGGGGTGGGCACACTACCAAAAGACGTTAGTCAGCAGTGCTAACATTGACGAAGCAGTAAAAAGTGCCTTACCCATCCTCCTGTTCCTCTGCAGCTTCCTCCTGCGAGTCTGTATTACCATTTACCTGCGGCGCACCGCCCGAAGCTTCAAGACCTGCAAGCTCCTCCTCTAGTCTCCTTACTTCCTCGTCCTCCGCGTTCTTCTTCGCCTCGGCGTCGTTTTCATCAAGTCCTTTAACATCCTTACTGTCTTCAATTCCAAGAATACTTTTCGGAACAATCTCTCGCAGGTCCTGGATGTCTTCAAAGAACCTGCGCTCTTCCTCGTCTTCCCATTTGCCTCCGAGAGCGGCAAACGCAGCCTCTTCTGCGTCATCAGAGAGAAGTGCGCCTGTACTAGTGCCGATCTGGATAGAATTCCCCGTTGACGAAGAAGTTGGGAGTGTAGGCATAGGAAGATACAACAGCTCGGATAACCTAGTCACCGGTCACATGAGGGTGGGTATGAAATCCGCAAGCGCAGAGCACGTACGTCTGGGAATTCGTGAGCAACTTCTCGTAGTTCTTTGTCATCTTCTCGTATGCTTGTTGGCGATCTTCGAAAATCTCTCCCGAACGTATATACGCCTCGTGGTTCCGGCGATCCTGTTCTTGCAGCCTCTGCAAGGCTATTAGGCTACGGCAAACCTGACGCAGATTCGATAGTTCCACATACTTTGTGTTCTATAACGAGCTTTTTCGCTACATTTTCGAAATATCCCTCGCACATCCTCTTAAATCGGTCGCGGATATCCTTCTCAATAAGCTCGTCTTGTTCCGTTTCCGCGCCGAGTGGGGGGAATGCTGTCTCGGCCGCGTCGCTCGTATTGGAGGAAAGCAGGCTGGAGTCTGTGTTGGCTGGTATTTGCTTCGAGGTAGCGGGCGGTATGACACCGAGAAAAAGTCGTGCGTATGGTTTGAGGAAGGTCGTAAGGAGAGGCAAGGACGACAGAGAGGGATCATTAGACAGCTGTCGGAAATTAGACCAACTCTGGCGCAAATCCATCGCGAAAGTAGCATACTAGGTCTCGTAATGCTTTCAAAATCCACTCCCCGCCACTCCGTGTAGGAGCGTCGCGGATCACACCCACCAGCGCAAGTTCCGCGCAGACCCGTAGGATCGGCCGCTGCCGCGTGAGACGCACCGAGTCTTCTTTCTCCCGCTGCTCAGGCGCCATCGTGGCAAGCGCTGCCTTGTTCGGCGGTGCCAGCGCACTACCGAGGGCGGTGACCAGTGCGGGTGTAAATTCTGTAGGAAAGCGCCGATGGAGGGCCGAAATGACCTGAGGTGTGCGTATATGCGGGTCGGGACGGGGGAGAATCGCGTGTCATTTGAGGTGACGCACCTCCGCAGCACTCCACACATCCTTTTCGAGTTTGCACCGCGCGATACCTTCTGGGACTGCCCCTGCGATTTCCTCGATATACTTTTCGAGTGTGAGGGTCTCAATGTCTTTAAGTATCTGGTCACGATTGTCGAGACCAATCGACTGGCGTATACGTTTGATGAGGGTTGTATGCCGCTTCATAGAGGAGTCCAAGGCCTTGCTTGTGTCTTCATAATCCGAGAGGACACCGACAAGCGGGTCCGTAAGCTTTACCGAAACCACTTAGTTTGAAGGCGTACCTCCACTGTGTGCGTTCAAGGACTTTAGTTGAACGCGCCTGTCATGACGTGCTTTCTCTTCATCACTTTTGGATATGACTGGCTCCATGAGAAGGTAAAGACGAAACTGCGGAAGAGAAAATGGGATTCAAGCCAACATGGATTATTGTATGTACGTTGCAGGATGAGCGAACGAAAAAAAAAAAAAAACTAATAAATAAAAAGGGACCAATAACACCAAAAAGGAAACTATCATTCTCATCCTATCCACGTAGCAATGGCGTCAAGGGCTAGCGTCCGCTCAGGTTCGCAGAATGGGAAAAGTAAAAAGTCGTGAACGGCATCCCGTGCTTCGTGATAACGTACTTTCTCGCCCAAATCATGCTTCATGCGCCCCACCAACGTGTTGATCTGGTCCACCAACACTTCCGCCTCTCCAGCTACAATCATTGTACGCGGGAATCCTTCAAACGATACATGTGGCATGCGGGCATCTGCGCACCCAGGAGCCACATACCGGTTGAACCGTCCATTAGATACGTGCGCAAGCGGTCCGAGAAATGCGCGTCGCGCATACAAGGCAACGGGACCCTCCGGTGGACCAATGTAGTCAGACGCCATGTTTGCGTTCGCACGTGAGCCCGGAGGCACTGCTGTATCGTTCGGGTCGACCCACGGTGAGAGCAACAGCAGCGCGTCGGGTGGTGCTGGCAATCCATCGATAATTCTTGTATTCTCCACAAGATAACGCACGAGGGCGAGTGCAAGATTCCCCCCGGCAGAATCCCCCTCAATAATGATGTTCTCTGGAGAGAAGCCAACGGTCCTCGTCAGATATACATAGCCGGCTAGTGCGTCGAGTAGTGCCGCTGGGAATGGGTGGGCAGGCTCGTCGGGTGCATGCTTTGACAGTCTATACTCGATCGCAAATATGCGATGGACATTGTCGCAGTGTTCGAGTAACCCCCGTCCAATGTTCGCGGCAATATCGTGTGGACTCGCTGAAAGTCTGATAAAAGCACCGCCGTGCAACGAGTAGACGACCTTTTCTCCCGGCCTTGGTGGCATTCCTATGTCCGTGTCCATTTCTTCTTTGTCTAGCCAATATCCAGGAATGGGCCTAGGCATTACATTTGCAATTTCGGCACAGCCTTGAATTTCTGCGTTTATTAGTTGGGGTGTGGGCTCAACCCAGACATGCTTCACGTCCGGACCCTCTGACACAGTCAAGTGATCGCCAAAAACTTGTAATGAGTCCGTCCTGCACAAACTGTGTCACTTCCCAAGAGCCATGCACGAGTTTCTTCTACCCCACCTTCCCTGGACGACATTTAGACGGTCCAATGTCCTGATCAGAATTGATTTTTTGAGTGACCACGACTGTCGTGGTCGCAAGGTCCTGGGCACATAAATGAGAACCCAGAACGGTAGACGGAAGAGGAATGTGGTAGTAAGTTCAAAAGTGAGGTATAGCAGCTTGCGTGGATGATAACGGAATTGATGGACCATTGTGCCCCTTGGAGAATGTGTTGGGGCGGTACGGATCCGGTGTTACGAGCTTGGGTCTTTTCAATCGGATGCATGCATTCAGATTTCCAAATCCGCGCGAGTGTATAATATTAACACCACCGGCAAGAGAACTGGATGCAATTCCAGAATGAGCAGCCTGTCAAATAGTTATGATTGGCCCTACTGTCACAATTGTCTTTTCAGCTAGGGGAATACGTCACCTAGACGACAATAAAGTGATTTCATGAAACTGTGAAGGAGATTACAAGACTGAGTCCCTGAGTACCTGGACATGCCCGTTATCGGTAGAAGAGGAAAAATGATCTTGCAATCGGACAAACTTGTCAACGTGTCAACGTTCACTGGGTATTCACCTCGGGCGTGTTGTCAGTGTTACAAGTATAAGTAACTTAGTCCAGCATACACATGCGGTTTGGAGGCAACAGAGTCTTCTGTTCACAACTTCTCTGACAGGAACAAGTAAGCTTTTGGAGAGTTTCACGTGGGCTAGAACCAAGTCATGTTCATCAATTAATTTCAGTTACATCTCAAATTTGTGGTTGACTACCAACAGTACATTGCGTGACAATTTGTATCAAGTGCCGAAACAACTCACTGGTCTAGAATAGCTAGTGATCTAGTGATCTCTGACGAAGGCCAAGCTCTCAGCGTCCTCTTAGATTCGGCTCCTCCTTTGGGGGGTGCCTGGAGGCTGGAGGGTGTCTGCTTTTGTTGGAGGTTACGTTCACTAATTTATTGACCGTGTAACCGTGACAGCTGTATTTGGCATCTTGACTTTTCCCACGTCTTCGGACCCACCCGTAACGTTTTATCTTTTTTAGGATGATTTATCAGCGGGATGATGCCAGCGAGAGCATCGCTTGTCGTGCTTTTGAGATGTCTACACGTAGGTAAAGTCATTGTTAATGTCACCGTATCCTGATCTACCGATGTGTCGTTTTAACTCACACTAATTGACAGCATCCACTCACAGGACAGATCTTCCCCTGGTGTGTGGAATAACACAGCAGCACGCCGAGGGTTTAGTGAACGTGGTGTTCTGGCCTTTTCTTTCTCGGGTGCTGGTGGGCACCAGTTTCTGGCTGAACTTTCAGTATGGTCGTCTCGTTCGCCGTACTCTATGAGGGTGGATTCCTTCCCCGCCACCCCAGATTGGTGTCCTTCAAGCGAAGCACAGTCCTCCGCTCGTTGACGAACTCGTGGGCATGACGAGATATATATTTATGTGAACTGTGTCAGCTCGATCAATACGGAGAAGCTCAGGCCTAGCAACTAATGTCTCTCATTACACCCGGGCCGCCGTATATACGAATCAGATGGAATCGACCTCTCCAGGAACGTATTGGTTGTTCTCGCCCCCCATCGACGAACATTTTTACTTCCCACATATCATTCAGTCGTTTATGAGGCCTGTACAGATACGGCTAGATCTATTGCGCATTCTGATCATCTTCGATCGCAAATGACACACAGACCTCTGAGATTTTGCAGAGGTCCGCATGGAGATGGATTAAGCACAACCCGACATTGTATACCCACTCCATTCCAGGAATTGGTTTGTGAGAGTAGCGCCGTCAACAACTACATCTTATTGCTAAAATACAATGCACACCCTGGGTTTCATTCAAGTAATTGCCACCGTTGTTCATGGACGTAATTCAATATTTGAGTTCTTTGCACACAACGTTGCAATGTGATCGGTTGATATGTACTTGGGCGATAGTATAGCCGTAGAGATTTTGCATCGGATTTGGCGAGCGACCTACATTGACGCCCGTGGCAGACATGACATGTTTTCGAAGCTAAGCACGGCATGGCACAGCGCGAGACATGGAGGTGACTGCGATGCGATCCTTTATTGCTATTGTCACGCAGATCTCGGAGATAGATAGATAAGTTGTTAGTGGAAGCAATGTAAGGCAGTGCACATGAGGGATTCACATCAGCCTCTGGTCAGATGGATGCAAAGCGGAAGCAAATTGCCGATCTGAGGAGGGGGAAGCTGGTCTCACCAACTGTACAGTATCTCTCTAGAGGAGGGAGAAGTGGCTTATTAGGCTGAGACTACACCCGGAGAGAAGTACATATGCCCTAAAATGGCAGAGGAATAAAATGTGTCATCAGCTGACACATCCGAGTCGAATCTGGAAAGTGTTTATTCGAGTGGGGGAAGGGCGAGGGGTTCGCGTGACGGCAGCTGTCGCCGGGAATTCGCGGTCGGAGATGCGTGACCTTTACAGGCACGAACAACGCAATGCGCAATACCGGCGTAAGCTTTGGAGACCGTACAGAGCAATAATAAGATAGAGGGAGACGGAAGAGCTTACGACTTGAGCTTGGAGGCGCGGGGTGTCGAAGGGTAATCTGCATGTCGGCTTTGGATCTAACTCCGTGACGAGCGGTGCAGCATTCGCTGGAAATGGGTAAAAATTCGGCATGCCGGCAGCGCCAACAAGTTGGCCTCAGCTCGCCACGGTGCAATAGCCGACCTTTTTTTCTTTGACTGCGTGGTTGCTTCATCTATTGTGCCCCTCCCCTGTAGTGGTCCAAGCCACCAATGAAAACAAATTGATAGACACGGGAGTCTGCAAGCCATGCTGCAATGACAATAGCGACACACACTGCACACGATGGGGGCGAACATGGTGTTGTGTGAAGGTACAGTACACCAAAAATGGATAGTCATTGGCAGCTTCCATAGTAGGATCTCGGTCCAAGGAGGAAATGAGGGTTGTCATTTGACATGCGCACTTGAGTAGGTCTCTTTTACCTAGCATGAATCACGAGAACTGGGAACTCGAAGCTGACATGTCATTCGGGAAGATAGAGGTTAGGAGGGGAGAACTGTAATAGGGAATATGAGGTGGGCTCCGGAAATGACCAAAGTCGCAATGCTGTTGACAGTAATTTATTTAGTGAAACGACCGACCGATTGGCCAAGACTAGAGCTAATGAAGGAGAGGTGACGATACGAATCTTCCATACAAGATCAGCGCAAGAGATTTCCCCTCACGCGCGTCCGTCCCCACTTGCGCTTCCTTTTCCGTTCTGGGCCTGTCATCTCCCTTGGCTCCAATTATATAACCTTCCTCCTCCGCCTGGTCCCTCACCTCACCTTTTTCTTTCCTCCCCGTATCCATCTCATCTCTCCGCTCCTCGTCCTTCCCCCCCATCTCTACATGTGCGACTTTGGAAAGGTTTGTTCTCATCATCTCGGCTTTCTCCGCGACATTGACACCAAATCAGTCATTTGGCCGCACTTCCCAACGCCTACATCCTTCCCCTTCTCTCCCTAACTTGTGGTAAGTATATCCCCTCTTGTATCAGTGAGTACAGCCACTCACCAGTCGACTTGATTTGTCCAGTGTTCATGCGGGCAGCCATCTTCATCAAGCACCCGATTCTCCATTATCCTCTACTGTGACAGCTCCAACGTCAAATCACGCTCACCTTGGCCCTCTAGACCTCGCCCCCTCGAAGACCCAGCAAACTTCTCCGTCACCTAGCCCATGCGCATCACCGCCGAGGCCTCCGCAGCCACTTACTCCTCCCCTTACTCCATCTTCCCTTAATGATAACGCAAGTCAAGGTGGTCTTCCTGCGACTCCAACTGATCTCGATAGTATAAATGCCGCTCTTTGGCGGCGGAAATCAAAATATCTTGCCCAAAAGGCTTCCGATCCAGACGACTTAGTTGGCGATATTACACCAGCAGACTGTTCTTATCCCCCATCATCGCAGAGCCAGCAACTGGAGCCTAAACCTCCGCTTTCCCGTTATCTATGTTCTGATACTGCGCCTAGCCGCTTCCTCCTGGTCAGTGAACTCAACGACGGATAACGTTTTTTTGTACATCCTAAACCTCCTGCTAGATAAGCAATGTCCCCAAGTCGGTCACAAACGAGGGAATCAAGAGTGCCTTCGCGCCGTATGGTGCATCCAAAGGCATCTGGACTGGCCACCTACAAAGTCTGGGCGTTGTCATTCTTGCGTTTCACGATTTACGCCACGCAGAGAATGCCTGCCGTGCAGTCCGCTCGGGCAAGGCACACATAGTCCTTGGTGGTATTCAACACGCAATTCAACTTCGTTCTGGTTTCATTTCTGTTGCTGAGGCAAGAGATGTTCGTGTGGTTTTCTTTTCGCTGATGTATCATCCCTGAACCTCACGTTTGTCAGCTCACGGGAAATCCTTCGCCCGTAACGGAAATCGAGGAAGAGGCTGCCTTTCTGATCCAAATCAGGGACCATTCTACCGAGCCATCCACGGTCCGCTCTATTCTCGATCGCTTTGGCACTTTACTAGCGTTCCGGGAATGGTACCCTCGTTCGGGAGATGGACAGGCAAGTCTACATAAACCACTGGAATCTAAGTGATACATAACGCTAAAATTCTGTTGTTTTCGAAGTGGTTTTACGTAGAATATTATGACGTACGTGAGACTCAAGCCGCATTCCAGGATCTACACGACAGGCCGCACGTCTTGGGCACTCAATTCACTCTCTTCACAACCAAGCTGTTACCACCATCTCGTCTTTCCGCCTCTTCAGCATCACCGCCACCGACGCGAGCACTCGGTCTCAATTTGCAAAATATCATCCCCTTTCCCAGTACGGAGGGTTCGTTACCGGAAGAACCCCCAGCTTCACGTTTCTCTAGACCGCGTAGCGCTAGTGCCGAAGCAGGGGACGGTGTCAAGGCGTTTTCATTAGCGAGTACACGACTTGCAGAGGACCTTCGCCGACGAATCACTGCACCTCCGGATTGGGGGTCGGAGTTTGTTGATCGCACGGGTGAGCGTCGGCGTAGCCAAAGCTTTGATGCAAGTCAACGCGTTGTGGACAATCAAGCCAGCTGCCCTACACTCGATCATCATGATCTGAAACCCTACGTGCAGGGTACGCAACAAGCGGCCTGTGGACATGGGCACATTGGGACATATGACGTGCATCCATACACACAATCCTTCATCCCTGCGTGTCCCAGCACATATACACCTGAATACATTTTGCCAAGGCCAGCAAATGCACACATCGCGCGGCGGATCGCCCCCTCAAATCCGCATATGTCTTCATCACGTGTGTCATCCCAAACATCGCAGAGCCATCTGAAGTACCGTACCCCAAGTTTGCTTGAGCCCGGTGAACAATCTATGGACAACAATCTGAACATCGCGCGGATCGAAAGCGGACAAGACATGCGCACGACGGTGATGATCAAGAACATCCCAAACAAAATGACCGACAAGGACCTGATTACCTTTATCGAACGCGTCTGTTCAAGGCGCATCGATTTCTTCTATTTGAGGATGGACTTTAAGAATGGTACGCGCTCACTACGCTTGCAAGTGACGTTCTTCACGGTGTCTCAGGGTGTAATGTTGGGTATGCGTTCGTAAATTTCATCACAGTCGATGATCTCCTTCGCTTTGCGAAGGCGCGACTCGGAGTTAAGTGGTAAGCTTTAGTCTTACTCCCAAAATATACTTCTCTAATGAGCATGTAGGAATATGTATGCTAGCGAGAAGGTCCTTCAAATGTCTTATGCGAACTACCAGTGCGCTATACTCTTTAGCTTTTCTTTGCACTAGCGTTGATTTTTACGTACTTAGAGGGAAGGAAGCGCTTGTAGAGAAGTTCAAAAATTCGGCGATCATGGACGAACGTGAATCTTGGCGACCCAAGATATTTTACTCGAGTGGTCCACAGGTTGGCCAGCCCGAGCCATTCCCCGCCCCGACACATCAACGCCGTAAAGAACGCAGTGCACATAACCGTGGAGCCTTGTATGTTCCCGGCACGACACGGCTTCATGGTGGTGGTAGCAGGTCTGAGGAATACGAGAGAGGGGAGCGCCACGTTCGCTGATTTCCCAAGGATGTCTCCACCAACCCGTCTTGCTGTTAGCAGTTAAGAACTGCAAGCTCCGGATGTTCCTTTTTCTCATCCTTTTTTTTTTTTATGCGCGTGCGCATCTAGACATTTCCGACAATTGTTTGTCCGTCTCTACTTTTCTATGCGCGCGATATCAAATCCTCACCCCCATGAACTTGTATATTACCGGCTCGTTTCAACTGCAGGTCTGACTTGAGAACAACTATTTAATCGTAGCTTAACAATTACCACATGAACCTTTGCCTGTAGTCTTAGCCGTTTGCGCAATTTCTCTTTGCTTTGCCATTGACCATGATTTGCATGAGTAATAATAGGTTGCACTAACTTATCACACACCGGACGATTGGCGGAGCGGAGCATTGGGCGGAGCGCGGACAGTTTCGTGCCGGGATTTACCTTGCTTCGTCACTCGTCACAAAGGGGCGCCTCCGTAAAACCATAATGTAATACGCATTAAGTTATGCACGAATGCATTACGAATATTCTTGTACACGCATATATGCTGCGTGTACTTCTCTAGACTAGATAATGTCTTCTTCTCCTCGATCTGCCGGTGTTACCCAGACTCGGAGTCCATATCTCACCATAACTACCCTCTTGCCAGAGGGCCAGATTGACGATGAGGCAGCGGAACTCTTTCACGAGTTTGTACACTCACATACCCACACCCCAGTCGACGAATTACCGGACCCAATCACGCACGATATGGGCGGGGAGGAAATAGACAAAGCTGCGCTTGAGGCCCAACGCCGCGAGCGAGCCGCACGTCCATGGTGGCAGCGCCCCTCGACAACGTGGTGAGTCCTTCATCCATGTCGGGCATAACCACCCTCACGACCATGGTCAGGTTTATCGTTTTGAGTCCACTCGGCATGCTTGCCGTTTCCGCTCTCATTGCACCGCGCTTGCAACTCTACACAGATCTCGTGTGCAACCATCTCAATGCTGGTCAATGGGACCCAGAAAATGGGGGCACGGAACCAGATACATGGTCTCTGGGTTCGACTGCAACTGTACCCTGTGCTGCGGACCCCGTTGTACAAGCAAAGGTCGCAGAGCTTCTCACGGGTTCGTCTCCTCTATGCAGTGCTCCGTGGCTCTTCGTCACTGTCTTACGAAGTCCGCACTAGTCATGGCGACTGTACAGGGCATCCTAAGCTGCTTGACTGCGGCCTTCTGGGGTTCAGTTCGTGCTTTCATCTCCTCTCGCTTCCGCGTAGTCGCTAATGGGTACCTCAGTTCTCCGATCGATACGGCCGCATGCTATTTCTTAGGCTCAACACCACCGCGGTGCTCTTGTCAGATGCGGTGCTCGTGTCTCTAGCCGTAGCGCCTGAACGCGTTCCTGGTGGCTACTGGCTCCTCATATACGCTTCCGCATTTCAGGGTCTTATTGGCGGTGGGTTTCTCCCCTGTTGAACGAATTTATTTCCAAGTCCGATTGTATACCTGTGCAGGAAGTTCTGCTGCCATGGCGGCTCTCCACGCATACCTCGCAGATTGCAGTACTCCAGCTACGAGGTTCGGTACTATCACTTGTGCTCACTGGACACAACTGGAAATAAAAATCGCAGGTCGCAAATATTCTCACGATTCCTCGGGCTCGTCTTCACTGGTGTGGCTCTTGGGCCAAGTTTGGGTGGAATTGTTGAGCGTCTATCTGGCAATCCATTCATCATATTCTACCTTGCACTTGGCTTGCATTTCATCCATGCTTTGTTTTTGTGGTTTGTCATCCCAGAGTCCCTCCTACCCGCCCAGATGGATGCAGCGCGACGACGTGCGGAAAACAAACGTCACTGGTACAACCGGTTTAACTTTCTTGCCCCCCTTGCAATTTTGGCTCCTGTTGCACGAAAGGAAGGCGTGGCGCCACAACAAGCGTTAAAGAAGGACTGGTCTCTGACATGGTTGGCACTCTCGTACGCCCCTGATTCATTGGTACTTGGCAGCATGCCATACTGGTTCCAATATGCCGCCGGAAAGTTCAACTGGACCGCAGAGATCGTAAGTGTGACGCTGGGTACCCAATCTACGGATTTTTTAAGTCATTATTCAGGTCGGATACTACATCAGCATCATTGGGGTTACACGAGCACTCTTCCTGGCGTTCGGACTGCCCAGTCAGTCACTTTTTCCCATTGTACCCTTTTTACTGCCAGCGCTGATTTGCGTCTCCTGCGCAGCTGTTCTACGCATTCTTGCACCTAACAGGCCTGTCCAGCTCCCAACCTCACCTGACGAACCCCTCGACGCACGCACCTCACCATCACCGCCAACACCCTCCCGCGATCCCGTTCACGCGCATACTCCAGCCGTCGACCTCGGCCTTGCGAAGTTTTCGCTTGCGCTACATGCAATTTCCCTTGCGTTTGTTTCTATCTCCAAAGATACAGCCATGTTCACCGCCGCCACCGCACTCGGCGCCCTCGCGGCAGGCTACTCGCCCACCATACACAGTCTCTCGCTTGGACTTCACACACGTCGCGGCGGGGCGCCATCTGAGGCGGGACAGTTGTTTGGCGCGATGAGCGTGATCCAGGCCCTCGGGTACGTTCCTATACACATTTTTTCTCGTGGGATGTTGAGAGAGAAATGAATGGTACACAGGAACCAGATTGTAGGCCCGTTGCTATTTGGCGTTGTGTACATCAAGACCGTCGCCACATTCCCAGAGACAATATTCTACGTCCTCATCGCGGCAGTGTTGCTCTCGCTCTTCTTCCTCTTCCTCGTGAAGATACCGCCTGATGAAAGGGCCGTAGATGCAGAAGCCGTGGCACAAGCGACTGCCGCTGACGTTCCCCCGATCGTCATAGATGACGACGAGGAACCATCCACCCGAGGCCGCACACCGAGCCGCACGCCAACAGCTTAAGGGATCCTGAGGTTGGATACGCTACTAAGGCATTTAGGCTACGCATGATGCGCGCATTTCAGTTATGGGACGGTATCACGTTAAACGCTTGTATCCTTCTTAGGAATATATGATAAATTGCATCGTTGAGGAATGGAAGGTGGCCATTGTAATCACCGCCTTGTCTGGTTAGCTGTACTGTATGGGGATTCTCACCCCTGTGATAGATACCGAGTCGGTGAGTGTACTAGTACGATAACGGCATTTTGTCATTGTTAGCACATAAATCAGCTTGCCTTGTGTAGTGGCGCCGCGGCCCGCGGCCGTGAAGCAGATGGACTTTACCGAGCCCGGGCCGAAATCAACATGGCACGTTGTTCTACCTCAGGTTCATCTCCTGTGCCGCCACGCCTCCTCCAATACCTGGGACCCCGTCTTCGTCATACAAATGCAGAGAGAGACAACAAAGCTCCACCTCATCAAAATCTAGTTCTTGAATTCTTCGCTCGCGATCGGGGTTCGATAGCCTTCTTAGCTGAAAAGGCACCCTTGTCGTATCTCAGCCGGACCCGAACCACTTCTTTACTACTGCTGTTGTAGTAGTCAGGGTTCCCACGCCCAAAAGTATCACTGGGATGGCTTGTGGAAGCGATAGTCCCTGGGACAGGTGCCTGAATCGCATCCTAGACGGGTGGCCTAATACAATCAAACTTGTAAGCGCTTAACTTAGCGTGTCCATCATGATAAGCTGGATCGGAGAGGGTCCACGCTCGGATGAAGATCCTCTGGACTGGACTGTGCTTAGTCGCTCGTTACGAGCATACCAGGCTGACACTGGAAATTATGTGTTGGATTCGGAACAGTAAAGAAACATGCAGGACATACAGTGACGGTACTGGGATACCACTAATAGTACTCGATTGCGCTCTGAGTGACGGCGCTCCACGAGGACTACACGGGACTTTCCTGGATTGGGGTTGGAACTGTCAAGGATATTTCTACTAGTCTTGTATTGTATCACTGGCATGATGATCGCTACGCCCAGAGCCACAGTGCACGATACTTATCTGTCCTGTGATCTATCCCCTCCCCCTGTTTTCCCATACCTTCACTTTATGCAAACGGGCCCTAAAGAGTTTAGCACCATGCTTTTTTGTAATATATCTATCGTTCTTTGGAAGCCTCCGTCACGGTCTGTCTTTCCACCTAGCCAGCCACCGCCGCTCAGCCACGGCAACGATGTCGCCACCCTACTCGCCCAACTACGTTCCCAGCACACTCAAACCCGCAGAGGTGGCGGTCGCAATGGTTCACGCAGCCGTGCGCAAGCACAACACTCGGGTTGATATGATCTTCTTCAAAGGGGTGCGTCGTCTCGCTTCCCAATGTTCATCAACTCACACCTTTCCATGTTGTCTTAATCGTGATCCTTGATCGTAGTTCCTTGCTGGCGCGATGCTCTCCTTTGGCGGTCTACTTTCTGAGGTCCTCCAAGGGGGCTCGCCTGGACTGACATCATCCAACCCTGGAATCGTGAAAATCCTCGCGGGTTTTGTTTTTCCTGTGGGTCTCGCAATGTACGTCATCCTCTTCTTCCCCTTGGTCACAGTAACCAACTGGCAAGGTAGGATCGTGCTACAAGGGCACGAGCTTGTAACGAGCAACATGATGGTATGCACATCCACCACGAGAGAAGTGGGTTTGAGTCATAAATACGAGTCCGGTTCGATTGTGGTGGTCAGGTTTTCCCGATCGGTGTTCTGAAACGAGCAGTTCCATGGTGGAGTCTCCCTCTGAACTGGCTCGTTGGTAAGTCGCTTCCCTGGCCACGCCTTGGGTTTGAGTACGACCTACGAGTTGACCCTACTAACAAAACGCTCTAGTCACGTTTGGCAACCTTACGGGCAGCCTTTTCTTCGCAGCAATCCTTGTCAAATGTGGGCACATCGTCATTCATTTAGCCACCACAAATCGGTTACCACCTGGTTGCTGACAAATGAACCTGTATTGTACATTTATCAGACACTGGGATCATTTCTACATCCCCGTATAGTGATTTCGTAGTTTCCTTCGCTATGTGAGTCGTCGCAACACCTCGATTCGCTGACTGTATTGAGGCGCAACTCTGTTTTTAGTAAGAAAGCGGTTACTCCGGCGTGGTATCAAATCTTTCTACGCGGTATCGGCTGTAACTGGCTTGTCTGTGTCGCTGTGTGGGTAAGTCGCGTCCCCTTCGGCCCCCTAGTAGTACCCGTAGCGACGTCCCCTCCTTATTAGCAAGCAGAAGGAGCACGAGACACTGTGTCGAAGGTTAGTAATTTGACCCAACGGCGTAGCGTTCTCTGAGTTCTGCAATGTTAGATTTATGCCTTGTGGATACCAATCTGGGCACGTCTCCCTACCTTTGCTTCCAACATTGTCTCATCTTATCTGCTCCATCCATAGATATTTGTAGCTTGCGGATTCGATCACGGTAAGTGAGCCTCCCATCAAGTGTTGATTTGCCGAACTAAAGCCACCCATGTAATAAACAAATGCAGTTGTCGCGAATATGTTTTTCATTCCTCTCGGGATTTTGTTCCATGCAAAAGTGTGTGATCATCACACTACCCTCCTCGTGCACCTGACTGTTCTCTCCATTGTAGTTGACCACTGCCGAATACATTCGGAAGTCAGTTCCACACTGCTCGTCTTGTCTTTGCACCCAATCTAACTGCCTGCGCGCTCTTTCTGCAGATCTTTTATCGCAGCTTACCTTGGGAATGTTGTGGGCGCGCTGCTTGTTGCGCTTCCCGCGGTATACTTCTATCTCTGGGATTTCCAAGCTGACGATCTTCAAGTTGTGCAAGCTGAGGAGGGGGATGGTTCGACCTCACCCAATGCAGACAACTACGTGAAGCGAGCCTGATTGGTCGGTAGGGAAAGACGTAAATTTCTTTTTTTTTTGTCGTAACCTAGTCGTATTATTCTCCGCTGCCCTACTACACCCTCCCTATGTTGTCTTCTTCTCCTATGATCAAGTAGTTCTTACACTGCTATCCATGCGCTCATGAGAAACATCCGCTGGGATGACGGTACCGCTGGATCACTAGTACACTGTAATTTTTTTATGACCTACGGGATGACATCATGCTAGACCCTGACGTCAAGTGGCTCACCGCGACCACTTGACTGAAGTTTACTCAGGAAGGAGTGCCTTACAACACATTGACAGGCTTCCAAGACTTGGACGAACCGAGAAGGTCCACGTGTACTATCTCTTCAGGTGGTCACGTTCCTTGAACACCACGAGGGAGGCTGAGTCGGAATGTGGACTTGGTAGTACTGCATTTCAAGTCTCTGCACATCCTCGCGAGCTCTTTTTTAAGCCCGGATCATGCACTTTTGGTGGCCCTTTGGCCCCGTCGCACGGAAGGAAGGCGTGAGGCCACAAAAAGCGCTACAGAAGGATCTGTCTCTGACATGACCGCAGTGGTTGGCGCTGTCGTACGCCCCTAGTTCATTGGTACTTACCAGCATGCCAATACAGTATGCCTGTGTCCCTTGGTACCCAATCTACAGATTTTAAGCCATTACTTAGGTCAGATACTTACTCGAGCGCTCCCCGTTCGGGCTCCCATTGTATCCGCCTTAGTGCCAGCGTTGAAATAAGTGAACTGCAGCTATTGCGATCTTCATAGATGACGATGGGGAGCCATCCATTCCCAGTCGCGGACTGTGTTGGAGTACGTACATTGGCCAGCCCTAAAGTGGCGGTACTCCAACATTGGCCAGCCCTAAAGTGGCGCGCACGGACCATGGACAGTAGATCAGCGAAGAAGTTTGACTTTACCCTTATCCTTCCCTTTCATACCTTAGCAGGGATATCATTCCCCCTTTTTAAAGGTTTCGAGTACTTTCTACCCCACTGGGGCCTTTGCTACCCTTCACATAGGGCACACTCGATATGAAGATAAAAACCCCGCCTTAAGCGGTAGTACCTCAGCGTTCTTTCTATTCGCGCTGAGGTGAGCACCTTTTTTCTTCTCTTCTCTTCGTAGCTACATAAACTAAATACCTGTATAGCTTTACTTTAACAGGTTGGCTACGAAATATAACAGCGTTCTTTCTATTCGCGCTGAGCTTTACTTTAACAGATTACGAGACCTGAGTCTCCGCCTGAGCTTCACCCACGCTGTCGCCAATCACACGAAGCATGAGCCAAGCTGCTGCAGCACAAGCCGCTGCGCATCCCGTTGCACCACCGCAACTCTTCAACCCAGCCGACGACGACGATGTCGCCGGGCCTGCCGGTTCAATCCATGGCTCCGTCCACGCTTCTATTCACGGATCAGCCCACGGCTCCGTCCAAGGCTCTGCCTACGGCTCCTCCCAAGGTTTTGGTCGCGCCTCTGCCCTAACCTCGGCGGCTAGTACTCCAGCCAGTACACCTCCGCCCTTTCAGCGTTATGCGATCCCGCCCATGCACCAGCATGCTCCGATCCCACCGGTGCACCGTCCGGCCGCAATCCCATGGGCGCACCCACAACCCATGATTCCGCCAGCTCATCCGCCTCCTTTCGCTCCCCCGGCTCACAACATGCCACCCTTAGTTCCGCCGCCTCACTTGCCTCCCGCGATGCCTGGACCGACCGTCATATCACAGCGCTACGACATTCCTCCGCTCGAGCAAGACGGCAGCAACTTTGCGGTGTGGCAGTTCCATATGCGAGTAGTCTTAAGGAGCTACAAACTCCTAACGGTTCTTGTTGACCCGCATCCCCATCCCCTGACCTTTCCGGCTGAAGCCGCTGCCTGGGATGAGAAGGATCAACAAGCATTCTCGCTCATCGCGTTGTCGCTCACCGGGGAGCCGGCCCATCTCATCTTTCACGCGCAGACAGCGAAAGACTGCCTTGATTGTCTTGCCGCCCGTTTCGAAGGTCGAGGAAGTCATAAACTTTCCCAGTTGATGACCCGACTTTTCAGCACCCCTCTTAACGATGCTGAACCCCTCGAGCCGCAAATCAATGCCATGATCGACGCCTCGCACCGTCTCGCCGAAGCGGGCTCTCCCTTCACTCACCAACAAATTGCCCTTGCCATCACCAACGCCCTTCCCGCGCCTCACAGAATGCTAAAAATCATTCTCAATAATCTCAGTCCGGCTGAACAAACCCCAGAAAATATAAAGCTACGCATTCTCACTGACGAGGACTCACGTATCCGTGAATCGGGCGACGGGGCCGCCGCCTTCTACGCCAAGGCCGCCCGAAAAGGCAAAGACGGCAAAAAGAAAGCTGAGAAGAAGGATTCGGACAAAGACAAAAAGAAAGGAGAGCAGAACAAGCGAAAAGACCAGCAGAAAAAGAAGTGTACTCATTGCAACTTCACTGGACACGACGTCAGTGAGTGCCGCAAACTCAAAGCTCAAAAGGAGAAGGAAGCGAAGACTGCGACGGCAACGCCAGCTACCGCGTCCGCGCCACCTTCTACCCCCGCTTCCACACCCGCTTCTGCCAAGGTCGCCATTGCTTCGGAGTCTGACGAAGAAATATTCCTCTACGCTGCTCACCCTCTCCACTCTCGCTCGCTCCTTGAGTCCTGGATACTTGATTCAGGCGCATCGCGCACCATGTCGTGCAACCGTTCTTGGTTCACACACTTCGTCCCTCTCTCTACTCCCATCAAAGTCACCCTTGGAGACGCTCGTTCGATCCTAGCCACGGGCGTCGGTCGCATTCGCGTCCGCATGCGTGCCAACGGCGCATGGAAAACGGCCATTTTCCAAGAAGTCCTTTTTGTGCCTGATCTTCACGGCAACCTCCTCTCCGTTTCGTACCTCGCTCAGCATGGCGCCAGCCTGCTTTTCAGCGACGCCTCGTGTTCCCTCCGTGATAAATCTGGCACCGTCACTTGCCAGGGTCAAATGTCTTCAAACCTCTACATAATGGACATCCAGACCATCACCCCGGAGAGAGTACAAATTGCAAACGTTTCGGTCTTCCCACAGGAAGATGAGGACTCACGCCCGCCGACTGAAACCGCCTTTCTCTCCGAGAGCGCCGGTTCGACCGCCACTCTCGCCACTTGGCACCGCCGCCTCGGCCATGTCAACGTCGGAACTGTGGTGCAAATGGCAAAAAAGGGACTTGTCAACGGAATGACTATTGAGGGGGCCCTGGACGTCACAACGATCTGCGAGCCCTGTCTCGCCGGGAAGCAAAGCCGAATCGACATCGCGAAATCGACCAGCACACGCGCCACCGAAGTCCTCGGCCGTGTGTTCTCCGACATTTGCGGCAAACTCCCGACTCGTTCCCGTGAGGGATTTGAGTATTTCGCAACGTTCACGGACGATAAGTCGCGGAAAGTCTATGTAGCGGGACTCAAACTTAAGTCCGATCTTCTCCATCGCTTGAAGGTGTTCGTAGCACGGGTTGAGCGTGAAACTGGGAAAGCACTTAAAGTGCTAAGGTCCGATGGCGGAGGAGAGTACACGGGCAACGTTTCCACTCATTACTTTGAGCAGAAAGGTATCCGACAGGAGATCACAACCGCTGACACGGCTGAGCACAACGGCGTGGCAGAACGCATGAATCGCACCCTACTGGACAAGGTGCGGGCAATGCTCAATGACGCTAATCTCCCCGAATCCTTCTGGTACGACGCGCTCTTGTACGCTGCCATCCTCCACAATTGTTCCCCCTCCGCCTCGCTTCAAAATGTCACCCCGGAGGAAGCCTGGAGTGGCAACAAACCCGACGTCTCGCGCCTTCGGATCTTCGGATGCAAGGCCCACATGCATGTGCCCGAAGACTATCGCTCAAAGTTATCATTCCACTCGAAGCAATGTACCTTCATCGGACTCGCACCAAACCACAAAGCCTTCAAACTCATCCACCGTGATACGCGCAAAATATACTACTCTCGTGACGTTGTATTCGACGAAGGGGGCCCAACTCACGAACGAGTCATAATCGACGATGACAACGACGACGACGACGGAGACGCTGCAATCGAAGGAGATGACGCGTCACACGCGATTCCTCCTCTTGCACCTCCTCCTCCAAACACTCGCCCAAAACGCACCACCCGCGCACCAACTCGCGACGACGACCCCCGCTACGACGTAAGTTCGTATAAGCACAAATCTCTTGTACGCGCTACTGTCGCCGAGACCGAAATTGGGAGTGACCCGCGCACTTTCGATGAGGCAATGGCTCGACCAGATGCTGCTGAATGGAGACTCGCGTGCGAAACCGAACGAATCGCCTTCGAACAAATGGGCGTTTACGAAATCGTACCTCGCCCCCGTGGCCGCAAAATCGTCGGGAGCCGCTGGGTGTTCCGCGTTAAACGCGGACCCGATGGTAGCGTGCAGAAATACAAAGCTCGAGTCGTTGCCCAAGGTTTCACGCAGATCGAAGGCATCGACTTCGACGAAACTTTCGCGCCCGTTGCGAAACTCGCCTCACTCCGCGCCATCCTTGCGATCGCCGCGGAGAGGGATTTCGAGCTGCATCAGATGGATGTGAAATCAGCATACTTGAACGGTACGCTCAAAGAAGAAATTTTTATGAGTCCTCCCCCTGGTTTCGATATCCCTGACGGCATGGTATTGCGACTAATCAAAGCCGTCTATGGAACGAAACAGGGTGGACGCGTTTGGTATGAAAACATCAAAGCGCGCCTCACTTCTATGGGGTACCAAAACACACAGTCCGACCACGCTGTTTTCATCCGTCTCGCCGACCCTCATACTTCCATCATCGCGCTCTACGTCGACGACATCACCATGGCCTCCAGCAGTCTTGCTGAGATAGAGCGGGACAAGGCCCTCCTTTGCCAGTACTATGAAATGACTGATCTTGGCAACTTGAGCTGGATCCTCGGCATGCACGTCACTCGCGATCGTGACGCCGGGTGGATCTCCCTCTCGCAAGAGAAGTACTCAAACGAAGTCCTTGAACGTTTCGGGAAATCATCCATTCGTCCTGTCTCAACACCCGCCGTCGCCAACGAGCACCTTCGCAAGCTACCACAGCCTGAATCCGACGCGAAACTCTACCAAAGCGCCGTCGGAGCTCTCATGTACCTCATGGTTGGCACACGTCCCGACCTCTCCTATGCCGTATCGGCCCTTGGGCGACACAACGCCACACCTGGTTCATCCCACTTCCTCTCTTTGGACCGTGTCTTTAAATATCTGCGTGGATCTTCGTCCCTTCGCCTCACTTTCCGACGCGGAACTCCAGATGGGATCACCTTACGCGGTTTCGTGGATGCTGACTGGGCCAGCGACATCAACGACAGAAAATCCACCTCCGGCTTCGTCTTCATGCTCGGAGGGGGTGCTATTAGCTGGGGATCTAAGAAGCAAACCTCTGTCGCACTGTCTAGCACGGAAGCCGAATATGTCGCGGCCGCGTATGCCGCGAAGGAGGCTATCTGGCTCCGACGTCTTCTCCGAGAACTCAATCTCGACGTTGTACTCCCCACCATCTTGCACATGGACAATCAATCCGCCATCGCCATCGCTCGGAACCCCGAGTTCCACGATCGCACGAAGCACATCGACCTGCGTCACCATTTCTTGCGCGAGAGGGTCGCCGCCGGCGACATCGACCTCACCTACATCCCCACCGACGACCAAGTCGCCGACATATTTACCAAGGGATTGGTCCGCGAGAAGCATGGGCGACTCGCACGCGAGCTTGGCTTGCACTTTCAGGTCTGAGGGGGTGTGTTGGAGTACGTACATTGGCCAGCCCTAAAGTGGCGCGCACGGACCATGGACAGTAGATCAGCGAAGAAGTTTGACTTTACCCTTATCCTTCCCTTTCATACCTTAGCAGGGATATCATTCCCCCTTTTTAAAGGTTTCGAGTACTTTCTACCCCACTGGGGCCTTTGCTACCCTTCACATAGGGCACACTCGATATGAAGATAAAAACCCCGCCTTAAGCGGTAGTACCTCAGCGTTCTTTCTATTCGCGCTGAGGTGAGCACCTTTTTTCTTCTCTTCTCTTCGTAGCTACATAAACTAAATACCTGTATAGCTTTACTTTAACAGGTTGGCTACGAAATATAACAGCGTTCTTTCTATTCGCGCTGAGCTTTACTTTAACAGACTGAGCTGCATACCAAGTCACCTTCTTGAGGTTATTGTAGATACCCTACCAGCATAAAGCGCGCATTTTAATATGATGGTGTCACTTTAAACGCTTGTATCCTTCTCAGGAACGATAAATTATAGTTGAAGCATGGAAGGTTGATATTGTACATACTCTGTGGCTCGGGTGCGAATTCCCATACAGTACGGCTGACAAGTGCTGAAACGACAAGGTGGTGGTCATCTTGCCATTGTTGGCATACAATGAGTCCCAACCTGATCAATGAACGTACGGCAGGACGGCGTGGCAGCGCTGTGGGCAGGGGTCAAACCGTGGACTTGATGATGGATTTGCATTCAGGCAAACCACTGATAACCTCCTCGAATTCCACAGAAACCTCCGAATTACCGTATTCTGGGCTCCACAAGCACACGAGCTAGTAGGTTTTGCCCGAGCCCCGCCGACACCAGTCGAATTCTCAGGCTGCCTCCCTACCATCGCGATTTTAACCCAACACCGTCAATGCGGCCCCCTCGCTATCCACAGGAAAACATCCCTCCCGTCATCCAAGTCATCAAGAACTGCGATCTTCTCTACATTCGTTCACCTGGTCATCGGGCACGCGTTCATCGATGCCTACTCTGCGATGTTCCGACCCGCACCAACACCAGCTACCCGCTCCCCCTTCAAACAGTCGAACATGTTTGTTAGATGGAACAGAATGCAAGTGATGGTCTTCGTCGAAGACGTACAAACAAACAATGTCAAATATGGTCAGCTGCAAACAGCCCTCGCTTTCCGTCACGTGACCGAGTACTTCCTCTTCCGACGACCCTGGCTTCTGCTGTATACCCGAATCTCCATTCGGATGGGTGCGAAACAGCCTAACTTACTGCATATTCTCGCTAACGAGCGCCTAAAAACACTTAAAGCGGCTTGATGCTCAGCTGATGCTGATGAGCTGTTGCACGCCGCTCGGATAATGATCCTCGGGACCGGGCTAAGCTACCCTACTGGGGCTACATACGTTGCGTTCAAAGTGACAGTGCTACACGAGGACAACACGAACTGTCCTGGATCGACGCCGGAACTATCTCGGAACTCTTTTAAGTACTCAATACTCCATCACAGTACACGAGTCCCAAGTTACACGACACGGTATTCATATATATATATCTATTTATCGCCCGATCACCTTCACCTTGCTTTCCGGTTGGTTTCCGATTCGGAGATGTTCACTTTACGTAGAAGGGCTCGGTTCTTCGTTTTATAAGGGACTCTCGTTCTTTGGACTCCTCCGTCTGTCTTTTTACCTAGACAGCCAGTAAATAATGTCGCCGCCTTACTCGTACATCCACATTCCCAGCACACTCAAACCCGCAGAGGTGGCAGTCGCAATGGTCCAATCGGCCGTGCGCAAGCACAACACGCGGATTGATATGATCTTCTTCAAAGGGGTGCGTCGTCTCGCTTCGTTACTTTCATCGACCAACGCCCTCTCCATTTCGTCTTGATGGTGATTCTTGATCCCAGTTCCTTGCTGGCGCGATGCTCTCCTTTGGCGGTCTGCTTTCGGCGATCCTCCAAGGGGGCTCGCCTTCACTGACATCATCCAACCCTGGCATCGTGAAAATCCTCGGAGGTTTTGTTTTCCCTGTTGGTCTCGCGATGTACGTCATCCTCTTCTTCCCCTCGGTCCCAGTAATAATGGCAAGTTAGGATCGTGCTTCAAGGGCAGGAGCTTGTGACGAGCAACATGATGGTATGCACATCCACCACGAGAAAAGTGGGTTGAGTAATAAATACGAGTCCGGTTCGATTTTGGTCATCAGGTTTTCCCGATCGGTGTTCTGAAACGAGCAGTTCCATGGTGGAGTCTCCCTCTGAACTGGCTCGTTGGTAAGTCGTTTCCCTGGCCACGCCTTGGGTTTGAGTACGACCTGCGAGCTGACTCTATGCTCTAGTCACGTTTGGCAACCTTACGGGCAGCCTTTTCTTCGCGGCAATCCTTGTCAAATGTGAGCATATCATCATTCATTCAGCCACAACAAATCGGTTACCACCTGGTTACTGACATCTGAACCTGTATTGCACTTTGATCAGACTCTGGGATCATTTCTACGGCCCCGTATAACGAATTCGTGGTTGCCTTCGCGATTTGAGTTGTATCAATACCTCGATGCGCTGACCGTATTGAGGCGCAACTCTATTTTTAGTAAGAAAGCTGTCACCCCAAAATGGTATCAAATCTTCCTACGCGGCATCGGTTGCAACTGGCTAGTCTGTATCGCTGTGTGGGTAAGTTGCGCCAACAAAGCTTGACTGCCTAGTACCCATAGTCACAACAACTCTTTATTAGCAAGCGGAAGGAGCACGAGACACTGTATCGAAGGTATGAAATTTGACCCGATGGCGTAGCTTTCTCTGAGGGACTCACGCTCTGCAACATTAGATTTATGCCTTGTGGATACCAATCTGGGCACGTCCCTCCACCTTTGTTTCCAACATTGTCTCATCCTAGCTATTCCATCCATAGGTATTTGTAGCTTGCGGATTCGATCACGGTAAGTGGGCCTCTATCGAGTGCTGGTTTGCTGAACTAAAGCCACCCATGTGATAAACAAATGCAGTTGTCGCGAATATGTTTTTCATTCCTCTCGGGATTATGTTTCATGCAAAAGTGTGTAATCCTCATGCCGCCCTCATTCCGTGCACCTGACTATTCTCTTCACCGTGTAGTTAACCACTGCCGAGTACATTCGGAAGTCCGTTCCACACCGCTCCATCTTGTATTTATGCCTGATCTGACTGCCTGTTCGTTCGGAAATCTGCAGATCTTTCATCGCAGCTTTCCTTGGGAATGTCGTGGGCGCACTGATTGTTGCGCTTCCCGCGGTATACTTCTATCTCTGGGATTACAATGCTGGTGGTCTTGTGCAAGCCGAGGAAGGTGATGGTTCCCGATCGTTGTCCCCACCCAATGGAGACAACCTTGTAAAGGAAGCCTGATTTGGCCCAAGGGAAAGGTGTAATTTTCTTTTTTTTTGTCGTAACCTGGCCGTATTATTCTCCTGTGCCTTACTACACCCTTCCGTTGTTGTCCTTTTCTCGTATGATCGAGTAGTTCTTACTCTTCTGTACTTGCGCCGTAACATCGTCATGCCTGCTGGGATGACGGTACCGCTGAATCACCCTGTAATTTCTTATGAGGCTTCTATTAGCCATCTTCATCATGTCCTACGCCATGTCGTAGACGGAATGACTCGGACATCATGCTTGATTCTTACGTCAAGTGCCCCACCGTGACTACTTGGCTAAAGTTTACGTTTACTTTAGAATGAAAAGAGAAGGGTACGTGTACAGGAAGTAAAGTGACAGCATGGGAGACCATACAACATCTGACCCGCCCAACAACGTTACAAGTCACCTATTTCTGCTGCTTGAAACGCTTTTCGATGGCATCACCGTCGAGTTTGTAGCCATTCGCGCTGAACAGACGGGATTGCAAGAACGGCGCCGTATCGTAAATCTCATGTTCCTTGGCCTGAACGAAAGTGATAAAGTCAGAGTCAACACATGGGTTATGACGTAGGGGTATCGACGCCAGGGCGGTTTACGCACTCGTTCGTCAAGCTCCGAAATGTTCACGGTGACTAGCTCGGGTTGCTGGTGCCGTTGTAGTTGGAAGAAGCGTGCCTTGTCTTTCACGATCTGGCCCAGGAGGAACGAGAGCAACTCCTCGTGGTCGCGCGCCTGGGTGAGATACTTGCGGAAGCCCTGATTGCAGCAGAAATAGTAAACATCAAACAATCGTTAAGGGTCAAAAGCAAAAGAAGGGGGGGGGAGAAACATTGAGGGAAGGGTGTAGACACGCACGCGCTGTAGCGTCTTCTTGATCGACATCTTTTGGGCGTTGACAAAGCTTTCGACCGCGACGGAGATGGCCAAGTCAACATCATCTGCACGGACGTACTCGCGAAGGGACATGCGTGCGCTCGCCTCAGCCATACGGATCATGCTCTCCAGGTGCCGCACCGTGATTGGGAAAGAGCCCGTGGCAGCCGATTCGCGGCGCAGGTCCGCGAAGAGCCGCGAGAGCTTCTCCGAATCAAGGTCGTATAGCTTTGGGCGGACCTTTTCGCGCGCGTACATGATATATTTGCGAAGGAGGTCTTGCGGAATTAGCTAGATCGAGGGGGCGTCAGGCTCGGAGCTGAGACAATGTAAAAAGATATTTACTTCAGCGTCAAGTGTTGTGCCTACGTCCATCTCGTCACGCTCTGCGTCAAACTTGGGATGACTCCGCAGATGGCTACCCACTACAAATCGCGCGAGGAGCTCGTCCTGCACGGGATCGACCGTGTCTTTGACGACGCAGAGTACGTCAAAGCGGGAAAGGATCGGCTCGGTGAGCTCCACGTTCTGCTGGAACGGCACGGTCGGGTTGTACCGCCCCCGGATCGGGTTCGCTGCGGCAACGATGGCGCAGCGAGCCTGGAGCGTGGTGACGATGCCGGCCTTGGATATCGAAATGGTCTGCTGTTCCATGGCCTCGTGTATCGACGTCCGATCCGCGTCGTTCATCTTATCAAATTCGTCGATCATGCAGTGGCCCTTGTCCGCAAGCACGAGTGCGCCACCTTCGAGTGTCCACTCACGCGTGACCGGGTCCTTGCGTACGCTCGCTGTCAGACCAACGCAGATGCCCCCTGGCCTGTGGCAAAGACGGACCGGTGAGCGGTCTTCTCAACGTATTTGAGGAATTGAGACTTGGCGGTGCCCGGATCGCCGAGGAGGAGCAGGTTGATGTCACCGCGAATGCGCAGCTTGCGGTTGACGTCCTTGGCGACACCGCCGAAGAGCGAGAGGGCTATTGCCGTCTTGATGTCCTCGTGGCCATAGATCGACGGCGCGATGGACTTGATAATGCGCTTGCGGATGCGCTCGTCCCGCGCAAGGGCCCGAATTTCCTTCTCGTCTTCTTCCGTCAAGCGGAAGGCTGCGAAGAGGTCCTCCTTTTTGTTAATATGGTTCGCTTCGATAATAGTGGAGAAGACGGGAAAGCCATTTTTGGCGTTCAATGACGCATCAAAGTTGTTTCGATAAATGCCAGTCACTTCCTGTTTGTTCAAGTTAGTGGGGACATGACGAAGGCGCAGGCGTACACGTACAATCTCCTCGCCGGGCTTGGCAGAGTCGATCAGATCCCACAGTAAGATTACTTCGCGATGGCGGGGCAGGCGACCCGGTGGAACCGAGCCGGGCGATTCTTGTACAGTCATCTTTTGATAATTCCGGTAGATAGTCTGTTTGGATGGTCAGCATGCAGCGTACAAACAGGCGGTGAGATGAGTGGACCTGTTCAGAGTTGACCATGAACGGGCCTTTACTTTCACAATTCGCACAGTAGCTGATCTTGACCTCCTTCGTGGCGTCTTGATAGAATGGACCCAAGACAGCTCCGCACTTTCTGCAGTCGAATTTGACGTACTTGAGTTGAGGGAACACACCGGTGCGCCTGGTCACGACGCCAGTGACACGAACGAGGTTATTCAAGTTGCTCGTACGGAGGTCGCGCAGCGAAGAGCTCAGTGGCAAGTCAGTAATCCGGACATGGACTTCGGAGTGAATGCGCTCATAGTTGGGATAGTACACCAGAATGGCGGCGAGGGCGACCTCGTCAAAAATGGTAAGCATCGCGGCGGGTGAATTGGTGAGAAAGTAGGCAAGGATAGGTTTGGAAAGCGCAAGATGAAGATATGAGACTTCTAGCGATTCAGAGTTGTCTAGAAGTATGTCAGCAGCTGCTCAGGTTCTCGAGATTGTGTAGAAAAGACGGACTTTCACCAAGATTGCGGATACGTTGGCCATAGACGGAAGCACCGTGATCGTCGACGTAGGTCATCAAAAACTGACGGAAATGTTTGACGATGGATCGTCGAACACGGTCATTGGCGATCCATTCAACGATCGATTTCGCTTTGATGTCGCTCAACTGCTCCAAGGGTACTTCCTGTTCCAAATTGAGGGTGTGAGAACTGCATAGAGCAAGAAAAGGCACTCTCAACAACCCACATCGTCAATCCCTTCCATGTCATCCACCTCTCGCCGCTCGTCGTACTGCCGACGCGCGCGGGTGCGTGTTCCGGAAAGCAGACCAGACCCGTCATCGTCATCGTCATCGACGCCGGCGTCATCGCTGTCGAAGAAGGTAGGAGCGTGACTTCGATTGGCGGCACGCATACCGCGGCGGCTCCCGCGCTCCAAGCGATCGCGTTGTCGCATCTTGGCCTCCGCTGCACGTCGCGCGGCGGCGGACATGGGATCAAAGGCATCTTCATCGTTCAAGCCGGATTCAGAGTATGTATCAAGCAACTCATTCTCCGCGTAGTCACTGTGTCATCTCTCGTGAGAAGGCAGGTGTGTCTTCCAAGGATGACGACGTACTCTTCGACACCTGGACCAAAGAGATCTTCGCCCTCATCGTCCTCCTCCTCATCAGCCCCAATGACATCTCTCACGACATCACGATCATCTGCACTGTCACCGTCTGTGTCCGAGAAGGGTGGAGGTGGTGAGGATGGGGGTAAAGATGAGTCCCTACGTGACAAGGATGGACGAGATGGAGAGGAAGAGGTTGCTGGAAGGCCAGGCGACCTAGGACGCTTGTTACGACGTGGTGTTTGGTTAGACTAGATCTTTTTATGAGCTCTTCCGATATCTCTTTACTTTGACAAACTGACCATGTGTTGTGATTGTTCTGAGGCAAAGCAAGGAAGACGCGTTCGACGCGTCAATTTGACTGAGTTTAAAAAGCGTGTCAACTCCGACTATAACTATGACCACTCGGGCACATCTCGTGCAACCAACGCATCTTCTCAGCACTCTTCCGTCCAATCCGTACTCCAAAACGTCCATAACTCCCAACACGCCATTCCTCGCTGAGTACTTCTAGTCGCTTCACCATGAGCACACATGTCTCTGCACGATACCGAACCTCCAACCTGCGGCGAATAGCAGACTGTTTTCTATCAGCATTCACTCACACAAAGTGATGGGTGGCCACTCACCACGACCGTCACCGGTGGAAGCACGGGCTCAATAGACTCAGACTCGACATCCCATTGCCACCCCGGGAGAGCAGGGCCACTGATGTTGGCACTCCGAATGTCTCCAGCTGCACCTGCCATAGGCAGACATCCCAGTCGGCGGCACGTACCGCAACATGTGCAGGTACAAGGGCGAAGCGCTCCGTACACCACAGTGGGTGGTTACGCGGGATGAGTACAGGTGCGAGTGCTGGGGACACAGGGTGACGTCTTTTGTCAGCCACGACCCTAGTTCTGGGTCTCGCTTCCCTCGCTCGCACGATGACGGGGTCTCGCATCTGTGCCTTAAAAAAAGACGAGATGGCGGTGGATGGCGGTGGCTTTGGCGGAGTCCCAGGGACGAGAAGCACTACGGATGTGGGTGCAAAGAGTCGCGCCAAGTTGATGAAAACGTTGGGGGCCTCTGGGGTTGCCAGGTCTAGGTAGAGCATGTGTATAGCGATGCGAGAGGTGTTAACCATCGGATGGCGGAGAAAATGTACCAACTCGGGATAGAGCGGAGAATGGGTCGACGTTGGGGGCTTTCGAGTCACCACGAGGAGAGAGATCGGACCTATATGCGACGCAAAGACGAGTGAGGGGCGATAGATGAGAGAATAAATATAAATTACCTGGCCACTCGGTTGTCCATGCAGACACCCAGTCAAGTCTGCTTTCTGGGGCCCAGAGACAAGCGGTAATCTCGTGCGAGTGCGGATTGATGACTGGAAGGAATGTTAGTGGATCAAACCGGATAGGCGGAGGTTGCAAGGCAACAAGTTTCGCTAGTCGAGCATCAGAAGGCAGAGCGTTCAGAGAAGACGGCGATCGAATTTGTGAGGGGGTAGTAAATGATCGAATTTCGAGTCGAGATGGATAGTAACCGCGAGAAAGAGAGGCTGAGAAAAAGACCAAGCTAAGAATGATGTAGACAGAGAGCACAAAGCGATGGGAGTTTAAGCGAGAACGTAGGAGAGGCTCATCAGTGTTATGACTGAGTTTTAGTGACTTTGTAGTACGACGAGGCTTAGAAGAAGCGAGATTACACCTTTGTACGCTTGCTGAAGACATTCAAGGGCAACCATCATGTGACTAATGCGATCACATGGTGATCATTGTTGATTACTTTCTCACGATTACTGGCTCGTCCTATCGTTCCCCTACACGCGCATACATTTTGGTCAATGACATGATTTTAGGCTCAACGTCCCCAGTATCTCCCTCTTTTCACCTGCTCTCTTCTCCTCCTATGTCATCCCCTCGTCCTTTTCATCGCTATAGCTCTCAAACACTCACCCCTTCTCCTTTGCGCAGAAAATCTTTTGTTCCCCCAGATTCCGACCTGGATGCTGACTCAGACCTTGACACGCAACCCATCAATCCGGATGACATATTCGGTCGCTCCTCTATCCTCAGGAGACCTTCAAGGTCTTCTATGCCTCCAAACCCCATCGAGGATGATGAAGGCCTTTTCCTGTCCACAGGCTCATCCTCCTCTCGTTCAAAGCCAATGCCGTCTTCACGGCTCTCCAATCCCAGAGGCAAACGATCCACAATCCTGTCACCCCCACCCCCAGCACCCTCAGCAACACTCATCCATGAGCCGGTCATGTCTGCACCAGTCACAAGGCCCTTGCTATCCCATAAAATTCACCCATCTTCTGCTACCGTCGGGGTCAAGCGCAAATCGACTCCCCTCCCTGTCACAGCCCCTTACCCTAAGCGCGGCATGACTCCTCTTAGCGTCACAAAGGTAGCAGGAGACGGTTCCCTTGGACGTCTCGCTCCTCTTCCTGCGCCAAAATTCCGCACAAAACGCTGTAGCGGTGAGACGGATGGTCTCTTACGTAAACAGTCCGCCACTCTTGCTCGCTTGCGAATAGACAAGGAGGAGAGCGATCTTGTCTTGGCAGAGGAGGAGGCTGTCGACGTGTCCCCTGGTGGTCACATTACCAAGCGCTTAGCCCGTAGCCGGCCAGTAAGCCAAGAGTTGATGGATAGTGCTGGGTACAAGTGAGTTGCCTTTTCGTTCTGGGGCCTTTTTCCTGCTCAACTGTGGTCTAGCCATTATTTCACACGCTTTCCGCAGCAAAGCCAAAGCGCAAGTCCATCATCTCAAGCGTTGCTTTCCCCACCACACGCCCGCGTACCTCATCCACGTCGTCCTCACCCATGTCATCCCCCAAACACAGACAACGCACTAGCAACACGTCCACCTCATCGTCTCATGCCAAACGCCAAGAAGCCATAAGCCTCGTACGCACACGAAAGCCTTCCATCTCGCAACTGTGCCTTCCCAATAAGCGAGTCGAAAGCCCCAGCAGCGCGACACTTTTTTTCGGTCCAGCTATCCGCCGCTCAGAAGCCTCGGCAACACCTGCGCGCCCCCGGCCTGCCACAGTCATAGCACTAGATTCCCCGGTGAATGCGAGCAGTACACCTGCACATGTGCGACCGCTGCCAGTTTTTGGACATCAAGGCTCAGCATCTCGACACAGCTATGCAGGGCCGGATTCATCCCTCTTCTGTGGGACCGGCAAAAGTGGTTGGGCATTCCCTTCCTCACCCTCTGTCCAAACATCATTCACTCCATTGCGCGAAGCTGAAATGGGCGAAATCTCCGATGAAGAAGAGAGCGACTTTGCACCGGTCGAGGTAGACATTCCGGCCTTGGATGACAAGAGCGCGGAGGATCTATTTTTCAGCAGCAGCTTTGTGCATTCCCGGGACATTGGGCCAGATACCAGCTTCGGGTGGGACAGCACCCCTGTCGTGTCTTCACTCACTGTTAACGTGACTCAAAGTACACCATCGCCCCGCTCCAAGGCTGCCCCAGTAAGGTCCAAGCTAGAGAAAAAGTATCGCCCACGCGATTCGGGGATTGTACTTTCCGAGGACGAGGGCAACGGTACGGGTCCTAATATCGTACCCGACTTTGTACCACCAGCACCGCGACACCGGTATACGATTGGCCGTTCCGAGTCGGTGAATCTCTCAATGCCACGCGCGTCGACAAGCGTGAGCACGCTCGGGAGCGGTAGCTCTGACCAGGAACTTGTCACGCCAATCTTTGGTCCATCCCCAAGCGTTGGGTGGCCCCACTTGACATCCTCCTCCTCGAATGCCTCATCTCTCGGCACGGTAGACGTGAATGCAGTCGATGCATTCATCCTCCGCACGCTCATGCAAGCCGCGCGCCGCGGCGAACACGTTCATCCAGGCAATAGTGATGGAGGAGGGATACGCCCACCCGGCACTCCACAGAAGCGCGCCAAGACAGCTGTGGTGCTTGGCGGTGCGCGATTATGGCAGAGTGCCGTCGCGAGTAAGATTGGCTTTGACTTTGGTAACGACGATGATGCGGGTGACAATGAAGACGGATGTACCAAGCGGCTAACTGACAATGGCCGAAGCAAGAAAAACAAAAAAGCACCACGCAAGAGTTTGCCGGCGGCATTCCCTCTGCTCTCCAAGACCACCCGCGGCCGCGGCCGTGTAGCAGGTGCCGGGGATAGCGACGAAGAACTCGGACAGCCTGATGCAAGTCCAACTGAGCGCAAGGCTTCGTATGACGGGCTCGGTCTTGGTCGGCCTAGCGTGACCAAAGTCGGAGGTACAGGATGGTTGTTGCGCCGGAGCAGTAGCGGTGCCATCTCAAGTACTACGAGCGGAAGCGGAAGTGTGAGCGGGGACCGTAGCCCCACAGGCACAACAGGGATCACGCGACGTGTGTTTCACTTTTGTTTCTATTTTGATCTGGCGTATCTGATGATATTCGCCCTATCGGATGACAGGCTGGCAGCTTCCGCCCCCGCGAATCCCCCCCCGGTTCTCCCCACTAAAGTCGAACATCCCGAGCCACCTAGCGCCGAGCCGAACGGCGTCGAGTTCCTCAGAGGCGTCTACAGCGAGTACGCTCGCCTCACCCACGCGGCGCCGTCAAACACAGCCGCTCCTCCAACCAGCCTGTGGACCAGGGCAACGTGTACGAGGGACTGTGTGCGTGATGTGTGGGCACCGTTGGGCGAGTCTGGCTCGTCTTGGGAGATGTACGCGCAACCAGGCAAGTTTGAGCGTGAGTTTGTGGAGATAGGGGAGCTAGGGAGCGGTGAATTTGGCAAAGTGATGAAGGTGCGGCGTCAAAACGGCCCTCCCCCCACGTCAGGCACTGGTGGCGAAATATCGGCTGTAAAGAAGTCAAAACGCTTCGAAGGCGTACGACACAGGTGAGTTCATCCCTTCGCTTATGTTCTGGCTTCCCACTCTGTCCGGTGCACTGGAAGACAGATTGCATCAACCAGACTTTGTGGAGTTTTCTTTTTTTTGCTTTATTTCTTTCCTTTAGTGGCACTGGGTCCGCTCATGACAGCCCCGCTCGTCGTTTCGTTCATGCCGTTTTCGTCCTTGTATCATGGCCGTACTGTACCGTAACGTATTACTGACGGTGTGACTGGTTTGGCTTCTATTTCCAGACTACGGCTGCGCGAAGAGGTCGAGATTCTCCAACATCTTTCGAATACGTATGCGGCGGCCAGTGAACCAGGCACGCCACATCCAAATGTGCTTGCGTACATTGACAGCTGGGAACAAGACGAAGCTCTTTATATCCAGACCGAGCTGTGCGAATTTGGCAACTTTGCTCATTTTCTTTGGGAGTACGGACGTACTTTTCCTCGACTCGACGAGGCGAGGGTCTGGAAGATAATCGCTGATTTGAGCAATGTACGTCGGAGATGATTGTCCACTTTGTCCCTGATCGGCTTTTGGCTTAGCCTAGCCTTTGGCCGTCAAGGACAAAGCGAGGCATCTGTGTGTCTAGAACAAAGCTGACATTTTGGCGGTGCTCGCCCCTCCTCATTTCAGGGTCTTCGCTTTATCCATGACGCCGGGGTCATCCACCTCGACCTCAAGCCAGCCAACATCTTCATCACGCGTGGGGGAAGACTCAAAATTGGCGATTTTGGAATGGCCTCGTTGTGGCCTCGTCCGGCGTTGACGTCGCCGGCGGGTCCGGAGGCGTCATTGCGCGCCAATAGGACGGCTTTTGAACGCGAAGGTGACAAATTGTACCTTGCACCGGAGGTATTACAGGGCCAGTACGGTAAGGCCGCGGATATGTTCAGGTTCGCTTCCCTGCCTCATATACCATTGCCGTGCCCGAGTTAACCGAGTGTTTTACAGCTTGGGAATTACCTTGCTCGAAACGGCGTCGAATATTGTGGTACCCGGCGAGTAAGTGTTTGGAATGACCCTGAAACTTTACCCGTGATCCGAGTGCTGACTTGCCTTGCTTGAAATTTTCCCATTTGCGTCGCCTACCGCTTTCCCATTCGACACTTCCCTGACTCGCTCCTTTTTGTCGTCGCAATTAACAGAGGCGAGCCGTGGCACCGGTTGCGACAAGACGACCTCTCCCAGGCTGATTTACCCGCCGACACGTCACCCGAACTGCGTGCCATGCTTGCTGCGCTGCTATGCTCAAACCCGGTGACACGGATTGACAGCGATAAGGTGTGGACACACCCAGTGGTGGCCCGGACCCGTGCTGCGATGGAGCAGCTGCTAGAGGAAGCACAGCGCGCGGGCGAGTTGCCATTTGTGGCGTCGCCATTGGCAAGCGTACCCACGGGTTTCCTCGCAATGGTGTTGGCCGAAACCGCCGCTGATACAGGCACTGGCGATGCGATGAACGTCGGAGCATAAAGGGACGCAGAAGCAACACTGTTCTCCCACTGCCGTACCAGCCCGAATTGGCAGATTGTACCTGGATTCTGTTTTCCCGCGATAGAATCGTGGGGAAGTTGCCCCCCTCCTACTCCCCACTTTGTTTCTCCTGACCACCACTTTTCCTTGTTCCTCTTTTCTTTTCTTTATCTTCTTTGTTTCTTTTTCACTGTGCTATGCTATCCTCTCCATGCTCCCCATCACTGCGTCACCACAACCACTGTTGTCTATCGTCGCCTCGCGACCTTTGTTCATGTTTGCATGCTTGCTTATTTCGGTTCCCCCATTCCATCACCATCAACATCGGACGGGGAAACCGGCCTAAAGAGAAGACCCGGTCCGTTCAGCTTATCGGTGGCACGTCATGATGGGGGTTGCTGCCGCATCAAGTTGTACCTGGAGCGTTGCATCGAAGAGATGCGGTTCCGTGCGAGGCTTCCAGACCGGTTTACTTTGTTACCCTTGATATACACTTCAAGTTTTCAGTTAAGCGTCGTCATATTATATAGAAGCCATGGGCGGACGATTGGATTCCCTTTTGTCGAACCGCTGAAACAGACTAGGAATATTCGTTTGATTGCGTCACTGCCATTATTGATTCATCTCATTCATAGATACATAGCTACATGCATACAGACCATCATCCCATTACATATATAATTACAGAGATAGCAAAAAAAACAAAAAAGACACATTGTGCATGAGCCAACTGTCGGCATGTTGGTTGCTTTCTTTCACATATGTAGATAGGCGTTGTCGGTGCTTTTCAACTTTGACTTTGTACCTGTTTTTTGATTGTGCAAAAAATAAAGTATGCCGTATTATGTCACGCCACAACGGGAAATGAAAAAAGAGCGAAAGGAGCGGAGGTTTGTGGGGGAGATAAAGGGGGCAGATTTAAAAATATTATAAATTATATTATATATTTTGAGTATTGAAGGCTTACCGAGGGAAGGGAGTTAAGCCCGGGAATCAGGCGGGAAACGAGGGTCCGGGTAGGTGTTGGTTGACAGGGGGTGGGAGGTGTGTACACAGAGGAAGTCTCCTGTTGAATTTTAGTGATGATGATGAAGATGCTGATATTGATGGGACGGAGGTGGAGGGGGGGGGGGCTATCCATCAACGGAAGGAAGGAACGGGGATTGGAACGAGTTGAGGTGAGTCGAGTTTGTTGATTGATTGAGCCAAAAAGAGCCGAACGAGGTTAAAATATAATAATAATAAATAAGTGAGACGGTTGCTCACACTTTTTCCGCTCTCCGCTCTCTCCGCCCCCGCCTCTCTTTTTCTTCGTTCTCTTTTTATATTTTTCTTTTTCTTTTTTCTTTTTTTTAAACACTGACCACACTCATGCTAGTTGGTGATCAGTCCAACTCTGCCTCTTCATCAGCTAGTCATCGCTCCTACATTCCCTCTCTCATTCCACCCGGAGTGGATCCCGCCAAAGTAGACTCAAAGATGTTCTACACATACGTTCCCAACACTATCAAGACCAGAAAGCGTACTACCCCCTCCCAGCTCGAGATTCTCGAGAACGTCTTCGTCACTGACAAGAAACCAAATGCACCCAAGCGTAAGGATCTCGCCAAAAAACTCAAGATGTCTCCTAGAGAGGTGCAAGTACGTCTCCCTCCCTTTCCACCTAGTGGGAAAAGAACAATGTTGACTTTTTCCTCTTCCCTTTTCTTCCCCTTTCAACCGAAAAGGTCTGGTTTCAGAACAGGCGTGCCAAGGAGAAGAAGGCTTTCGCCAAAAAGGACCCCTCTGGCACTTGTCCCACCGCCTCTACTGTCGCCTCCGTCTCCGCCGCCGCACCCATTCCCTCTATCCCTACAGTGTTATCTCCTTCGTCCGACGTTGCCCCAGATGGGATCACTGATTCGCTTCCATCTCCATCAAGTGCATCCTCCGTCACTAAGATTGAGCCTCAAACGCCCGAGCCGTCACCACGCCCTCCTCAAAGCGCTTCTTGGCAACCAGCGCAGCTCAATACTACCTCTGCCGAATCGCCCGATCGGCGTTCACAACATGCTACTCCCCCTCACTCCATCGACTCTTCTCCTGATGCGAGCCCAGTCACTTATGGTCATCGTCGCAGCTCTCTTCCCGTCTTAAGCCTCGTTCCCCCGCAAGAGCCCCCATCGACACTTTCACCACACGATCAACACCCCTCCCACGAAACTCTCTACAACCAGCCCCCATCGTTTCCTTCTGCCGTGCTCCCTCCTCACATGCTCCACCACCGTCGTTCGACGAGTGCGCTTGCAGAGCATCCTTATGGCTTGCCCGTCTGCAGGCCATCCCCCACCCACACTGACTACTTCCCACCATCCGGCCCGCCCCCAGGTCTATCACCACCACATCCGCCAGCTCCATATATGCGTGCGTCCATCTCGGAAGGTATGGACATGCCTGGCCTCCCTACAAGTCGCTTTGCATCGTCGGGCGGCGTTGGCGTACATGGCACACAAACTCACCTTTCAGCGCGATTTCATCCATTCCAATCTCAAGCGCGGCGTCCCAACCTCGCTCATCGCGCATCGGTTCCCGCCATTTTCCACCATCCGTCGGCCCCAGCAATGCCCATGTCCTCATTCCCCACCACGACGGCTACGCCAACTAGCACCCTCTCTCTCGAGGAGCAGCAGCAGCAGCAACGTGACATGTTCACCCCCGCCCACCAGCAAGATGCCTTCTCGTGGAACAATCCCGATCCATTCGGTGCTGGTGCTGGTGCAGTGGCGATCGCGCCAGACGCAGGGTACACGTTTGGAATGCCACCCGCTATGGCGAATACAGCTGGAGTACCCGCAAGCGGCTATGAGTTTCCCGAGCGTAAGCACTCTGCGGCTGCTTCAGAGCTCGACTCGGAGTATACGTTTGCGCTCGATCGTGGCGTATATCGACGCCCAGCTGGCTCTGTCGTCTCTCTTTACGGCTCTGCGAGCGACACAGGGACGACGGCTAGCACTACGAGCAGTGCCGGTCCGTACTTTTCAGATGTCACCAGTGAGGGGCAAGGGATTGACGAGAATGGCCGACGTGGCTCGTGCGTATCAACGAGTGAAATGATGAGTAGGCTGCACGTGGATGGCGCAGGAGTAGAAGGTAGTGCGAGCCCTCCTGGAGCAGGGAGCGATGGTATGCGTCCGAGCATGGTACGGTGACCTATCCCTCTCCTACCTCCGACACCGAGCGTGTCAATATGGGTAGTGCACGGATAGGGCAGTCGCCCGTTCTGCCTCGGAATGGTGGAAGCTCAGAGCTTGCACTCGCCCTCCATTCAAACGAGAGCGTGAGTCCATGTTCAATCGCCTGATTTGACTGAATTGACTGATTGCTCCAGTCCCCTTATACACCACCCCCGGCATTCAAATTCTCGGAAGTGGACATGCACGCATCACCACCTCCGCCTCAGTACCCTCCCTACGGTTTGACCACTTTCACTGGTGGCGAGTATTCGCACCCCCACGTAGATGGGTATCCTGTCCCGGCGTATCCCAACAACGCGTTTGATGGCACAGATGGCAGCGTTTATCCGCAACCCATGCCTTCTCCCAATGCAGCAGACGATTATACGACCGCTACTCAGTACACATAGGAGAGCCGTGTTATATTTTCGGTCTCTGTCGCATTTCTCTTGACCCCATTTTCCCTTGTTGTCTCTCGTGATCAGTGTTGATATCCTCGGTGATCTTTATCCCCCATTCTCTCTGTTTTGCGTCCCTGTGCTTCTGTTTCTGCTCCTCATGCGCATTTTATCTTACGCATATTTACCGCAAGTGTTGTTCTCACCCTTTTTTTTTTTTTGTTTCCCTCATTGTGATTGACTCAAAACCCGTCGATGGCTCTCTCCTGCTTTATCACTCGTCCTCCTCACACTCCCTTTGTCTCATTTTCCACTTTCGTATTGATGCTCTACGGACTATTCCACTCCTTGTCGATCACATTCCTTTTCGCCCCTCCGGCTGCATTCTTTCAATCGCTCTTTTTTCGTCCGTGTGTCCTATGTCTCCCGTCTGTATGGTCCCCAGCCGCGTCAAACTCTCAAACCTTGCTCATCTATACAACAATTTCGTCCTTTTGTTTTTGGGTCTTTTTTCACGCACGAACAAAGTCGTAGTAGTCTTTCCCAACCAATTCGTTCGATGGTACTCTGCCCTATTATTGACGTGTTTTGACCGTCGTTTTCGTACCATACAAAAGTGGAAAATAATCGTACCTACAATATTTAACCAAAAAAAAAAAGGACATTCTTCTGTACAGTACTTGATTGAAAGCGCGGATCGCGCGGCGAAGGGAGTGAGCAGGCCAAACGACTAGGCTGAATTGGGTAAAGTGGTCCCTGAAGGGTTTATCTCCCGCCACGTCCGTCCGTTATCGTAAACAGGGCATCGTTTCGTTCCGTCTGAATTCCGGTTCACTCTCACACTCACTCCTTGTTAGTTCTGTCAAACGTCCTGTCAATCTAGCGTTTTTCTTTCCGAAGGAACAATTCCTCAAATCTAAAAAGTGAGGGGGTGATGATTATTGTTTAATTGTAACAGTGATAAACAAGCGTGGTGTGAGAGACAAAAGGGCGATAGCCTACAGCTCCTATCTCCTTGCATCGCCGGAGACGTATGTGCTGGGCAGACCGCACTGCCAGCTCTTACTGATTTCGGACACCAGATGTCCAAAAAGTTTTCCTATAATTCAGCAATTGTGGGCAGGCCAGGTAAAATGAAATGAAATGTGATAGCTACGAATTCACGAACTCTACAATAGAGAAATAAATTTCCAACGTCGATTACCCACTTGTCGAGCGTAAACTCGACTTGTGTGTGCAGATGACCGGCGATTTGCAAGCACCGGTCAAAGTACACCGCGTATTACCTTCCGGGGATGATCGCGCGTAAGCCCGAAGCGGCCCACCGATGGCTGACCCACCCAAAAAGTTTTTTTTTTTTTTTCTTCCTTTTTTCCCTCATTTTGTCAAGTTGGCTTATCCCATGAGGGATCGATTTCCCTGCACCATCTGCGCCCTCTTCTAACTAGAAATTGAAACCCAGATTCGCCACTTCGGAGAAATGAGCCATTTTGACCTAGTTCCGCTTTTAATTTTCACTTTTTTGTGTGTTGTGTTTTTCTTTCTAAGCGAGACATCTGTTTTACGTTTCCAGGATTTCTACTGTAAAAAAAAAGTGTCACGATTGGGCACTTATCGGGGCTTTGCCCTCTTGTTCAATTGTCCCACAATGACAATGGTGCCTTTTACGTACTGTATGTGTGTGTGCCGATACGCGATGAGCTGAGAGCGCATATGCGCCCCCGAAGGGATGGATAGGTGCAGAGCCGTAATGCGGAGGAGGTTAGGCGGAGGCAGATGATAGGGAGATGTGATTAGCTAGCAGGGCATGACGCCACTCGTGACCGTAAGATTAAAGCGAAGCAAGTACTCTCGCTCCAAAACGTTTTAGAAGTTAGAGAAACGAGGGTAAAGAGGTCATTGGACCGCCAAAGACGGGGAACCAAAGATCTCGAAGCGGAATGGCCGCCCCCGCACATCCCCTGCGTCGCTTCTCGCTCTCGGAGACCCAAAAATGTTTCGTATTTGCCTTTTGTAGATCTTTTTTGTGTCCTCTATTTTGAAACGTCTTTGACAGAAAGCTCACACTGTCACACAGCTAAATTGTCGTTTTGGGGGGGCGAAAGCCTAGACCAAGTGTCTAAGTGAGAGTGGCGTACAGTAAACACAAGTTTTAAGTTTTTCTTATGTGATAGGTGGAGCACACTTGATCAGAAACCAAAACTCCGACTTTGCGGATGGTTTTACCCAGCAAGCATCTGACCAGCACACATGATAGTCGTTAACGGGAAGGGTCGTACACACGATCGATGATGCGATTATGAACAAAGTGTTCTTTTACCCCCCCAATTAGTTCTAGTTCGCCCAACGTTCCAAACAGTGTCCGATCAACTACAAGGCTGGGGGCTCCAGCTTACAATCTGGCGTAATTGTATTTGTTGTTGTGCCACGCCCAAAGTGACATCACCTTCCTTCCCTCTATGTCCACCAAGAGGGTTGATTGCATAATGAAACCACTTCCCCTCGGGTACACAGTCCGCCCCACACCACTACCTCAGGCGATATCGTCCCGAAAATGATGAAACTTCTAGACCAACGCCACACGAAGTGTGGGCGATATGAAGGGGGAAAGAAGGGGGAGGGGGTTGCGCAAGACGCGACGACGCGCGGGCGGCGTGTATGGGAAAAAAGAATTTCCTTGAGCGGTAATGAGCCGATTGGAGCCTGTCAAACAAGCTCAGAGTTCTTTTCTGGGAAGCCACAGAGAAGGTGCCAGTGAGGGGTGGGGGGGGTGCTCATCCCCGCGGGCCCTAGGCGATGGGATGTCCGGTACCAGTTAACTTTACTGCTTAACGACTCGTAAATGGCAAATCAAGTCGGCTCTCCTCGGGGGGGGCCCAAGGAAAACTTGAATCTCCCATGGCAATGCCTCAAAGACGAGTACTAATACTGTTAAGTCAATAAGAGGGGGGGACCAACTCCTTTGCTCAAACTAAAATTGGGGGTGGAGGAAATAAAAAAAGTGGTTCGATTTGGATGGAATTTTTTTTCGAGAGGGGATGTGGGCGCAAGGCAGACAAAGGCAGCAAGTCCAAGGAACAAAACTCTGAGTTTGTTGGTCCACAAGACGTCACTCCCACGCCTGTACTAGGCGCGGAAGCGTATTAACAATATTGTTGACAGAGGTGCCCCTGGGCACTGTCGATACAAGTTAGTACAGTTAGAGTACAAGACCCATTAGTAAGTTAGTAGACTTGGCACCATCGGTGGTGTTTGACAAGTTGACGAGAAATCCCAGGTCCCCGTCGTCCTTAGTACCAGAACTCGGCCTTCTCTGACCGATAAACCAAAAGATCGCGAGATTTATTCAGGTCGTAGGGGAATCTGTGACCACTGTACTGTAGTACAGTACCGAACGGCCAGAAGTTCTTCTCTTTTGTCATGAATGGCTGACTAGGACCGGATACAAACCTTGTTTTTTTTGCGTACACCTGGATCTCACTGAGGTGGGGACGCGCCTCACCGTGACAAAGCCTCCGAGATAACGCAGTTCGTTTTACGCTGGCATTGGCCTCCAGAAACAATCAATGTACAGTAGGTGGGCTAAGGGATGGACCAAGAGCCATTAACTATACATTATTGCGGCATAACTGTCACAAAACGTACGCAAGAGATCTCACATAAACAACGTAAATATCTAGTGCCTATTATCATTCCCAGTCGCTCTCGTCCTCGTCCTCATCGTCTCCATCTTCCTCACCCACTTCTTCGCCTTCATCACCATTATCACCGCCCGATCTTTCTTTCGTCCTGGCGTGCGCAGCGCTAGCAGCATCGCCCGTTACGCTTGTGTGTGCAGAAGAGACGAAATCAAAGCTGTCATCACTGCGCTGTGGGCTCGTGGCCCCAGATAGAATCGTAGTAGGAACTTGATCACGGCTCATGATGGGTACGATGGGCGGCGCAGACAACAACGGTTCACCTTTCGGTGCCGTGTCCTCGTCCTCATCTTCCCAGCTAAAGTCGTCCTCTTGTTCCGTAGCACCTACAATAACCAAGATGAGCACCGCAGCTGAGATGGTGTATGCCACAAAACATACACACACCTTCGAGCACGGCCTTCCGCCGCTCGTCGTCTTGATTGATCTGGTATATGCGAAAGAAGTACCGAATCCAAAAGTCGTCCTCAGTCAATACCTCTGGCACTACACATTCAACACGAACCCATTCAAATTCGTAAACCCTTCAAAAGAAACAAAAGTCTGACCGACTCACCCAGTGCCGAGCGCGTATTCACCAGCACTCCATCATCAGCAATCAACTCGGCCTCACGCTGTGTCTCATCGAGCGCTGCATCCGCCCCGGCTTTCGCCCAGGAAAGAAAGAGGTTCGCCGAGCGCTCCTCACCCGCAGGATCAACGCGTAAGATGGCCGGATTGGCACGTAACGAGTGCAGCAAAGCATCACGACGCGTTGCAGGGGGAGCAGTGGCAGGGACGACGGATGTGGACGCCTCTGCGCGTGGCGTAGCGGTACCCTCATGCATGGGTGGTGTTGGTGCGGAGGTAGGTGTCGAAGAGGAGGTATTCGCCTGCTCGGGAGGAACGACGCGCACTGCATCGCGCAGGAATATACTCGCGCCGCGCAACAACTCTTCTCCACGCGTGGCGGCATCCTGCATGCGAGCCTGTGCCACTTGCTGTGCAAGATCCATCCGTCCTTGCGCTTGTCGCACGGTATCCGGGATCGTCTCACGAAGGGTGGTGACGAATTCGGGAGCAAACGAAGATTGCAGACGCGTGAAAAGCGTCTGTTGCTGTGCAGCGGATGTCTGTGCTGAAAGCCCCTCTTGCTGCTCCTGCTGCTGCCGTTGTGGTTCGAGGAGTGAAGCGGTAGATGCTGAGTTAGAGGAAGACGCTGAGCTCTCGCCGTCAGCTGCGGCGACATCAGTTGAATCATGAGACAAAGAAGTATCAGGGGGATGGGCATCAGTATCCGATGAACCTTGGGCAGGGGATGAGGGGGAAAGGGTGGCGAACTGCTTGTTGAGACCCTGCTGAGCTTGGGAGACATAGTCTCCTAGATCCTTGCGAGCAGCTTGGAGAGCATTCTCACCCTTCATTTTTAAAATAATAATAATATATATATCAAGGCGTTCAATGCACTGTTGAATGCGCAAGGGTGTAAACGCACCTGCTTCCTGAAACCTCCCCAAAACCGCCCAAGCTGACCAATGACCTCAGTAACCTCCTCGTTTAGACTTGGTGGAGCTTGCCCTGGCGCCTGAAGAGGTGGAGTTGGTGGTCCTGTGCTTGTAGTAGCAATAGAGGCATCCCAGAAGCTCATCTGATCTGTTTGAATGTGATGGAGATGAGCCTGTCCAAGTTGTGTTGTCGCCGCGGTCACCCCATCTCAGCTCTAATTACGTCATCTAAACCAGCCTTACTTTATTGTGAAGATCATACTGTAGATGCTACAGGCAACAGAACAAATAGTAATATCAATCCCAAGGGTATATATATATATATCAAGAGGCTTCCTTGTCTTGTTTCAATAGGTTGCCTTCTCGTTCTTGTCTGTATTGGCGAGGCAGAAAGATCAGCCCGATCCCGTACAAGGACCAGAAGAGCTGTTTGAATGAAATCAATGTCTTGCTATGTAGAAGAATGGAACACCTACGATGACAAGCACAAGCCAGGCAGTCTTCGCTGATTGCTTGACCGGGTGGATGTTAGCAGTCGCGAAAGGCCATTGGAAGTAAAGGCCATAGTGAACCTATTTCTGAGAATGAGGAGGAGGATCTTTGTAAGACAAGAAGGGGCGGACCTGGTAATCGGCCATTGCGAGGATCGTTGCGCCCAGCGCCAGGTGGAAATAGTTTTGAGGGGCGCGGTGGAGAACGAAGAGGAAGGGAACTCGAACAAAGTGGATGAATGCGCCCAATAGGATTTGCGCAATGTACAAGCTAATGATCGCGTAACCAACTCTCTGTTCGATACGAAAGGGTGAAGGCGATTAAAGATGATCAGTGTTCGATATTAAAACGAGGCATACCGTGTGGTGATCCATCGGTAAATGACTGAGGTGGCGAGCCCTCACGGCCAGTCCCCACGCGGCAAAGATGAGCGGGCTTGTGATAAGGAAGTTGATAATCCAATGGGCCCACCACCATCTGCGAAGCATAGTATGAGTCAATTTCGACTAAAAATTGAGTGGACCTACCGGTTGGTGAAGGTACGGAGGTATCGCGGAATGAGGACACCAATTGGTATGAGAATGAGGAATGAGATGGACATAAGGAGGGCATGATCCCTGACTATCTTCTCATAGTCTGAGAGCGGCATAGACGACATAGTTGGACAACGCAAGGGAAAGGTGTGATGGGAGAAAAGAAAGGGGTGAGAGGCTGTACATGTACAGTCATGATCAGCATACGTATATTACTGAGCTGTCATTCAGTCAAAAGATCAACCCACGTGGTGAGCGCGGGAAATAAAATTAAAAAAAGATCAATAAAAGGTCGATCTCGACCTCGACCTTCTTCTGAACCGTATCCCCTGGTTTATGACTTTCGACAAGTTAACTCGCGACGAGTACTTGATTCCTTTTCTTTTTTTTTTTGGTTGGCTTATATACTTTATACACAGCTATCTCAGTGACCTCGTCTTTTCGCTCCCCGTATATTGAAGTAAGCAGCCCAGAAAAGTGAATCATGATCGCCCGCCCCATCTTTCGTATATCCCGCATATATCGTGGTTTTGCCACTCATGCTGCCTCACCTGAGTCTATCCCGGCTGTCCTCCACTTCAAAACTGGCCAGTCCTTCACGGGTCGTTCATTTGGCACTCCCCGTAGCATTTATGGCGAAACCGTCTTTTCCACCTCCATAACCTCTTGTACGGGTATTCTTCCTTCGACATCCTGATTTCTTATCCTACTACATTAGATACCGAGTCCATGACGGACCCTTCCTATCGCGGCCAAATCCTTGTCTTTACTACCCCCTCATCGGCAACTATGGTGTTCCGCATAATATCACTCCCCGTGACTCGCGCGACGTTGGCGTTGTCCTCGAGTCCTCGGGCGTACAATGTGCCGCAGTTGTCGTGGCCGATGTGGCCGAAAAGTTTTCTCATTACACCGCATCGAGTCGCTCCATACCTGGTGCTCTCGGTACAACGTTCCGGGCCTACCGGTGTCGATACCCGCGCGATCACCCGTCTGTTGCGTGATCAGGGCACTACACTTGGCCGTCTCGCCGTCGGGGACGATGCTGCCCTGTTCCCCCCCGCGGAGAACGAGTATTGGGATCCGAGTCGGGATAACCTCGTTGACCAGATCTCGACAACAGAACCCTACGTGCTCAATCCAGCTGGTGATGTCAGAATCGCCGTACTCGACTTTGGTGCCAAGGCCAACATCCTCCGGGCCCTGGTACGGCGTGGCGCGGCGGTCACCGTCTGCCATGGAACTACGACTTCAATGCGATCCGCGATGAATACGATGGCCTCTTTTTGTCCAACGGGCCTGGCGACCCACAGCACTGTTGGTCCGCGGCGCGGAAGCTCCGTACCACGCTGGACGAATGGCCGAAGCCTATTTTGGGATTTGTATGGGCCACCAGATCATCGGAATGGCGGCCGGACTCGATGCGTATCGTATGACTTTCGGGAACCGTGGGCATAACCAACCTGTGCTGGCACTCGCATCTTCGGGCTCTATTCGGGCTGGTAGGGTTTACGTGACAAGGTTTGTATTTCCGCTTCTTTCACCCATCGTGATGTTCTGTTGCTGACATGATGTAGCCAAAATCACCAGTATGCACTGGAGCTGCAGGACCCATTCCCGGAAGGATGGGAGCCCTTCTTCATCAACTGCAACGATTCGTCGGTAGAAGGCATTAAATCAACGTCCGATTCAGGCCGTCGCGTATGGGGCGTACAGTTCCATCCAGAGAGCGCTGGTGGGCCTCTCGACACCATGGAGGTACTTGTGCTCTTACTTTGGTGACTTTGCTTCTGATATGTGGGATGTAGATGTTTACCGACTTTGTTACTGAATGCCGAGTAGAAAAGCTCAAAGTGGGGCGTAATCAAAACACGACCGCGATACGACAAAAACCCCATCTCGCTGAGGCGCATGAACGGATTGCCGTCGCGGCTTAGAGCTGCGAATTGAACGATTTCCCCGCCTTTCTATGCTTTGAAAACATGAGCTCTGCCTCGTCCCCCAAAATGTAACATAGCAAAGACACTGACTGCCAAAGCGACGAAGACATTTACTGTTCTGACGGATATGATTCAAGTAACGTTAACGCACGCAAACCACAAGGTAGGTACCACGAGTGACAACAGCCGCTCTGGCCTGGTAACACATGTTCGCTGTATACTCGGGGGCAGCCGAGGATTAACGACACACCTCGCCAAGCAGCCAGAGGCCGCCCGCTATCAACCAGATCCACTCGCAAGAATTTGACAAAATGACCGTTCTCGAACGCCATCGCTCGGGCTTTCTCCGGATCAGAACAACAAATCTAGGAAGAGAACTTGATTGCGTGTAGTGTGCATGCGGGGGTCAAGCAACGTCGCTTATAGTGCACGATAAAATCAGGATACTATAGCTGAAGCCATTGGGAAAGAGGCCGCGATTTGTTGGATAATGGTAAGCACTGGAGGGTGAACGTTGAACGTCGACGTATGTACGAGAATGAAACGCGTGTCCATGTGGATGTCAAATCAATCGAGCCAAGGGGAAGATGGCGCACTCTGAATTAGCTCCTCTGAATTGGGCATTGGCACGATTTACAGGTCAGTATCGCGCTGACTAGCCTTGCATTCGAGTCTTGTACCTCCGCAAACCCTGATTTTACCGCACGCACTTTTATTTTTCCCTTTGTCTCGCTAAAACTAAACGTGCGGCTGCATGATCCGCCTTGAATACTCTCTGGATCACCCTTGCGTGGTGTCAACAGTAAACGCACGAGCTTGTTCACCAACAGCCTAAGCAAATTTTGCTCTTGTTCCGGATTAGAACGAAGGAGGGAAGCGATCAATTTGAGGGACTGCATGCGAACATACGGTAGAGAATTAAGGGAGAGATGATAAGCCAAGAAGGAGGATTTTTGTAACACCTCAAGTATCTGAAGGTAGGAATACTTCAACCAATCTTCGAAGTACCAGATGTTCGCAAACGTACCTGCCACTGCCCAGCGTCGACGCCCTCTTGGTCTCTTTCCCACCATAGTCACCCTTCGCGGTGTTCTTGAGTGTCAACCATCTCGAGAAAGATGTTAGCGATGCGCCCGGACTTCTTGTCTTTCGTGCGAGAAAATCGCGAGGAACATTCGCGAGCGGTGCAAAGCCCGACGGAAACCCGCGCCCAGTTGAGCGCTGCGATGCTGTACGGGGCTGTAGGTCTAGTCGGGGCTCTTACGAAGCCCGAACTTGAAGCTTGAAGCTTAAAGCTGGAAAGTCCACAAGGCGCGCAACCAGAAATGGCTATTGTATTTGTATTCTGTGGCACGAGAGATCTCAACAGAGTTACATTTCAACTGATCCCTTCTTTCGCCCTCCACGTATATCTGTATGCCCTGTGTTGGGAGCGCGAGGCTCGTCTTCGACTTGCTGGCAGTTCCTGTCTCGCTGTCTCTGCGCCGTCCTCGCTCCTCACGCGTTCATCCTACTCGAACTCCATCACCACCCCGACCCGTTGGCCGCCACGTCGCGCGTTCTCTATCACGGCGCATCTCCGTGATGATCTCTTTGACTACACGTCAGGGCGGTGGATGTAAGTCTCATATATAGTTATTCTATGGGGTATGTGCCTGACCCGTAATCTAACATTCTCAGCTACAACGATGTCCTTCGCCACACAGAGCGTAGACGTGTCTTCAACGTCGATGGGCTACGTCGACTTGCAGCGGAGTCCGTCGGTCGGAGTCCTAATGATATCGTCAGCCTGAAAAAACTCGCCGAGGGTGGGTTTAATCGTACCTTCCTCATCACCATGCATTGTGGCTTCCAAATGGTGGCGCGTATCCCATACCCGGCTACGGCTCCCCAAGTACTTCGCTGTCGCTAGTGAAGTGGCTACTATGACCTTACTCCATTCCTCTGGGCTGCCTATACCTAAGGTATACAGATACTCGCCTTTGCCGGACAACGCGGCAGAGACGGAGTATATCTTTATGGAATTCGTACAAGGCACCAGCTTGAGTCGCATATGGTTTGACCTAGGGGAAGAGGACATCGTTTTAATCTCACGCCAACTTGCTGAACTTGAGTCTAAGATGATGTCGATTGCTTTCCCGGCTGGGGGAAGCCTGTACTATACCAAAGACTTGGAGAAGGTGGCTGGGAGGCCGGGCATCAAACTAGAGGACGAGCGTTTCTGCGTCGGACCAGATACGTGTCTGCGTCTGTGGTATGCCAGGAGATCACAGCTCGACGTAGATCGAGGACCATGTAGACGAACTCTGCCCTTTTTTATTTATTACATTCTTAGACTAACTGATTACTATAGACGAAAGTGTCGAAGCAGCCCTCGTAAGAGGGGCCGAAAAGGAACTGGCTTATCTGCAGAAGTTCGGTCGACCGTTGCTGCCGTTCGAGCGTACAAGGCGGGAAGCCTACCAGTACCAGGAGCAGCCACCGTCGGATCACATCGAGAACCTGAAGCGCTATCTCCGCATCGCGTCGTCACTCATCCCTAGGGACCCGGCCCTCGGTCATTTCCGCATCCGCCATCCTGACCTTCAGCCGAGCAATATCATCGTTTCCGGGTCGCCCGACTCTAACTTGCACATCGTCGGCGTGATAGACTGGCAACACACCTCGATCCTACCCTCGTTTCTCCTTGCCGGTATACCCCAACAGTTACAGAACTACAATGACCCTGTCTCACAATCGATGATGCGGCCTACCCTACCGGAGAACCTGCATGACTTGGAGGAACACCAGCAAAGTAAAGAGATGGAACTCTACCATAGTCGCCTTGTCCATTACCACTATGTCGAAAATACGGAGAAGTACAACAAGCTTCATTACGCGGCATTGACGGATCCTGAGGGAACGCTCCGCTGCCGCCTTTTCTGCCACGCCAGTGACATATGGGAGGGCGAAACTCTCGCGCTGAAGGTTGCACTGATAGAAGCAACGGAGGACTGGGAGACGCTCACGGGGGGAGACCCGTCGTGTCCTGTCGTTTTCGACCAGGAGGACGTACGCGAGACGATGAAGCTTGATGCAGAACAGACAGGAGTGGATGAGACTCTAGAGGCGTGCCGGAACTTGGTCGGCTGTGGGCCAGAGGGCTGGATGCCAGTCGAGCGCTACGATGAGGTCATAAAACGCAGCAAGCGGCTGAAGGAGAATGCATTGGCGGCGGCCGGGTCAGAGGAGGAACGGGCTCAGATCGCGGCGCACTGGCCCTTTGACGACATAGATGAAGAGGAATACATGTAATAAATCTACTAGTAGAAAAACCTGGATTACCATACTATATTGGACCCCTCCTCAGGCTTTGGCCACAGCAAATGTCACTACTCTGAACAGTTTTTATTGGACACAACCGGATCCGTCAATTCTATCATCGGACCAGTGGCGCACTGCTTCGAGCGCTAACGATCTCAAGATTGCCTGTGGGATGCCGCAAAAGGAGGCATTTACTGGACATAGTACCCAGTAATCCGAGTCGGTCGAATCTGCTGAGGCAGCGCCTTTGCATCGGCCTGGGCTTCGTGTGTGGGTGCCGCAACAAGACAGGCAGCCGTAGAGTGCCCGGCTACTACGTTCCAGGTCAGATCTATTGTATTCTCACAGGACGAGCAGTGAATAATAATAAATGGGCCTGATCCGATCGCAGGTTCGCGTGTAGAGCGCCACAACAGGACAGGTTGCGTCCACTGGACTCACCCTTCCGTCCTACCTGGTCGCCGGATGCCTGGCACACGATTCACGCCATGTGGAATGCCAAATAAGACAGGTCGTAGCAGGACCCATTTACGGATTTCCCACTATACCGACGCGTACAACGTGCTCAAGATGACCAGAGGAAAATAAAAACAGCTGATTTAGGAATAAATACGTATCAAAGCGTATTATTGAAGGGGATCTTTTGGGAAAGTTTAAAATCAAACTTCAGTGCCCAGCACCGGGACCATACTGTACATGTGCGTTTTGTCTCAGACCTCACTTGGCTTATGGTCTACACTGCCCGCCACTCCACCCATGTCCGTACCCCGCTGCGGCAACTTCAAACCCAATGGTGGCGTCACGTCTCTCCTTCCCCAGTCCTCGTCCATTTCCGAGTGCAAGTCCAGCTGCCGCATACCGAGACTGAATAAGAAACCCGCGATCGAGACCCCGAGTAGCGCCTGCCAGACCACCTTGAGCGCCTCCTCGAACGTTATGCGCACCTCATCCTTCAACGACGAGCTCAGTGTTGGGATGATTGGTATCGTCGAAAACGCGATGTTGACGCCCTGCGGAAACTGCGCAATAAACGACGCAGGCAGGTTCCTCTTCAGCTCATTCTGCAAAATGGCACCGCCGCTCGTGACACCCCAGATCTAAAAACATTGGAAAGTTTTTCAGTAAGTCGTGAAGGGTGGAAACATGGATGGAAAGGGAGGGACTCACATTGCCCAGGTTCCGCAAGAAGACGTGGAGAGCCATTGCGGGAGCGTTCTGCGTAACTGGGATGGACGCGAGGATAGGGTACATAGAGATGATCTGAATGATTCCAACACCACTACCGATGACAAGCTGGAAGCCGATAGACTTGGCCATACTGCTGTCCGCGTGCAGTGTCGTTAGGAGCCCGCGCCGACGACCGCGAGCACCCAGCCAACGTAAGTTGGAATCACGTAGTTGCCTGTCTTCTTAACCACAACACCTGCCACGATGGCGATGAAGCCGAAGCTGCATGACAACCCAAACAAGTCGATACCAGCTTCGGTGGGAGATGTCACCTTACATGCTTCGAAGAAGACTGGGTACCAATCTGCCAGTTTCGGTTGGAGACATCCAAGTCAGCGGCCGAGAGGTTCCGATATGTAGATTTCTTACGTACAAGCCAAGCTCGTCGTTACCACAGCAATCATAAATATTTGGAGATAACCACTGGCGCCAGTCCAATCCAGGCGCAGTAAAATTGGAACCTTGAAAGCAGTTCAAATAATGGTTTCATCTCTTGGAAAGAACTCACAACAGGCGGTTTGCAAAAGTAGAATTCATAGATGACAAAGAGGCTCAGCCCCACGAAACCAAAAATCAGGGGCACCGAGACATGGACAGATGACCATGGATAACGCACACCTCCCCACGTCAGCCCGATGACGAGAGAGGTAACTGATCCAATGATCAGAGCATTTCCTCTACCAACAAAACATAAGATCGCCTGGAGGTCGGGGAACTAGCAATCCTAGTTCCATGTACTCACATAAAATCGATTTTACTGAGCTTTTCTCTCAGAGTTGCAGGTGGCGTTCTGAGACGCAAGAAGAGTAAGACTAGACTTGCGGTGAGGGCACATATGGGTAGGTTGAGATCTAGGTGCTTTATTCACGACACTGACCGCACGATTGACAGAATTCAACCTACAAAATATCCATCTCCTACGGAAACGTAGCAAAGATTGATGAGGTCTGGTGAGTTGATTGTAAATGGGACACTCACCATTGTCCTCGCTGAGCCAATGACCCACCAATGACTGGACCAACACCACCACCGAATGCCCAAGCGCTGCTTGATATCAGTAACGTCCGAGGCACGCAATGAGGAGGATCACACACAGTGCAATGAGGCCGCTGAAGGTGCCACGCTCCCGAAGCGTGACCAGATCAGATAATAAAATTTGTGTCGAAGATGTAATTGCTCCTGCTCCCAGTCCCTGTACAGCTTTCAAGTGGAACGTTTAGTAGGTTGCACGACCGTGTGGGGGGACAGACATACTTCTTCCAGCAATGAGCATATTCATACTCGATGCAGTGGCGCAGATAGTGCTTCCGAGTGCGAGGAGGACAAGCGCAGTCAGCATGATGGGCCGTCGTCCAATAATCTAATTTCCATGTAGATTTATTGAGATATGTCTTGGACTCGTGGAGTGTATTCGTGATCGTACCTGCATTAGCCCGCCACAAAGAGGGACGAGGGCTGTAGCGCCCAATGTATATGCGGAACCAACCCAGACAAACTGCTCTCCCTCCAGTTCACGAACAATTGTCGGCAGGGCCGCCCCAATTGAGGTCTACGATATGTTTTGTGTAAAATGCGCATATCTCCTCTGCGCTGAGGGTAGAAGAGACGACTCACAAGATCTATGGCAGGGAGGAGGGCAGAGAGCGCGAGTGAGAATATGATGCACCAGAACTTCCAATCTTTAGGAACCTCATGGTGAGTGTCGTCGTCGACTTCTTGCGTCGTAAAGTTAGATTCTTTGGACGGTGGTAAGTGAAATGATGGCGATGTCATGGAGAGCGAGGTGAAAGAGTTTTAGAAAGGGACGTGTAGTCTGAGAAGGTACAGCAATAAATACAAGATAAAGAATGTGGAGCGGGAGAGGGCACGATATTGGAAGCTAATCAGGCAGGGAGACGTAACATATATAGATATACAGAGAAGGAAGGTCCAGGGGTGTCAACGACAAAGCAAGTCAGACGTCTCATCCCCAGACGTCTCACGGCTGGATGGTTTACCGAGAGATCGAGTGAAAGGGCAGCTACAGCATCAAAGTCACCGCTCGACCCAACTGGACCACTGGCGGTTTATCTGCGTCACATCAGGTCTATTTGCATAGTAGTACCAGTGAATGCCTTAGAGTACCATTGCATAACATCCGAGTGCCGGCAGCACTGAGATTGGAGAACCTGTGATCAGGGCTCGAACCCTGCAAGGGAAATTATAGAGTAGTCATAGTAGTAGCGTTTGCCCAAAGTACCTGACGACGAAACGCGGGTTTAAGATGTGGCAACCAGACGGTTAGCTGCAGTGTTCAGTGTAGGTTCAGGTAACCGATTTTGGCTCTCGAAAGCCCCATCTTGCAGAACTGTACTCAGTTAGTACTGTACTGAGCTGACAAGGACCCACACTAGTACCAAGTGAGCAGTTCCTTTAGTTACCCAAAGAGATACATGACAACGCTGCCGTCTGCGACTCTAAGTGCTTGTCGGAAAGTGAAGTGTAAATGACTGGCCAATTGAAGCCGATTTTGATCCGTGGGAACTTTCGCAGGCCAACCGTGACCGCCGCTCCTCTTTTCTATCGTTTCGCTTCAAATGGTTGAACACGCCACAACCTTACCTTTGCCGATGTGAACGTTCACACAGTTAGCACGGATGGTGCCAAGTGTCAACGTGCAGAAACTATTCATTTCTCTTCATACACCAAAAACCACGTAAACCCGTCAATTTCGTTTGCGTGGATTTTCGCAGGCAACAGTGCCGTAAGCCATGGCTGGGCCAGTTCGGTCCCGCTTGATGAAGTTCACGCAGGACCTCGTGACATTGCAGTGGCACAGTTTGACGAGCCTCTACTCTCATGGTCGGTATGGAACGTTACCAAAGATGATTGGATATCGATCAGGTGAGTCGACCAAAATCAACTCACCACTCCTATCGAAAGATTTGAAATGTTCAGGGTCCCTCAATGCAAGATTGTGACCGCGATCGTCTGTCTGGTGATTCGCCCGCCATCCGTTCCATCTCTTTTGGCAATTTCTTTGGAAATTGTTGAAGGTTTCGGTCACTTTGGATCCGAAGGCCCACGTTCACAACGGTGAGGGGCATCAGATTGTGTATCGGAATCAAGTGGAAATCCTGTTGAGATGGTGGTGTTATGAGTGGTGAAGACTGCCGGCTGGCAGTGAGGCACCCTCACGGGTGTCAGGCAAGGCTGCTTGCCGGTAGAAAGGTCATTTCTCCCTTCAAGCTGAGCTGTGACTGATGCCCGGAAGTATACAGAACGCTCGACAGCGACACAATATCAAAGCCAACGCAGCGTCCATCTCGCAATCTCGGCCACCCCATTTTAGTGTGTGTGCCTTTACTTTCTCATAATGCCTCCCATGTCACTTTTGGCTCAGCAACGAGAACCAGTTCGGCCTCAGTGGCCTCACCGTGGGCAAGCTTGGACTGTAAGAGTCTTTGCAAGATGCCAAAGATGAACCGGTCAATTTCCTGATCGAAGTCCGTGGGAAGATCGATCACTTATCATCGATGAAGTTATATCTTCAGGTTGCATCCTACAACCACCTAACTTGCCCTGTCATCGGTCGAGTCGCGAACTTTTTGTGACCCTTGGCGGAAATTTAAGGCGCGATCAATAATTTCGATATGTGAGTTGCCATCTAATCTGATATACATTAAAACCAATAGTTAGTCTGCAGCAATGATAACTGCGGACGATCAGTTCTATCTGAAAGACATGGCCATGAATCTGTTATGGGATCCCCAAACGAATACGACGCCTACGGTGCCATAACAGAGGCTTTCATACTTCATAAACAACCGCGCAATCGCTATACCATTTTCCCACAACTTCACTTCCGTTGGAATCCTGAAGAGCCAGTCGACAAACGTGCCTCATTGCCTGATTTCGCCATAGATTTCCAAAATTGACGAGGTCCAGAAAAAGCTGTGAGCGTCCTTTTTCCAGGCAGAAGACCAGGTTAAATCAGCTATTAAAGGAGGTTATCTTCCAAATAGTGCAGACCTCCGATGGCTCTTATTTGTCGGGCCCTACTTTACAACAATTCAGCTTGATCCTTATGGTTCAGCAGGGAGGAGGTGCTGAAGTTAAGAAGGCAATCCCGGAAATGCTAGGTCTACCGGATGCGCACGATGATTGCGAAGGAGAAGGCATCACCACATCGCTTGTACCTGATCCGGCAATCTTGGATTTCTCAGCAGAGCTGGGTTCAAAGCCCATACTTTCGTGGGGGACGAAAGATGATTCTGGAGCCTCTGGAAAAAGGAAGTTGCTCCGTCAGGACTGGTGGTGCACGACACGATACAAATGTCACTCTATTCGCACCATCATAGATAGCCTTGACTGAATACGTCAATCTAAAGTACTCTCAACGCTACGACTTAACAGTGGCGATCCAGAAATCTGGATACAACACGGGATTCCACAATATTCATTGACCATGAGACTGAAGCTGTGCTTACCTCAAGTACTTCCGCTGAGCCATCTACGATTCCTCCCAAATACTGGGTCCATTCAGGGCCTTGCCCATCCATTCAAATGTCGGGTCTACTTCACGCAAGGGCCTCTCTTTCAACTTGTCCTCGTCACTATCCATATCGAGAACGATCACCAGCGCATGGGATTCGTCGTGGGGTACATATCCGGTGGTTATACGTATGTATGAGCTGCGGTCAAGGTATTTGACCATCGTAACGATTGCCGCGTCCACATTGTCCTCACCGAACATCTCGGCGACTTTGGCCATGTCGATTTCGAAACCTTTGATATATACTTTGTCTGTCATTGTTGCTGGCGAAGTTTAGGGGTATAACAGATTTGTGAGGTATTTGGATAGGATTGCACAGAAATGTCTTACTAGTTGGGTCGTTTCAATGACAGCAGGCTCGACTGAGGCGTAGATCGGAGTTTGAAATTTTGTCCCATGTGAAGTCCGCCGAAGTTTTGTCAGCTTCCCACAATTGGAAGCTCCATCACATCAAAAATGGGATTGCTGGGCTCCCGTGCGCAGCACGGGTCAACACTAGTGACATATGTATACTACAACATGTCAGTGTTGTCTCTATGTACTATATACTACTTGTGAGCGAAATAATCACTTAGTTGAGTTAAATTCGTGTTTGAAGGCATATACAGTGTCCAGATGGAGCTAACACTGCCTCTAACTCATGCACAAAGGAATCTTGGGCGCCGGACAGGTTCAGATTTCCAAAGCGGCAGTGTATGACGGTGCGGTAGCGGACAGAGGAAGAGGAGGACGACGAACAAATTTTCGTTCTGCATAGGCGTTGACGACATTTGGTTGGTGGTCATCCGAGGAGTCAACGTCGAGATACATGGTCATAGAGGAGCTTCATGGGTGCTCAGTGGATGCCCAAAAGCACGGGATTCAGAAACTCAGAGCCAGTCAGGAACCGTGGTGGATGCACTGGTCAGAACCATAGCGGGGACGACCAAGAATGAGCGGGTAGAGAAAGTCCACGTGAGCTGATAAATTACATGGAAACGACATTGTTGCGTGCCTAGAATGATGAAAGTATCGTGGTCACACGTTGATCGACCAGTTAAAGTACTGGGTAATAATACAATCAAGCACGCAGAAGAAGAGGTCACCTAGGCACAACAACCGTAACACCCTGTCAACTCCTTAATGCGTTGTCCACGTCGCAACGCCAAGCAAGCAGCTCACTTTGGGCAAACACCCAGCTTTTTGCATCCTTAGACTTTCTATAGAATGGGCCACTTCCGAGTCCGAGTCCTTGTTCATCGTGGATATTTGCATTTGACGGTGCCGTCGCATCAAAAAAGCCTCCCCAGGGCGTTTCGGTTAAGACGGAGTATTTTTTTTAAGTTGATGGACAGAAGGACGTGATTCTAGATGTAGAGGTTGTGGGAAAGGAATGGAGAGAGGGGACTTAACGTAAGAGTAAGGCACCGGGAAAGGCAGAACTCCGAGTCTGAGCTCGCACTGGCACTGCGCAATTAACCCAACAACGTCCCTTCCGAGCCCATCTTTGCGCCTTCCAACATGTTGGCAAACATCCCACACGCTGTCATGAAAGATGTCAACCGTTGCGGTATCCTCTGCTAGTGGGAGGGTCTGCAGCTGCATTGCACCTTGGTACTGAAGCTTGGCACATCAGGGGTGCTCCTAGAATGAAGAACGTGCCACTAGTACACGACTTGGTAAAGGATTCTAATTGTCAGATATGCTATAAACAATCTGTAGCAAAGTAAATTCTAGCCCACGCCTTTTCTCTTCACGGGATCCGTTCACGCAGCACGCAGCGCGCAGCGCGCATAATGGAACCTTATGTGATAAAGGTCACCCAAGAGAAGAATAGCGAATGGCAGCGATGCCACGCTCATCAGAAAACTTTGATCATTGTAGCCATCCTCCGGGTCATGACTATGTGGGGAATGTGGCCAAAATTGACCGGAACCAAATAGGACGACAAGGAGACGGTGCAATGCTGGAAATACTGGCACACCTGGAAAGCCAACGTGATATCCATCAGGCCCCTCGTGGCTCGCTGCCTGCTCCAAAGTTCATAGGGACGAGCCTTGGCCTCTCTGGTCCTGGAGACTGCACCTGCTAACGCGAGTTGCAAAAAGGTTGCGGTGGAAGCCCAACTTGCATCGAAGGAAGAGCGCTTAACCAGTCAATGATATTGGCACGTTGCGATAGATACGGGTCCTGTAATGTTCAGTTACCCGAATTGGACGGGGAGAGCTTTCAGTTTTGTGCGGATGTTTCATAATCAAAAAAAAAAACTTGGTTCATTGGAAACCATCGAGTCTGTCACCATTGCGGCGGGTCCTTGTTCTCCTTCGCAGGTCGTACGGTAAATTTTTATGTCAGACTGGGTGTTCCGTGTGAGTACCGCACAGGTTTCCAGGAGAAAGTGTAGAGGCGTCACATGGGGGCTGAGATTCGTCCGAGTCCGCAAAGTTCGCAGCGCTCTGATAACCCGTCAACAGTTTCACGGCCATAGAGAGGGGACTCGCCTACAGTAGTGTTCCCGTTATCCCTTGAAGTGGCAATAACGACTCGAGGTAGTGGATTTCCAAGTTGATCGGCTTACGGGAACACCGGCGAAAAACAAAACAGGCACAACTGACCAATAGGACAATAACACAACGCCCATGCAGCGCCCTGCAGGTTCGAGACTGTGATCACTGGAAATCGTTGCGGTCGTGAAGTGAAAAAGGATAATGAGCGCTTCGCCGTGCACGTGGCCTGAGATGTGGCTGCGGTGCGCCCGAGTTCCGACACACAGCCACCCGGCTCTCTGCTTACTCGGTACCTCGTACCTCGTTCGAGCACTTGGCTTCTCCTGTGCACACATGGCCATCGAGGTACGTATTGTAACACCTCAATCGGGACCTTATCGTCACAGCCCCTTCCACAACAAGATGAAGAGCCCGGTCATCTCGCTAGACTTTGACCGCCGCCCATCGATCTGGCCCCGAAAAGTTTCTTCAATGCGTAGGGGTAACTCACGATTCGGAATAATACGCATGGGAATGACGGACTTGAACGTTGGAGGCAGTAATTCTACTGACTGATAATGCCCAGCCTGAGGCTCTGAGCTTGGCACATTGCCCAGCCTGATCTTGGCACTCTCAGCCACAGGTGGTCGTAACAACGACTCTCATGAAATTCTACGACTTTAAGCTTTCCGGGTAGTACGCGATGTCGGACGTGGTTCACAATAACGCTCATACCAGATCGGATGCTATCACTTGAAATTGGCCCCGCGTGATGGATCTCTCCGACATGAAGCCGGTGGTTGGTGCCTAGTTCCATCGGTCTGCATCTCTGTCCGATAATGCGGTTATGCAGGTCGGAATTCCCCGGTAAGACACAGTCCGGAAAGGTGCTGCAGGTATTTATCTCTCTATGGATCGTTATAGTTTCCAGTTCACACTGGCACCCTACACCCCGCACCCGTAATACCTCATCATGACCATCAACAATGATATGGCGGCCTTGGTTGGCTTCGCATGCGAGGCGTTCTTTTATGGTACGTTCACTATACACAATGAGCAACGTCGTAGCTCATGCTTGTTTAGGGTTCTACACCATCCTCTTCATCGTGTCTATCTATTTGATGAACTTCAACCGTTCGCAAGGCCGGAGTAGCCCCAACAGAATCATTTTCATTGCCAGTATCCTTTTGTTCATGTGTTGTTCTACGCATTTTGGCCTCGAGTTTGGCCATTTTTACACAGCCCTGGTATGTACCGCGCGGCATCGAAAGCCACCCAAATTTTGAAAATTGTTCCAGAGCACCAGAGGCGTTGGCGGGTATGCTGACGAGACAAGGGTGCTCATGGGTGCCGATATGCTCATCGCAGTCACGGATTTCACTGGTGAACTTATCCTGATTTACCGCTGCTGGCTACTGTGGTCCAAGAATTACTGGATCATCATCTTGCCATGTCTCACCTCCTTGGGGGGGCTCGGTAAGTGCTCTCAGCGCTTGTACTTTTGGTGTATGCCAACCCACGATACATCGCAGCATCTGTTAGTGGAGTTATTCGCCTACTGCAGGAAATCGATCCAACTTCGCCACAGGCCCCTAAATCCCTTGTACCATTGGGTCTGGCAGGCTTCACTCTTCCCCTGTGCACAAATGTGTTCGTGACCAGCCTCATCGCCGGGCGCATCTGGTACATCTCTCCTCGCAAGGCGCACGACATGCCGGGCGTGAACTTCCCCATAGGAAGAGGTCGGGCTGCTATCGACATCGTCGTCGAGAGTGGCGCGCTCTATCTGGCAGTGCAACTCATCCTCGTCATCCTATTCGCCATCCAGCACCCCGCGCAGGGCATCGCCTGTGTGATTGCCGTTCAGATCTACGTACGTAGTCTTTCACATAAATACGAGGACCAGGAAATTCATCTCAATTCACCGTGCAAAAAACAGGGCATTGCGCCATCACTTATTGTTATCCGTGTCGCTCTCGGGCTGTCGAGTTCGCCCTCCAGCTCCAGAGGGCTTATCCGTTGTGCAGCATCATCGCAACCTACGAATACGCAAACACAAATGCGTGTCGGATATAGTATGTCCTCGTACACAGATTATGGCCAACCCCTTGTCCCCGAGGTCCCCATGATTCGGATGAAATCGAAGCTCAGCGAATATCAATATCAACCCTCAAGCTGTGGCACTGTTGAAAATGCTGTTTGATCAGCTGATGGAGACTCGATTCGAACGGTTAGGCCTTGTATCAGCATTGTTGTATAGCGGCTGGGACGCGGTGTTATCCTTGTTCTGATTAATGTTCACTCTTTTGGGATTGTGCTCACTCGTTTAGGACTGTACTTTGGGTTTTATTTCGTACTAAGCCCTATTGTATATTTAGTTTATACCCCCCAGCTATATTCACTAGGAATTCGCCCAACGAGGGTCATGAACCGGCGCCAATCATGATGCATGATGAGCAGGCCATATACTCTCAAAGGCTAAAGACCGAAGCCTAAAAAAAACACGGCTATGAACCCTACTGACGAGGTATCACGACAAACAGGTCGCTCCAAATGAACCAGTTATTCCCAGAAGGTTCGTTTCCATGTTCCTTGGGAATGGAAGCCTGGTCGGAAAGCGACGTTATTGTTTTTTTTTTTTTAATCAGCGCCAGCGCCAAGATCACGGTAACAAGACATGGGCGACCACGAAGTATGTAACTGTACAGTAGAGCTCGGGGATAAAGCTGACGTCGTAGTAGCCCATGATGACGGGCAACCATCCATCACTAGCTGGACCGGTAAACATTCACACCAAAGGAAATATCACAGTAGTTGTGACTTTCCTGGTCCCAGCCAGGGCCGTTTTTACAGCGTTCAACGGTGTTCGTCTCCGATTCAAAGTTCCAGGTACTGATAATCATCATGGGCCTTCCTCCTCTAAGCGCGGCTTTACCCCCCCCTGCGCCACTACCATGTATGTATCGTAGCACATGTTTCGTTTTGATGGAGAGCCAAAAGATTTGCAAGTCGATCAAAAACAAAAGATAGCAGGCAAATGAGTTCAGTTGCCAAGTATCCATTTGCCTTTTGGGGAAGCTTGGCACGGAGGGCTCGGAGATGACGGGTTAGTACCTGGCGCGCAGTTGAGACTTGGGTTACTTTCAATTACACGGGGCGCCCCTGTGATCAGAGATACATCGTTACTTGGTTATAGTTCCATGTCAACCCACCGGGCGGGGTTTTGGGACAATCGCGTCACGGTGCAGAAAGAAAGAAAGGGCATTTCAAACGTCCGTGATGATATATCACGTGATCATTGGGCTAATCAGTTTGCAGGAAAAACACCAGCAACAAAAAAGGTTTAACGTGGAACTATACGTAGGACCGAATCTCACGAGGCTGCCAACCAGTTGGCGATTTCCTGTAACGTAGCTGTGCGCTCCGGCCCCGTCCATGAGAACAAAGGTAGTCGTGAACTTCGTCTGGTGCTTCATAATACGTCACCTTCTCGCCAATACCCTTCTTCATGCGTTCCACCAACACAGCAATCTCGTCAATGAGAACCTCTGCACCACCCGCAGTGATCAAGGTGCGTGGGAAACCGTCGAACGAGACGTGGGGCATAAGCGGATCGTCGCTTCCAGGTGAGATGTAAGGATCCAGAGGGTCGCGTGGGCCGAGGAACGCGCGTCGGGCGTAGTTACGGAGGTCGGGGTTTTCGACGTAATCCACAGTTCGATTCGCCGCTGCTCGCGAGCCTGGCTTCCGGGGATTGTAAGTGACGTCGGCCCAGGGCGAAAGGAGAAGCAATCCGCCCGGGGGCGCTGGGAGGCCGGCAAGGCCAACATTTTCGACGAGATAGCGCGTCAAGGCGAGGGCGAGGTTACCTCCGGCAGAATCACCCTCGATGATGATATCTTGAGGCGCAAACCCAACCGATTGGACGAGATAAGTGTATCCTGCGAGGGCATCTAGTAGCGCCGCCGGAAACGCGTTTGCTGGAGTATCCTCGGGCGCGGCACTTGAGAGGCGATATTCTACCGCGAAGATGCGTCGCACGTCCTTGCAGTATTTCAGCAAGTCGCGAACGGTGGGGGCATGGGTGGCATGGGGGCTTGCAGAGCAAAAGATGTATGCGCCACCGTGCAGCGAGTAGATGATCTTTTCATTCGGGTGCGGTTTGGCTCCAATGGGGGTATCGACACCTTCTTCGTCGAACCAATATCCCGGAATGCGCATAGAGTCGACGTTCGCTTCGGCCGCCCATGTGCGAAGTTTGTCATTCAGTAGGTCGGGGGTTGGATTCAGCCATACATGCTTGACGTTGGATCCTTGATCGACCATAGTATGGTTCGCGACCACCGCGAGGTGATAAAACCTGAAAAAAAAAAGGGTGATGAGGAATTGACTAGAGTACATGGAGGTGAAACATTTTTGCCTGGTCGATATTATGCACCTCCGCCGCTGAAACTCGACATGGACGGCCTTGCTCAGGGACCATGAAGGTCTTCCTCGGAACGACCGAGGGACATTACGCACGAACCAGTAGGGTAAGCGAAAAGAGAGAGTGAGGAGCTCAAAAAGTAGAGAAAGCCTTAGAAAGAGTCGAGGGCGAGCCATCAAGTTGGTTGTGCTCGCTGCGCGTGTTACAACATCATCGAGCTGGAAAATCCTCGGGTACCAGGAGAATCCCCGGTAGCAATAGCGGGGTTACGTATGGAACATACAAAAACGGAAGCGGAATGGTGGTTTTTAGACTCGCCCCTACGTCATCGATTACTACAGTACCACTGACATCCCACCACGACACTATGTCTTATCGTATTGCACTCAGGGCCAGTTCTCGCCTTCCTCGCGTGACCGTACCAGCTGTTCAGGGAGCTCATACTCATTCCCGCACAGTTACTACTGCTGGTTCACGCCCAATGTCTGACCCATCATCAGAGAACCCACGGCACAAAACTAGGTTGGGCGTAGACAAGGAGACCCTTTACATTGCAGGCGGACTGGTAGCCATAGGGGCCCTCTGGTACTACTACGCTATGGTGGAGCACGCACGCATCGAGAAGAAGCGAGAAAGTGCGGAGATCCGTTCAGCGACTGCCAGTGTCGCAGACGCCGAAGGACGGCCTAAGGTGGAAGGCAAGTAGGAGGAAGAAAAAAGGTACGAGATCAAGCTAGTCCGGGAAGGTGCTGGGAACTGGTTGGGCAGAGCAGATTTAAGGAAGTGGGATTTATTGTGGGAGCTGAAAAACCATGGCCTGGAGAAGTAAAGGCGACGTTGGTAGTGAGCAATTATGGGTCTTTTATTTTTGAATGAGAGCAAAGGTTACGACCGGACCGGGATACGGTGGTTGAGTGGCTGCGGTCCCTGGAATAGCTTGGACATGTCCAAGTTCGTATTTTGGTTTTCCATTCCAGGAGAGCCTATCGTTCTCTCTCTTCTTCTCAGAGGCGATATGAATGCCTGTCCAACCGACCTTTCTTCTTCTCGCATCGTGTCCAATAACAACGCCACTCAAGTTCATCAGTTTTCTCGACGCAGACTCAATTCCACACTACTATGCCTCCTGGAATCTTTCGCCTTCGCACAGCCTGCTGTACCCTGGTCATCCCCGTCCGCCTCGCGATTTGTCTCCCGCTGCTCATCTGCACCCTCGATGCATATAGCCCACACCCCGCGCTCCTTCCACAGGGCGCCGTGCTCCCTCTCATCATAAACAATACCCACATAAATGATCCAGCAAGCTCAAACCTGCCCGAGGATGCCCACAGCATCCCGGTGTACATCACGCTCCACCCCACCTCGCATCATAGTAACAATACCCCGGTGGGCCGCGTACTAACCCTGTCATTCGTGATTACCGCTGCCGCGCTGAGCGTGCTTAGCCTTATCGCGCTTTGGTGGGTTAGCGATTCTCAAGCGGGTGAGGAGACGACGCTCCGCTCATTGAAGGTTCGCGTGCGCGACGTCTACACTTGGGAACGCTATTTCTCGGTATTGTGACACGATTATCACTCGGCGGGCTCGGGATGACAGCGATGGTCCGGGTCATGAGTGAACGTTCGACTATCAAACAGAACTCGTTTATAGCGGTCCAAGTGTTGGGTTGGCTCCTAGTGTGAGTCCTCACCTCCTGTATTCACCCTGGGCGAGACCCACCTATGTATTTTGCAGTGCGGTGCTTTTATGCGGCGCTTTTCATCGCATACATTGCCTCTCGTGTAGTTTTGGAGATCTCCAAGGCAGAGAGAGCAAGTGCTGCCTGCGCACGGCCTTGGAAAGCACGATGGGGTTTTGGAGACTAGTTCGTACTAGCCAATTGTGAGAGCCACAAGAACAGCCCTTTTCTTCTTGTACTAGCTAACATACGCTAGATATAATAGTAGTGAGTCCCAGTCGCTTTATCTATGTCAAGTTTGGATTTGAATCCTTGACGACGTGATGCACCGCCGCAGTTGTACGCTATGTTGACGATTAGACGCTGACGTCCACCTCGCGCCACCATCTCCCCCGCCATCCATAGCTCTGGTAGAATGCGCATCGTAACGAGTCGATGACGATGCCCATTTCTTCAGTCGGTTACTGTCCGTTTGGAGTCACGTTGCTGACGTCATCACGTGCGATCTACGAATCACGGTGGTATAACAATTAGCCTCTACTTCAATCTACCGTCGGAACTCGTAATCACCGACAACACTATTGCCGTGACACCTTATCTTCGTGGTGCAAATTTGAATCGTAAGGTACCTATCAGTGTCTCGGGTAGATGCTCGGCTCACCATACTGCCCTTGCAGAGTATGAATAAAAGTAATTTTGAGAGTTTGGCTTGAGGGAACCCTTCAATCGGTGCCATTACCTCCACGTGCCAATGACAGATAATCTTACTATAACTCCGGGTCAAGGCGTTAACAGTTCCATAACGAGATGGTTGAGCTGTTCAACGTCAAACACGTCACAGCGTTATATTTGAAACCCCTCGAGCTATTATATACTGCGTATTTCCTTCCTAAGATGTGTTTGCCATTTCTCTCTCCGTGCATCATCAAAATGGTCAACTGGCATGACCCCGCTGTCCTCGAGAAAGAATTCTGTAAGTTCTTCGACCGATTCATCACCTCGTTGCCGTCCTGACGATGATATAGTCGCCGCCCTCAAACTCAACCATGTCGTTGCCGGTATCTACATGTGCGTTCACTCTCGTGCTCCGGAAAGCTCAAGGCTATGTCGACTCACAAGAGCATCAGTTGGGAGACGTTGTGTACTGTGGGCTTTGAACTGGACGTTCTAAGAGGGAAACGACCGTACAGACGGACGATATGGGTAAGTCATCACGCCATGGGTCGTCACCACTGCTTAAATCAAAGCAGCTCTATCTAGCAACACGCTATCCTGCTTTTCTTGCATTCATCATATACTTCATTGATATAGACAGCAGCATCAAACTTCCCTGTCAGGTGAGACATGTGCGTTCCGAGGTTTCGCGGAGATTACTAATCTCTCCATTTGATTGTAGTTTGTTTCCATCGCCTCCACTGTGAGAGCCCCGCACCCGATCACCCGTTCCTGTTGAATGTGATCTTGACCCCTGCAGGTATTGAGATATGCTAGTTGGGAAGTCGCCTCTTTCTTATCGCTCTCCGTGTGTAAGTGATTACTGGGCACTTGACATTTGGTTTTCCTCACCATTTTATTTCAGAGTTGCGATATGGGATCGAAATATTTTCGTATCGTCGCTTGTTATGGGTACATGGTTAGGTGATCTTGGGCTTAACATATACGGTAAGTTTGCATTAGGTATTCCCCCGTTGTGCGCTCATCCCTGTTCTTGCACCTGCGAAGGTTCAATCGCGGTGCGTACATTAGGCGCAAGTCCGTTCCTTTGGATTTTCTTGACAAGTGCCCATAAAATAACAGCTGAGACCAAAGTACGATCCAATTCTAGAAACATGCGTTTTGTTGGGTTTGCACAAGGTCTTAGCCAATGTCATCTTCATGCTGGTGGTCGATGTAGTGCTCCTCATGAGCATGCTAATTGGACTACGGCGATATTCGCACCGTAGTTCAACCGGTTTATGGCACCTTCTCTACCAACAGGTGGTTCCCCATCTTTCCTGTTCTACTGTGTGTTGACGCCATTCGAGTGCATCATATGGTTGTTCCTAGCAGCGATTGCGGATGTTCCACTTTTGGTCTGTCAATTTCTGTCGCTTTAACAACTATCCTCACGTCACCTTTTTTTCAGGTCTTTATAGCCCTCAATTTGAATGGTGCGTACATATGAATACATACAAGGCGACTGATCGATCTATTGGCCATCATAGACGCTATGAATGATGTACGTTTCATCCTTCTATCTATTATTGAGCGGTACCTAATATAAAGTGTCAACCTAGGCGTTCTCAGCAATAACAGGCAAGTGATCTCAATTAACTAGAAAGTGCATCTGACAACGGATTCTCGGCAACTGCTCATAGTTTCAATTATGTTCGTTTTCGTTGCTGGACCTTCTCTCAGATTTTTTGACTCGTCTCAGGGCCATCGCTGCAGGTCGCATGTATCGCTCACTATTCGAGCATGCGTTCCCAACTGAATATGTGTATGTTCTATGATCATGATGTCATTGATCGAGCTGCTCATCAAGTGGAATTCCCTTTTGTATGTTTAGGACCGCAACACTCTCCCGACCCAATCCGCAGAATCATGATAGAGCAGCTAACATCCGTGGCCAAATTCATGACGCACAGTCGAACGACCGGGGACTGTGGCGATTTATTCCCACGCGTCAGTATTCATGCCGCCGACAGACCACACACTGGCGCAGTTGGAATTTTCTCCTCCCGGCACAACTGTACCCAAGGACCTAGATCATGATGTGAAAATTCTTCCTCTTAGTAAGGGGGACCACAGCCCAGTTTCTCCAAGTCCAGATATAGAGCAGCAGGCACATAGACGATGTGAAAATACTCCATACTATTTAGGGGGAGAAGCAGACTCGGATAGTCTCAGTGGTTCCAGTGAGCAGTAAGGCCTCGGTACTGGAGGGCTCGTTTCTCCCACTGGGATGATTCAGTTGTTGAGCGTGTAGAATTACGTTTGTCAAGCTATCAATATGAAAGAAACGGAGGCGTTGCGGAACTTGTGACGAAAACTCAAAGGCCCGGCCCGGGTATACCGCAATAATTTCACACGCGCGTCATTGATACCAGTGCATCTGCGTCACATCAGGTCTGTTTGCGCAGTAGTACCAGTGAATGCCTTAGAGTACCCTTGCATAACGTCAGAGTACCGGAAGCACTGGAATTGGAGAACCTGTGATCAGGCTCGAACCCCGCAAGGGCAATTATGGAGTGGTCGTATAGTCACGTGGTTTTTTGGCGTGCGCACGTTGACAATTGGCACCACCCGTGCTAACTGTGTGAACGTTCACATCGGAAAAGGTTGTGCGTGGTGTTCAACCTTTCGAAGCGAAACGATAGAAGACAACAGATGGTAGATTACGAGTTGAGACGAGTTGAGAAGAGGTGGCAACTGGCGTTTGGCCTGTGGATGTTCTCACGGTTCAAAATCGCGTTCAATTGCAACGTCATTTACACTTCATTTTCCGACCACCACTTAGAGTCGCATACGGCAGCATTATCATGTATCCCTTTGGGTAACTAAAGCAACTGCTCACTTGGTGTGTGGGTCCGTGTCAGCTCAGTCACAGTACTATCCGAGTCCCGACTTGGAGTCACTGGCTGGTAACCTGGTAATGTCGCAATTTCCGAGCGGCTTTTCATATTCACCGGTCTGCTCTAATTCTCTGAGTCGGCACCAGCGTCATCACTCTTTGTGTAGTATCTACTAGGGCATTGGAACTGAGGCCATCTGTGAGGGTAGCGTGGAACACTGCTCCAATTCGAATCAGTCATAGGCGGACTGGGCAACGGGCAGGGCCGCAGTCCGCAGCCTCTCACAGCGCTCGTTGATGCACAGTAACAATCAACCTCTACTTCAAGCCAGTACCGTCAGACACCATCACAATTAATGTCTTCTTCAAGTTCAACTTGAACCTTAGTATCACTGCGATGCAATTTCGATACTAGTGAAACTCAGCATTGTGAGCAATATCTCACTGACAAGCAGACATCCACTATGATACCCTCACCACAATGTGCTTGCAGTGTCTGAAAATCTATCTTCAACTAGGGAGGTCTCTACGTGTTGGTCTTCTTGACGCGAACCGTTCTGTCAATGACATTGCTTTCGGGCGGCCAGGGCCAGTGCCAGTGGCTGAAAACTGCGTGAACCTTAGTTCAGTTCACAACAGAGGCATTTACAAGTTCCATCACAGAGAGGTGAATTGTTCATCATAACGCCGCAAATTCACGTGCGCAGCTTGGTCGACTCGTACCTCTACTCGGAGCTATTATATATACCCCCATTTCTTAGATTTGCTTTGCCATATTCTCTCTGTATCTCCGCGTGCATCACTAAGATGGTCGACTGGGATGATTTCGTTGTCCTCGAGGACTTCGGTATGTTACAGATCAGTTTATTAACCTGATGCCGTCCCGACCATTATATTAGTCGCCGTCATCAAGCTCAATCATGTCCTTGCTGGTCTCTACATGTGCGTTCACTCTCCTACACTGGAGCGATATCAACTCACAAGAGCCTCAGTTGGGAGATAATTTTGACTGCAGACTTTGAGCTGGATGTTCTAAGAGGAAAGCGACCTTACAGATGGACGATATGGGTAAGTCTTTATGCCACTATAGGGTATCACCAGCGCTTAAATTGAAGTAGCTATATCTAGGAACCCGCTACATTACTTTATCAACATTCATCCTATTCTTAATCGATACAGATAGCCGCGCCAAACTTCCCTGCCAGGTGAGCCATGCATTTTTCCAGGTTTCGGGGAGACTGTTAACCTGCGCTTGATCGTAGTCACTTGGTTCTGTCTTCTATGTGAGAGTGCCGTACTCGATTACCCGCTTTGAAACACCTGTTAAATGCGGTGTGTCCTCCACAGGCATTGACTTATGTTAGTTGGGGATTCTCCTCCCTTCTTATTGCTCTCCGTGTGTGGGTGATCACTGCGACATGTGTCATTTGGCCTTCCTCATCATCTATTTTTTCTTTCACTGCAGAATCGCAATATGGGACAGAAATAAGTTCGTATCGTCGCTTGCTATAGGTATATGGTTAGCTAGCCTTGCGCTCAACATATACGGTCCGTTTCGTATCAAAATTTCTCTTCGATTGTGCGCCGTCCCTGATTTCCCTTTCCACATCCGCAAAGGTTCAATCGAGGTGGGCGTCTTTAGCGCAACTCGTTTTGGAATTTCCTGACAGGCCCTCATAAAAATGAAAGCTGAGGAGGGTAACGACACAATTTTGGGGACGTGCATCGGCTTGGATTTACACAAGTACTTAGCCAATGTCGTCGGCATGTTAGTGGTCGATATAGTGCTCCTCACGAGCATGCTAGTTGGACTCCTGAATATTCGCATCGTAGTTCAACCGGTTTATGGCATCTTCTTTACCAGCAGGTGGTGCCCTACATTTCCTCTTGCACTATCGGTTAACGTCATCCTTCAAAGTGTGTCATCTGGTTAGCCTTGGCAGCAATTGCGGAACTTCCACTTATGGTCTGTCATTTTCTCTCATTCTACAAGAACCTTATTGATGTAGACGTTTCTCAGGTCCTTCTAATGCTCAACTTGAACAGTGTGTGCCTAGACTAAGTATGCGAGAGGAAGACTGATCGCTCTCTTGGCCTGATAGAACCTATGAATGACGTATGGTTTCTCGTCCTATCGTTTCCAGAGCAGTAGTTAATAAAATGTTTCACTCTAGGCGTTCTTATCAGTAACCAGTAAGCGATCTGGGATAAGTGTAGAAGGCGTACCTGACTGAGATTTTCGTTCCCTTCTTATAGTGACAATCATGTTCGTTACCAGGCTTCTGTTTCCTGCTCTCAGAAGCTGACTTTGTCGCAGGTCTATCGGTGCAACTCGGATGCACCGCTCTTTATTCCAACATGTGTTCTCAACCGAATATGTGTATGTCCACGATGTCCTACATTATTCTTTCAGAGCTGCTCGTCAACTGGCATCCTCTTCTTTTTTAGGTCCGTAAAACTGCCTCAAGTCTCCCAAAGAAATCCGCAGAATGAAGCAGCTAACATCCGTGCTCATATTCATTTCGCATCTGAAACCCAGTCGAACGAGACTGTGGCGAGGTCTGCGCGCGCGTCAGCATTCATTCTGACGGACCACATTCAGTTAGAATTTCCCCCCGACACATCCATCCCCAAGGACCTAGACGTGAATCCGCCTCCTCTTAGTAAAGGGGAGCATAGCCCAGCTCCTCCGAGTCCAGATATAGAGCAGCAGGCACATAGACAATTTGATTAAACCCCGTACTATCTGGAGATGATATCAGTGGTGAGCAGTATAGCCTCGGTACTAGAGCGCTCGCTTCCCCATCCCAGATGGTTGCTAAGCCAGTGTGGAGTTAGTCACGTCTGTCAACCTATTACTAGCAATGAGATGTCATATATATGAAATATCCATAGAGATGGAATAGCCCTGTGAGCAAGTAAGTGGCGCGGGTCCGAGTCGGAGTCTTCACTATCACTTCATTATCAGTCAGTTGATAAGTCTGAATCACCGATGGATTCTTATCTAGTTGTCCAAGCGCGGATGCCGACGGAGACCGCAGCTTTTCCCTCCACCATGACTGGGCCAGGATCGACCCGATCGAGCATCCGAGTTCCCATTCATTATTGCACTTTCCGAGTCGCTTGCTACTTGTACAGCCACTGGAGAAGGTACTGCTCTACAACGGAACAAGCCATCACCCCGTGTAGGGTCCACCGAGGCGCAACCCTGGGCGCATCCGAGAACTGCCCCAATCATGATTCCCATCATAAATGGTCACGCGGCTCCGAGCTAGGCCCCGGGCTGTGCGGCGACACCGCCTCAGCCCGCACGTGCATGTCACTAGACTCGTGAGAAAAGACCACAAATAGTCAACGGCCTCACAGACAGCCACCATCAAAGTCGATAGTCATTGATGTTGATTTCGATAACTGCAGAGCCTCAGTATTGTGAGAAACCTGGCACTGGTATCTCACTCGACCTGGCGGCAGACTCGGACATTATACCCTCGCCACCTCATGCTTACAGTATCTGAAAGTCTTTTTTCAACAAAATGAACTTTGGGAGGTAACTCTGCGACTTTGTCTTGAGGGATCCCTTATGTCAATGACATAACTTCCGGGCGGCCCGTGACAACTAACCTTAGTTTAGTTTAGTTCCAAGGCGGGGCCTTTTTTTGATGGCCACGGCGTTTACCAGTTCCACCCACAACGAGATGGGTGAACTGTCCAACTTCACATGTCACTGCGGCCTAACATTGCACCTGGAATATGGCCATGCGCTGTTTGGATGCCTCTTTCCTCGAACTAATATATATACCGCTATTTTTTTGATGTTTTTCTTTCCCACATCAAGTTCCTTCTGCCTGCACCATCAGGATGGTCCCCTGGCATGATCCTGCTGTCCTCGAGAAAGAGTACTGTACGCTTCCGGATCAGTTCATTAACCCGATGTTGTGCCAACTATCATATACTAGTGGCTGTCGTCAAGCTCGACCATGTTGTTGCCGGTATCTACATGTGCGTTCACTCTCCTACTCTGGAACACACAAAGCGAAATCGGCTCACAAGAGCCTCAGTTGGGAGACAATTTTGACTGCAGACTTTGAGCTGGAGGTTCTCAGAAGAAAGAAACCTTACAGATGGACGATATGGGCAAGTCTTTTATGCTACTATAGGGTATCACCACCACTTAAATTGAAGTAGTTATATCTAGGAACCCGCTACACAACTTTGCTCACTTTCATCATGTACTTGGTCGATTCAGCGATCGCTTCGGATAGCCGCACCAAACTTCCCTGCCAGGTGAGCCATGCATTTCTCCAGGTTTCGGGGAGTTTGTTAACCTGCACTTGATCGTAGTTGCTTGGCGCCATCTACTATGTGAGAGTGCCGTACTCAATCACCCGCTTTGGAACCCCTGTTAAATGCGGCGTTGTCCTCCGCAGGCATTGACGTACGCTAGTTGGGAATTCGCCTCCCTTCTTATCGCTCTCCGTGTGTAAGTGATCACTGCGACATTTGCCATTTGGCCTTCCTCATCAGATGTATTTATATTTTTCTTTAAGAATCGCAATATGGGACCGAAATAAGTTCGTATCGTCGCTTGCTATAGCTATATGGTTAGTTGGTCTTTCGCTCAATATATGCGGTACGTTTCATTTTAGGTTCTCCTTGTGCGTGACCCTGATTTTCTTCCCTGTTCCCACATATTCCCAGGTGCAGTCCAGGTGCGTATCTTTGGCGCAACTCGTTGTGGAATTTCCTGACGCGCCCATAAAAATGAAAGCTGAGGGGGGTGTACGACCCAATTGTGGAGAAGTGCATCACCGTGGATGTACACAATTACTTAGCCAACGTTGTCGGCATGCTAGTGGTCGATGTAGTGCTCCTCGTGAGCATGGTAGTTGGACTCCTGCGATATTCGCACCGTAGTTCAACCGGTCTACGGCATCTCCTTTACCGACAGGTTGTTCCCTACCATATTCATTCCGCTGACGTTAACGTCCTTCAAAGTGCATCATGTGGTTAGTCCTTGCGGTAATTGGGGAAGCTCCACTCATGGTCTGTCAATTTCTCTCACTTTACAACTTTACAACAGCTCTACTTACGTAGACGTTTTTCAGGTCCTTCTAATTCTCAACTTTAACGGTGCGTGCCTAGACCAAGTATGCGAGAGGAAGACTGATCGCTCTCTTTACCTAATAGAGGCTATGAATAATGTATAGTTTCTCATTCTATCGTTTCCACTGAGCGGTAGTTGATAAAGGTGTCACTCTAGGCGTACTTATTAGTAACCGGTAAGCGATCTCGGATAAGTGCAGAAGGGCCGGGGGCACCTGACTGAACGATTCTCGTAACCTCGTCATAGTGGCAATCATGTTCGTTATCAGGCCTTTGTTCCTGCTATCAGAAATTGACTTGTCGCAGGTCTATCGGTGCAGCTCGGATGTATCGCTCTTTATTCCAACATGTGTTCTCAACCGAATACGTGTATGTCCACGATGTCCCACATTCTTCGTGGAGCTGCTCGTCAACTGGCATCCCCTTCTGGGTCTTTAGGTCCTCTAAACCACCTCAAGTCTCTCCGGGGGCACCCGCACATAGAGAAGCCAATTCTGTAGCACGATGCATCCCGCATCTCGTACGACCGTAACGACGCCGAGTCTGCGACGTTGGTGCACACGCAGCAGGTGATGTACAGTCAGAAGTAGATCTCGGCACATTTCTCCCCGACCTTTTGCATGACAACGCGGACGAAACCACGATGGTTTAATGGTGGGCCGTACGAAGGAGGTAATTCCTGATCACACTACTGGCAGCTGACACCAATTAATGCCGGTCACAGGAAAAGTCAATCCTTTTCAGGATCAGTTGAGATAGCATTACTGGTGCCGCACGCCGCAGTTCTCTCATGTCCGAATACTTCGAGCCGTACCTCAATGGCCAGGCCGGACTGTACGCTCCACTAACGACTGCAGACCTGAGATGTATTTAAGGGCTTCCAAATTACGTTGTAAAGGGGAGCAAACATCAAACCAGACACTGTATGATGAGATATATGTAGTCGAGCGCGTTTTTGTCATATGTAGATACATATCTCTAACCAACGGCCGCTCGGGCCGTACATCCCTGTATAGCTAGTACACCACCAGATCAGGATCACTCTATAAGTATATCGCCGTCACGTACGTTCCAATTAGCTCCACCCACGTTGCTATATTGTTGGGAATCTTCTTGTGCTACTGAAGGTCTAAACAAACGTCATGATAGTACACTGGCACCCCTAAGAAGGTAACTCCATGACTCGGAGTTAGGCCTGGGGGACATGATTACCAGTGGGTGTTCAATTGGTGTGATCACACCGTTGGCTGAAACTTGCGTTCCAAGCCACGTTGGACGGTGGAGGGGCGTGTCCTGCCACCTCAATGAGGTTACGTGTCGTGTTAAGAACCGTTGTTCAACCATTACATCAGCGGTCTAGTTGCCGTGACATGCGGCTCAGCCACTCCGTGCCCGCCTTCCTCTCCTCGCACCGCCTGTCTTCTATCCCCCATTCCAACGGTTCCATAAGATGGACGGATTTTTCGACTTCCGAGTCGAATGTCACTTGTAGAAGAACATGTCCGACCCCACTTCTGGCCCCCAATGGGGCTGATTATATATATATACTATGTGCGTTAACTTGAAATGAATTTTGGTAGATTCTCTCTGTTCCGGTGTGCGTCGTCAAGATGGTCAACTGGAATGACCCGCGTGTCCTCGAGCAGGACGACCGTAAGTTCCTGGATCATTTCATCCCGATTCCGTCTCGACTATAATATAGTCGCTTTGCTCAAACTCAAACATGTCATGGCTGGTATCTAAATGTACGTCCACACTCCGAGGCTCGTGCGCCGCAGGAAGCGCAAGGTGAAGTCGACTCACATGAACGTCAGTTGGGAGACAATGTTTACTGCGGAGTTTGAGCTGGACGTTCTAAGAGGAAAACGGCCTTACAAACCGACGATATGGGTGAATCTTCCTCCCACTGACCTCACGATGAATATTATAACCGCCGGCGCTTAAATCAAATAGCTCTACCTAGGAACCCGCTATACTGCTTTACTTTCCTTTGTCCTATTCTTTATTGATATAGACAGCCACATCAAACTTCCCTGTCAGGTGAGGCATATACGCCCTTAGGTTACTAGCACGAGGTTGTTGATCTCCATTTGGTTGTAGTTTGTTGCCAGCACATCCGTTGTGAGAGCACCACACTCAATCCTCTTTTTTAATGCCTACTGAACACGATTTGACCTCCGCAGACATTGAGATGGGCTAGTTGAGAATTTGCCTCCCTTCTTGTCGTCCTCCGTGTGCAAGTGATTTCTGGGACACTTGGTATTTGGCATTTCTCACCGTTCATTCAGAATCGCCATATGGGATCGAAATATCTTTGTATCATCACTTGCTATTGGTACATGGTTAGCTGATCTTGGGTTTAACATGTACAGTAAGTTTTCAAGTTGTATTAGGCATTTCCCACTTTGTGCGCCCCTGGTTTCTCATTCCCATTCCTTCTTCTCGCATCTGTGAAGATGCAGTAGTGGTGTGTGCCTTTGGCGCGAGTCCTTCCTTTGGAATTTCCTGACAGGTGCCCATAAAATAACAGCTGAGGGCGACGTACGACCCGACTCTGGAGACATGCAACAGAATGGTTTTGCACAAGTACCTCACACTGTCGGCCTGCTAGTGGTCGATGTAGTACTCCTCACGAGCATGCTAATCGGGCTTCTGCGGTTTCACACCGTAGTTTAACCGGTTTATGGCATCTTCTCTACCAACAGGCAGTTCCCTATCTTTCCTGTTCTGCTGGCTATTGACATTCCCTCAGGTGCATCATCCTAGCATCTTCACGTTGGTTTTTTTCAGGTCTTTATAATCCTCAATTTAAATGGTACGTGTATAAGTCCACATGTGGAAGAAGTAGACTAATCGCTGTGTTCTTCCTGATAGAAGCCATGAATCAGGTATTCTTTATTGTTTCCATTTAGTCCAGTGGTAGCTGATAAAAAGCGTCACTCTAGGCGTTCGCATCAGTAACAAGTAAGCGGTCTCGAATTGAACATCTCTGAAGACAGGTCACCTGACCGAAATTTTTTTTCTTGCACGTGCACTGCTCATAGTTTCAATAATGTTCGTTGTTTGGCCTGGGTTTCCTGATCCCAGATTCTGACTTGTCGCAGGTCCATCGCTGCATCTCGCATGTATCGTTCTTTACTCCAACAGGGGTCCACAACCGAATACGTGTATGTCCCGATGTCCCGAAATCGTTCCCAGCGCTACTCGTCAACCGAGATTCCTTGTCTTTTTAGGACCTCCAAACTCCCTCAAGGCCCCCTGGAGAATTCACAGTATAGAGCAGCTAACCTCTATAGCGGTATCCGTTTTGCATCTGGCGCCCAGTCGAACGAGGCTGCGACGACGTCCACGGGATCAGTATTTACGCAGACAGGCGATGTACATTTGGAATTTACTCAGGGAACAACTATCCCTGACCCTGTATATGGGAATACGGAGGACAGGGGTGGAACCGAGATCGCATAGCTCCAATGGCAGAGGAGATGAGTGGTGCTCCCATTTTTTTGTTGTGGTCTGACTGCCAGTGGGCAGCCAGTACTGCCTAGTACTCGCGAGTAAACCCACATTTTTGCCAATCGGCGTTGCCACATCCTCTCTACCCATAAGCGCTCAGCGCGCGCTTATGGGTAGGGAGGAGACGGGCCGCCTCCTTGTTACTGACCATCTACTGCGCTCTTTCGTGTCAAGGTTTAGTGTCTTCGAATACCTGCTCCGTGGACTGCGGATCTGTGATTTTATATATGGCTCGAAATAAGACTCGGATATCAAACTGCTGGTTGGACACGAGCGACGCGTGGGAAGGTAAGTAGGATCGTTCAGAAATAAGATCTCAGGAAATGAAGGGAATGAGACCCTTGAAAAAGGGTAGTGCTACGAAAGGGCTGAGGTCAGGACGTCCGGTAGAAGGAAAAGGTGCCATGGTACTGTAACTCGAGTCACTGACTCGGAGGCTCGACGGCATCGACTACGTTTATCACGCTCTTTGTCGCCACAACCTTACTGCTAGTCCAACCTGCTCTGGCTCCGCATTGCCAACGCGATTTCGTTTACCCTATGACGTTCATGTGGCTGCGGATAACATCGAATTTCCTGGGACCTACTCTACGACGCCTTCTCTCAAGCTCTGCTCTTCCCCTCTTCCGTTGATCACAATAACGGCAGAGCTCAATCAAAATGAAGAACATTTCAGGAAGGATCTGCACGGAAAGTGCCCTAAGTGATATGTATGGCACTTTGCCCGGGCTGCGGCTGTGCCATTTCCTGGAAGCGACTCGGCAATGACTCACTAGGTCCGTGTTCCGTGAACCGTTTCTCTCAAACGAGTTCCGCGTTGAAGACGCTCTACCTGTCGGACTGTACTTCAAAACCTTGTTCCTCCCTGTTCTGAGAAACGAGATCAACGGTCTTTTTGTGCCAATCTTCTGTTGGCACGTCTCAGGGCCATGCTTCCGATCTCGCAACTTCACGCGCTGATGTCGTGCTTAGGCACCAAAAATTAGAGCCTCTTGACGCCCTCTTTTCTGAAACATCTGTCTGTCGGGGTGTAGGGGCCAACTAAAATGAAATTGGCACCAACACTCTATCCATATATATTTAAGGTGAAGGGCCTGCATGGTCGTCCCTAACAGTGTTGTCTATTCTTTTTACCATGTCTAATGAGGAAGGTCAGTGGTAATCAGCTCATATCCGCCTCTTTCTTCTCTGACAGCGTTCAGACCCCATTCGAGACCTCAACAACCTTCTGCAACCAGGTTTGACCAACCACCTGAGTGGACGACCGACCAGATAGGCCCCAACCATGAAGCCTTGCACAAGGGTTACTACACCTGTGAGCGTGTTCCATACTCACCCGCCAGTTTACATTATTGACCTCATCGTTACAGTCAGAGGAGTTGTTGTCGGCTATGGCGAAGGGCAATCCAAAATCAGGCCAAATACCACGCCGCAAAACAGGCCCTGCAACATTTCCAGACCCACCCTCCTACTTAATCAATCTTGCAGTCCCGGGGAACTGAGTGATCTTCACTCTAGTTACAGTTTTCTTTTCAAAAAGCCCAACAAGTAGGGTGTTATGCTATAGATCTACATAACTTCTATAACTTGAGCACTTCCCGGGGTAATTATGTAACGTGTCATATTAGAATGCATGAGGGATTTTCGAGCCTAACTCTGATGCCGCCGTGGTGTCTACGCCGAGGGGGATCCCATGGAGCCCTTAGCCCAATTGTGCTTTGAACACTTAGTGCTTCTGTTGTACTCTACAGAGTTGCTAGTCCCAAAGTGTATCGGCTAAGCATACTCAGCGTGGCCCATGGTGATCAAATGCGGGTAGCATGCGGCCGTGGCGTATGAAGTGGGATTGGTGGAGTGCGATGAACACCGGTATACAGCATCATCCGACAGTTTCGAGCTTTCTGGGCCAATGTACGTACTGTTTATGATGAGAGGGTAAACGCCCCGGGAAAGCATCGTGGCATGGGGGCTTAAGGACGCATATGAGCAGCGGGAGGCTCATAATTAGACAGAGTTGGATGACCAGCATACAGCAGACTGTGACAGGCAAAAGTAGTCAAGAAATAATGAACTTGAATGACATTGTCGAATTTGTTATTGGACGCGATGGGTTATAACCGTGAATAGAGGTGGTGAAAAAACCAGTTGGAAATTCATTCATCTACAATACATTTGGCACGCAACTTGAAGCAGATTCTGATCAGAAGGGAGAGGGGAGTGAAGGTAAGTTGAGAGGCAACGAAACGGCCTGCGCCTCGGATGAGGTAAGTGGAAAGATTCAAGGAGATCAATCCGAAATGGGGCATTGTTCCAAATGGCAACTTGAGCGTTCGGACCACGACGACACCAGGCCCTCACAGAAGTCAGGCCTCAGTCGCCGAAGCCTCGACTTCGGGTGCTAAGCGCTGATGCAGGGCCGATGACTCGGTGAAACCAGGTGCCAAGTGCCCCAGTTGACCGATACAGCGCAGACCTGCTTCACTAGTCGTGTTCTCGAAGGTCAGGCGTTGGTATTTTCGCCAACTCAGACGGCACCGAAAAAACCATCGACTCGGTGCCAGTTGTTGATTAATAACGCTTTCCCATCACACAAACTTGATGAGTTGATCACGTGGGGTCAGTAACGCGGCATTGTTGTAAACGTAAGCCAGTCCACGTAACTATGCAAGGTGGCGTTCGAGTTTGACAACTCTGCCTGAGGAGAGTACGTGTTCATCTGGATCTCTGGTGGGGTGTGCCGCGTGCACGTGGTAGGCCTTCCAGTCACTGTCAATTTTCCTTCATTTTTCTTTCATACTCTGAATGACCTCCATTTGTCCATCTTTAATCATCAACCGTATTCTTGCCAGTGGTTCACGGCCACCATAATGAAAACATAACGCAGGGCCCGAGTTTCACTTCTTGCAGCCACTGAAGCATAATGTCACCGCGATCTGATGCCACTGATTGAATGCACATGCTCCGTTTACATACCCTTGTGTTTACCTTCGGGCTTTGCCAGTGAACGCTTCCTTCGGCCGCCATGGTACGTCCCTTTGTTGTCCTGGCGCTAGGCTGCTAGCTATCTAGGCCCCAATCTGACGGTTAAACATGCCTGTGTCAGAGCGCGGCATGTGCATAATCATGATGTTGGTTGCCACAGACTGGCTACATCACGTGTGCAACGGCTGTATGGTACTCGATGAATTGCCACATGATTTCCCGACGTGTCATATCTCAGATTCACTACGTAGGATAATGATATCGCGGTACGTATACCCCAGTGCCATCCACGTCGCTATATTGATAAGCCTCAGCATCATGATCGTGCGCAACCTGCTAGTGTCTTACTAGGCAGACGGCAGACATCTGCATAGCCTCATCACTGACACAACTTACTTCAAGTGCAGTGGTAAAAATTTATCTGCAATATTAAGGAGCGAGAACTGGAAAGAGTGCGAATAAATTCACCATGACTGCTGGGTGTCCCAACGAGGGCCTCCCCTTAAGGAGCCTCGGAGGCAATTAATTCTGTGTGAGTTGGCACCGTTCACTGACATGGGCCTTCGATTGGTGTAATCACTCCACTGGCTAAAATTTTCTTGCGTGAACCTTACTTTAGCTCAGGGCCACGTTCAAGTTCGACAGTTCCATACAGAGATGCCAGTGGGCGAATCGAATTGTTCAACTTCAAACACGTAACAACGCCACATCTAGCCTGAGAAGACGTTCAGGCTTCCAGTCGGACTACTGTATATATGTGCCCGTACTTAGATGGATATCTTCAGATTCTCTCTGCCGCGGTGTGCATCGTCAAGATGGTCAACTGGCACGACCCCACTGTCCTCGAGGAAGACAACTGTAAGTCCCTGAATCAGCTCATCAACTCCGTTCCGTCCCGACAATAATATACTAGTCGCTGTCCTCAAACTTGATCATGTCATTGCTGGTATCTACATGTGTGTCCACTCTCGTTCGCCGGATCTTTGAAGCGCAAGACAATGTCAACTTACAAGAGCGTCAGTTGGGAGACAGTGTTTACTGCGGAGTTTGAGCTGGACGTTCTAAGAGGAAAACGACCCTATAAACGGACGATATGGGTGAGTCTTTCAAGTTATCTCGTGGATTATCATCGCCGCAGTGACTGCATGAATCGAAATAGCTATATCTAGGAACACGCTATACTGGTTTACTTGCATTCATCCTATACTTCATCGATATAGACACCCACATCAAAATTCCCTGTCAGGTGAGATATGCACGTTCTTAGGTTCCGAGATTGTCAATCTCCATTTGGATTTGTAGGTTGTCGGCACCTTATCCATTGTGAGAGCATCACACCCGATTCTCGTTTTCGCAACGCCTATTGAATGCCACCACAGACATTGAGATATGCTAGTTGGGAGTTCGCCTCCCTTCTTATCGCTCTCCGCGTGCAAGTCATTTCTGGGACACTTGACATTTGGCTTCTCTCATCATGTTTTTTTATTCAGAATCGCAATATGGGATAGAAACGTCTTTGTATCATCGCTTGCTATTGGTACATGGTCAGCTAGTCTCGGGCTTAACATATACAGTAAGGGTTCAAGTTGTATTAGGCATTCCCACTTTGTGCGCCCCTGATTTCTCATTCTTTCTTCTCGCATCTGTGAAGATGCAGTAGAGGTGCGTGCTGTTGGCGCAAGTCCTTTGTATTGAATTTCCTGACAAGTGCCCATAAAATAACAGCTGAGGGCGACGTACGACCCAACTCTGGAGACGTGCAACAGAATAGTTTTGCAGAAGTACCTGGTCAACACTATCGGCATGCTATCTGTCGATATAGTACTCCTCACGAGCATGCTAATCGGGCTTCTGCGGTCTTCACATCGTAGTTCAACCGGTTTATGGCATCTTCTCTACCAACAGGCAGTTCCCTATCTTTCCTGTTCTGCTTGCTATTGACATTCCTCAAGTGCATCATCTGGTTATTCCTAGCGGCGACCGCTGATATTCCACTTCTGGTCTGTCGATCTCTGCACATTTAGCCTAACAACTAGCATCTTCACGTTGGTTTTTTTCAGGTCCTTCTAATCCTCAATTTGAATGGTGCGTGCATACTACTAGGCCCCGGGCCGGGCCCACATGTGCAAAATGAGACTAATCTCTGTGTTGGTCCTCATAGACCCCATGAATGTGGTATGGTTTATCCTTTTATCAGTACCGTTTCCATTGAGTCCCAGTAGTAGCTGATCAAAAATGTCACTCTAGTTAGTCACAGCAGTATCAAGTAAGCGGTCTTGAACATCTGAAGAATGGCCACCTGACAGAAAGATTCTCGCGCGCGACCCATAGTTTCAATTATGTTCGTTGCTGGGCCTCGATTTCTGCTCCCGGATTCTGACTTTTCGCAGGTCCATCGCTTCAGCTCGCATGTATCGTTCTTTATTTCAACATGCGCTCACAACCGAATATAATATGTAAGTCTGCGATGTCCCGAAATCGTTCCCAGTGCTGCTCATCAACTGGAATTTTTTTTTTAGGTCCACCAAACTTCCTCAAGTTCCCCGGGGCATCCACAGCGTAGAACGGCTATCGTCCGTAGCAGTATCCGTTTTGCAACTGGCAACGGGACTGTGACAACGCCCCCGGTGTCAGTATTTACGGGAACAGGCGATGTACATCTGGATTTACTCCGGGCACAACCATGCCGAGTCTGTGAACGAGGACTTGAATACGGAAGACAAGATGGATCCTAGATCATATGGAGAGAGGAGATCAGTCAACCGTGTTTCTGAGCAACCATGTTCATACCTACGTTCAAGTTCATGCACCCTCGTCTCATTTCCTCTTTTGATTCTCTTTCTCCACTCTCACAATTTTTTCAGTCGTTTCATCAGCTCTTGGATGCTGCCATACTCATTGCACACCACATGACGTCCTTATGCCTCAGGGTAGACCCATGCGGAACTGATGATTCCTTGTCTCCTTTGTGCTCTCGTGTATAGTATCTTGTCACGTATTCTTGTTTTGCCTTAGTTTACTTCGAGTGTTCTTGGGTTGTTCAATATGGAAATAACCGTGCCTCATGAACTCTGTTGTAGTTCTGCCCTGGGCTGCGTGCTGTGCCAGTGCCTCGCTCTGCGCCCAGACCTTCAATTTCAGACTTCCTCTCTTTCTAAGAGAGCGAGATCATCCTATGAAGCTTTTGAGATGCACGCGACTCCAAATCTTGTTATGTTTCTCCTACTTCTGTGCCTCGCATGCCAGTGGTATACTCACACTGGAGATCCTCCTACTCCTCCCCCATTCGTTCACTTCACTTCCGATAACCTTTACTAACCCTCCTGTCCGAGAGTTCGTGTCCATCGGGTTCGTATCATACTGGCCCGTTTTCTACCCATTTATTCTACTTAGCGGTGACAGAACTAATGTATGAGTATAAAAAGGCTCACGAATTCAAGGACGAGGACCAGCACTGTTCTTGGCTCAAATCGTTTTCACTCGCCTCAAGTCTCAAGTCTCAAGTCCATATCTCAGCTTCTCAGTCTTGTTTCACCTCCTACCATCTTGCCTCGCCTCCACACCGGTGAATTAATACTAATAGGAGCCCGAACTGAGACGGAACGAGCATGCGCTGGGGGGGCGGGCGCTGCCCCGAGGAGGTAGTGGTACATGTCCGCAACGCTTCCCACGCCTGTCATCCCGCCCCCGCTGTCCCTAACCCAGCGTGGAGCGAGAGGAAGAAAGGACGAGGCAACCGAGAGGATATCGATATTGGACACTTGTGCCCTCTTCAAGTTTATCTGCAACATAGTAGTCGATGATGGAAGAATTTAAGCTAGATGACATAAAGGAGTACCCCCCCGGCCATTGGAACATCGGCTTCAGTAACGCCTCGATTTGGTAACAAGGCCGGGAATGGTGGCGGCGTCGTGTGTCCAATTGGCGTGCTCCGGGAATCGCCTCACAGGGTGGAATGGGAGATAGAGGACAAGTGGGGCGAGGAGCAGAAGACAGGTGCGGTGGCTGAGCGCTGCCAGTGAGCGCTGAGCATGTAACTAGACGGCTGACGTAATGGTTTAACAACGTCCTTGACGCGTAACCTCATCGAGATGGCAGGACACGCCCCTCCACCGGGTTGATTATGACTCCTGGAATTGCACCATGAATTTGCCATAAACTTGAACATACTAGTTCTACACACCCTCAGCAAAGCATCCCAGTGAGAGGAGCGAGCGTTCCTGTACTGAGTACTGATGCCGGGGACTTTACTTATCATCACGGAGACGAGTGCTTCCTCCCCTAGACATTACAAAGCTCATTCAAATTGTCTACGTGCCTGTTGATATCTGGGCTCGGAGACGCCACTGTACTGTGGTCCATCTTATGAAGCAGATCCACATCTAGTTCCTGGGGGGTGGGTACGCTGGAAGCAAATTCCAACTGTATGTGGTTTGTTCGGCCAGATGCTGATGCCGCAGATGTCCTCACCATCCCATTCGACTGGGCGTCAAATGCGGAATGGACACCGCTATAGACGTTAGCTGCCCTGCTCCTGGATTTTCCGGGGAGACTTCAGGCAGTTTAGAGGATCTAATAAAAAGAGGGGATTCCAGTTGAGCAGCTCTGCGAATGAACTTATCCACGTTGGACATACAGATACTCGGTCGAGAACACATGTTGGAATAAGGAGCGATACATGCGAGCCGCAGCGATGGTCCTTCCACGATGCGATAAGTCAGAAACCGAGAGCGAGAAGCCGATGCCGAGAAACGAACATTATTGCCACTACGAGGAGAGCACGGGAATCGTTCGGTCAGGTGCCCCTTCTGTACTTATTCAAGATCGCTTACCTGATACGGTTGTGAACGCCTAGAGAGTCACATTTTTATCAATTACCACTCAAACAGAGACGATGGAAGGATAAATCTTACTTGATTCATAGCCTCTATGAGTGCCAACAGAACGATTAGTCTCCTCGCACATGTGACTCGGAGTCTATGCGCGCACCATTCAAATTGAGGATTCGAAGGACCTGAAAGAGCCTCAATGTGAAGGTAGTTGTTAAAAGTGACAGGGATTGACAGACCATAAGTGGAACCTCTGCGATCACTGCCAGGATAAACCATATGATGCACTTGAAGGACGTCAATAGTCAACGGAACAAGAAAGGTAGGGAACTACCTGTTGATAGAGAAGATGCCATAAACCAGTCGAACTACCTCGCGAACTTGGATATCGCAGGAGTCCAATTAGCATGCTCACGAGGAGTATTACGTCGACCACTAGCATGCCAACAACGTTAGCCAGGAACTTATGCAAGCCCAAGCTGGTGCACGCTTCCCGAGTTGGGTCGTACAGCACTCTCAGCTTTATTTTGATGAACACTTGTCAGTAAATACAACATTCGGACTTGTGTCAAATGCACGCACCTCGATTGAACCTTTTCACATGCGAGAACAACGAAGGAAATCAGATGCACATAATTGGGAATGCCTAATACAAAACTTACTGTATATATTAAGCCCAAGATCAACTAACCATGTGGCAATAGTAAGCGACGATATGAAGATATTTCGATCCCATATTGCAATTCTGAATATAAAAGGACGTGAGAAAAGCCAAATGTCAAGTCCCAGAAATCACTTGCACACGGAAAACGATTAGAAGGGAGGCGAGTTCCCAACTAACATATTTTAATGCCTGTGGAGGTCGAGATCCCATTAAAAAGGCATTCTAAATTCGGTTGATTGAGTACGGGTGCTCTCACATTGATGGTGGTGCCAAATAACTGTGATTACATGCGGATTAACGATCTCCCTGAACCGGGGCATGCAAGTCTCACCTGACAAGGAACTTTGACGTGGCTATCCGTCTCAATGAAGAACATGATGAGTGCGAGTAAAGCAGTATATCTGGTTCCTAGATATAGCTGCTTCGGCTTGAGAGCGGTGATGATGACCCATAGAATAAAGGCCCACCCATATTGTCCGCTTGTACGGTCGTTTTCCTCTTAGAACGTCCAGCTCAAAGTCTGCAGTAAACAATGTTTCCCAACTGACACCGTTGTTAGTCTATATCACTCTGCGCTTTCCAGCACTCAAGAGTGAACGCACATGTAGATACCACCAACGACATGATTGAGTTTGAGGACAGCAACTATATGTGTCATTGTTGGGACGGCAGCAAGTTGATGAATTAATCTTGGAGCTCACTGTAGTCTTTCTCTAGGACAAGGGGATCATGCCAGTTGACCATCTTGAATGCGTACACAGAGAGAATAAGGCAACATGCATTCAATGAAGGCACATATATAATATCTCTAGGCCCGGGGTCATCCGAGTCCAAGCAGTGCATGTACATGGCATATTTTGATCCGACCGACGCTGTGACTCGGACATGTTTGAAGTTGAACAATCTGTCCATCTGCGAGTTGCATATTCCGTAATAAATGACGCTGAGCGATGGGCGCGGACCTAAAGTAACATTCATCAGGCCAAAGTCAGGCCCGGGCCCCCGGGCCGGGCCTCAAGCCGTACGTCGAGGTTTGCAAGATGCACATGGTAGGCCCTTCCAGTCACTTTCGCTGTATTTTCTTTCATACTCTGAATCACCGAAGGACTCATTTTTTTCCCTCTTTAATCACCAACAGTGTACTAGTATATTCTTCCCAGTGGTTCTCGGCCACCATAATGAAGACCGAACGGAGGACGGGAAGCATCGGTTAAGTAATCATGGGTGCTTTCAAGCTTCGCTTCTTGCAGCCACTGAGCATAGTTCACCGCAGTCTGATGCACTGATTTAGTTCACATGCTCCGTTTACCCTTGTGTTTACCTTCGGGTTTTGCCAGCGAACGCTTCCTTCGGCTGCCGTGGTTTATCCCTTTGTTGTCCTGGCGCTAGGCTGCTAGCTATCTAGGCCCCAATCTGACGGTTAAACATGCATGTGTCAGAGCGCGGCATGTGCACAACCATGATGTTGGTTGCCACCGGACTGGCTACATCACTGGTACAACGGCTATATGGTACTCGATAATTTGCCACATGATTTCCCGACGTGTCATATCTCGGATTCACTACGTAGGATAATGATATTGCGGTACTTATACGCCAGTGCCATCCACACCGATATATTGATAAGCCTCAGCATCATGATCGTGCGCAACCTGCCAGTGTCTTACTAGGCAGACGGCAGACATCTGCATAGCCTCATCACTGACACAACTTTGCTTCAAGTTGCAGTGGTACAATAATTTATCTTCAATATTAAGGAGCCTCGGAGCAATTCTGTGTGAGTTGGGACCGTTCACTGACACGGGCCTTCAATTGGTGTAATCACTCCACTGACCGAAATTTTGCCTTACTTTAGCTCAGGGCCGCGTTTAAGTTTGACAGTTCCATACAGAGATGCCAGTGGACGAATTGTTCGCGTAACAACGTCACATCTAGCCTGAGAAGACGCCTGGGCTTCCAGTCGGACTATATATGTGCCCTTACTTAGATGAATATCTTCTGATTCTCTCTGCCGCGGTGTGCATCGTCAAGATGGTCAACTGGCACGACCCCACTGTCCTCGAGGAAGACAACTGTAAGTTCCTGAATCAGCTCATCAACTCCGTTCCGTCCTAACGATAATATATTAGTCGTTGTCCTCAAACTTAATCATGTCATTGCTGGTATCTACATGTGCGTCCACTCTCGTTCGCCGGAACTTTGAAACCACAAGACCATGTGAACTCACAAGAGCGTCAGTTGGGAGACAGTGTTTACTGCGGAGTTTGAGCTGGACGTTCTAAGAGGAAAACGACCCTATAAACGGACGATCTGGGTAAGTCTTTCAAGTTATCTCGTAGATTATCATCACCGCAGTGACTGCATGAATCGAAATAGCTATATCTAGGAACACGCTATACTGGTTTACTTGCATTCATCCTATACTTCATCGATATAGACACCCACATCAAAATTCCCTGTCAGGTGAGATATGCACGTTCTTAGGTTCCGAGATTGTCAATCTCCATTTGATTTTGTAGGTTGTTGGCACCACATCCGTTGTGAGAGCATCACACTCGATCCTCCGTTTCGCAACGCCCATTGAATGCGATCTTGATCACCATAGATATTGAGATATGCTACTTTGGAATTCGCCCTCCTTCTTATCGCTCTCCGCGTGCAAGTCATTTCTGGGACACTTGGCATTTAGCTTTTCTCATTTTTTTTAAATTCAGAATCGCAATATGGGATCGAAATATTTTCGTATCATCGCTTGCTATCGGTACATGGTTAGTCTATCTCGGGCTTAGCATCTACAGTAAGTTTTGTATCAGGCGTTTCCCAGTTGTCACAGTGCGCCCCTGATTTCTTTCTCTCTTCCCGCGTCTATGAAGATATAGTTGAGGTGCGTAGTTTGGGGCAAGCCCTTTGGAAGTTTCCTGACAGCCGTCAATTCGAAATAAAAGCTGAGATCGTCGTATGACCCATCTCTGGAGACGTGCAATAGAGTCAATTTGCACAAGTACCTGCCCAACACTGTCGCCCAGCTGGTTGTCGATGTAGTACTCCTCATGAGCATGCTAATCGGCCTTCGGCGATTTTCGCACGGTAGTTCAACCGGCTTATGGCAGCTTCTCTACCAACAGGTGGTTCCCTATCTCTTGCCCCATCTTTCTCTGGCGACTGACATTCTGCAAGTGCATCATCTGGATATTCCTAGCAACGATTTCTGATGTTCCAATTCTGGTCTGTTCATCTCTGTCACTTTTGACAACTAGTATCTTCACATCGACGTTTTTTCAGGTCCTTCAAATCCTTGATTTGAATGGTGCGTGCATACTGGGCCCGGGCCCACATGTTTAAAAGGAGACTAATCTCTGTGTTGGTCCTCATAGACCCCATGATAGAGGTATGGTTTACCCTTTTACTGGTACCGTTTCCATCGTAGCTGATCAAATGTCACTCTAGTTGTTCACAAATGTAACAAGTAAGTGGTCTTGAACATCTGAAGAATGGCCACCTGACAGAAAGATTCTCGTTCACTGCTCATAGCTTCAATTACGTTCGTTGCTATGCCTCGATTTCCTGCTCCCAGATCTGACTTTTCGCAGGTCCATCGCTTCAGCTCGCATGTATCGTTCTTTATTTCAACATGCGCTCACAACCGAATATAATATGTAAGTCTGCGATGTCCCGAAATCGTTCCCAGCGCTGCTCATCAACTGGAATTTCCTTTTTTTTTAGGTCCACCAAACTGCCTGAAGTCTCCCCGGGGAATCCACAGCATAGAACGGCTATCGTCCGTAGCAGTATCCGTTTTGCAACTGTCACCCAATCGAGGCCTGGCAACGGGACTGTGACAACATCCCCGGTGTCAGTATTTACGGGAACAGGCGATGTACATCTGGAATCTACTCCGGGCACAACCACCGCCGAGTCTGTGAACGAGGGCTTGAATACGGAAGACAACGGTGGATCTGAGGTCATATAGCTCACAATAGCAGAGGAGATCGTTGCTGATCTCGCAACCATGCTTCGTACACTATGTTCAAGTTCTACGCACCCTCACGCTCGTCTGATTTGCCTCTTTTGATTCTCTTTTCTCCATTCTCACCATTTTTTCAGTCGTTTCATGAGCTTTTGGATCGCTGCCATAAACTCTGAATGTCCCATTGCACACGACAGGACGTCCTTATGTTTGGGGCATAGACCCGTGCGGCATTAATGATTTCCTTGTCTCCTTTGCTTTCCGATGTGCCTCGTGTGTCTTGTATTCCTGTTTTGCCTATGTACTTCGCCTTTTCCTTGTTTTTTTTTTTAAATATAGAAATAACCTTGCCTCCATGATGCTCTGCCCTTGGTTGCGTGCTGTGCCTCGCACTGCGCCCAAACCTTCAGTTTTCAGACTTACCCTATTCCTAGGAGAGCGCGAGCATCTTGTGAGACTTTGAGGGCTCACGCGACTGTTGAGGGATTACGGTGACGCGGGGAGAGGGCTGGCGGCCGAGGACGGTGCCCAGCGTGGAAGGGCATCCTAGGACGGGACAGCCTAGTTCCAAGTAACCCGTCCGAGTCAGGTCCTTTATGTGGCCTCATCCCAAAGCAGCGGCCGATTCACAGCTCAGATCTGGTAGTTACAAGATTTCGATTTCAGGACGAAGGACAGATGACCAGCACCGCCCGTCGCCTCAGCAAGAGAGTCCGATGTCACGTGTTCACTTACATCCGCGCTCATGTTTGACAGCTGCTTCTGATTATTTTCTCTCACACTCACGCGCGTAACTTACCTTGGATTATGCACAACGTCATTCGCTTAGCAAAGGGATGCAGGATACATAGGAGGTAGGGAACATTCGCTAGTTGCAGTAATAATGTAGAATAGAAAGGCATGTTCCGCCATTCCGGGGTTCACACGTTCACATCACGGTGTTCATGGAGCGGACTCTGCTGCAGAAATCCGAAGATGCCAAACATTATTATCAATAATACATCTTCTCTACCCTTGGGAGCTAAGCCATCTGGTATCCGATCTTGGCTTCCACGTTCTCATCCACAAGGCTGGGGATGGATGCGCCGTGAGTAAATCCGAACTGTACGTGGTCTGTCTGCATGACCTCTGATGCCGTGTTCGTTGTCACAGTCCCATTTGACTGGGCACCTGATGCGAAATGGATACTGCTGTAGACATTTGCCGCTCTATGCCGTGGATTGGGATCGGGTATCCCCAGAGTGTCTTGAGGCAGTTTGGAGGACCTAAAAACAGTGAAACCAGTTGAAGAGTGGATCTAGGAACAATTTTAGGACGTACACAATTTCGGTGGGGTATGCATGTTGAAAGAGAGAGCGATGCATGCGAGTTGCACCGATGGTCCTGCGACAAGTCAGAAATTGAAAGCAGGAAATGTGGGTCCAGGAACAAACATAATCGCCACTACGAGGGCACGAGAATCTTTGGTTAGATGGCCTTTCTGCGGTTATTTGAGATCTCTTACCCGCTACTCCTGTGAATGCCTAAAGTGACACTTTTATCAGCTATCGCCAATGGGGACGATAGAAGGATCTGGCATACTTCATTCATAGCCTCTATGAAAGCCACGTGAGCGATCAGCCTCCTCCAGGATATGTGGGCCTATGCACGCACTATTAAAATTGAGGATGAGAAGGGTCTGAAAAACCGTCGACGTAAATATAGTGTTTAAGGAAGTGACAAAAATTGACAGACTATAACTGGAATTTCTGCAATTGCCGCCAGGACTAACCAGATGATGCACTTGAACGATGTCAACAGTCAGCGGAAGAGAAAGGTAGGGACCACCTGTTGGTAGAGAAGACGCCATAAACCAGTTGAACTTCCGCGACACCATCGCAGAAGTCCGATTAGCATGGTTGCGATGAGTATTACATCTATTGCTACAAGGCCGGCAGTGTTGATCAGATACTTGCGATTGTCGAAGCTGAGGCACGTCTCCAGAGTTGAATTGTATGGCCCTCTCAGCTTTTACGGGTCAGACGATCCAAAGGAAGGGCTGGTAACAAAGGCACGCACCCCGGTCAAACCTTCGCACATGCGGGAACAGAACAGGAAATCAGGAACGCAAAACTGGGGAATACCTGTTACGAAACTCACTGTATATGTTAAGCGCGAGACCAGCTAACCATGTACCGATAACAAGCGAAGTTACAAAGACATTTCGATCCCATATTGCGATCCTGGAAAGAGATGTGATGAATGGCAAATACCAAAATATCGCAGTGATCACTTGCACACGGAGAGCAAAGAGAATGGAGGCAAATACCCAGCTAGCATTCGCTAATGCCTGTAGAGGTCAATACCGCATTTTTAAAGTGGACCACTGGACTGTGGGCGGCACTCTCACATCAATAGCAATGGAAGCCTAAGACCAAATTGCATGGTTAACAATAATCACCTGAACTCCGGGGACATGCAAGTCTCACCTGACATGAAAGTTTGGCGGGGCCGTCCATACGAATGACGACCATGATGAACACAAATAAACCACTGTAGCGAGTTCCTAGATATAGCTGCACCAATTTAACTGGCGGAGAAAAACCGTAGTCATAAAATACTTGCCCATATTGTCCGTCGGTAAGGTAGTTTTCCTCTGAGAATGTCTAGCTCAAAGCCTGCAGTAACCACTGTCTCCCAACTGACATTGTTGTGAGTCGAATTTCCTTGTGCTTTCCTGCGTATGAGAGTGGACGCACATGTAGATCCCAGCAACTACATGGTCGAGCTTGATGACAGCAACTATATATGATCGTTGTGACCGACGGCTCTGGTTAATGGATCGACCCGGGAACTTACCGTAGTCTTCCTCAAGGATAACGGGGTCATGCCAGTTGACCATCTTGATGATGCACGCCGACTCGTCGAGAATGTGGAAACACGAACTAAGTAAAGGCGTATATATAGCAGTAATTCCGGTCACCGATCACTTTCATTGTGTCACGGAACTAAAGTAAGGTTCAACTTGAAAAAGGTTCAGTGTTTCACTGTTCAGCAAAGCCAGTGATGATATTCTTACAAGCCCAACCGAGACTGGTTTCATGTTTACTTGGACAAATTTTCATACAGCACAAGTGAGTTGTAGAGAGGGTATGCGGCAATGAATGAGCGAGACATTGGAACTGGCAGCTTGCTCAAGTCTGTCAGTTAGGCCCATCAGTCACGTATCAAAATTGCGTTGCGCCACATTGATACGGTTACACAGTATATCAACGGGCCGGGCGCCTCTGCGGATGCTATCCTGAGACGGGTGGATGCCGTCGTTACGACGGGGATATAAGTCGTGGTCGGATTGTGAATAGGCTAGATGGAGTACGGTAGCGGCTGTGGCGCGGCGACCCTGCTGGGCTGGCGCCACAGGACGACGACAATCACAATAGGGCCCTTCAAGTTGGGGGAAGTGAAGCGGTGTTTATCTGCCCGTCCACGATACCTCGGAATGAGCCGTTGCCACTCCCGCTTATCGTTAAAGTCTAGAACCGATTTCACATCATGAATTGGCTCGCGGTATGACTGCATGCCGGCCCAAGGTGCCAGGGTCGTTAGATTCGCAAATTCGGCTTTGAATGTCCCCTCCCCAAAAAAAAAGAATTTCGTTTTTGTCGCCATATCTACCAATGATATCGGATGGCCCAGTGGGCATACCGGCACCTTCTATTTCAGAAAAAGGTTCTCGGAGAGTGCTTTGAATACCTACTTCGTTGAGTAGCCTTGGGTATCACATGACAACGCGCTTCAAGCGATTCTGATGAAAGCGACCTGGCTTAGTGCTGCTTGAGAGCACTTAGAATTGCTGCAAGGTACAACGCAGAAACCTTATTTCTACTTCCTAGGTTTATTGACTGCTGTCTTGCAGCGGCCGCCACCTCATATATTTACCCTGTGCATCGACGGATCGACCGAAGCAGGACTGAACTTGCAGTCACCACACGTCATCTTGATGATCGAATCTTTCCATACGCAGTCCGGGCTGTGTATGGGCCATTTCTACCTAAATTGCAAACCATCCAGTCCGGACTCGATTTCGGTCGCCAACATTCGTGGCAAGGTCACTACCAGCGCTCAGCTCTCATCGAGGCTCTCGCCACATATTTTCACGAGCCCCACATTGTTCATATGGATACCAGAGCCCGACAACCTCATCTAGGATGATGTCGATTTCAACTCGGCTATTCAGGTGGAAGGACGAAAATGAAAAAAAAAAATTGTGGTACGAAGGACCCGAAGTCGGAGCCCGAGATTGGTTTATTGTCCCATTCAAGGCCGACCGACGATCGTGCGGGCGTAGGAAAAGTATTCCCCGACTTGGGCAAGACACTGCGGAGGTCGATGGCGAAGCTATGAATGCGAAGAAGCCCAGACTTGGATAGTCAATGCTGTACGAATATGCCGCAGTGCACTGAGGTACGGAGATGCATTGCTACTAAGGCACATTCATATTTAACAGTAATTTGTATATGAAACACGACCGAATGTTCCACACCACGTCACACCTCCGTGATGGGGACTGAATCGACTTTGTTCCAGATTACAGCATCTTGATCGGAATCCCACTTGGGTCTCAAAGGGTGCCTGTGACAGCGAATCCGCATAACGGACAAACGAGTGATATGGTACTAGGAGGCCTGCCTTCTAATAACTTACGAGCACTTAAGGATTTGTGAGACAGGGTTTTCATATTAATAATAGTCATGAGACAGAAAGTAACATCCCTTGCCGACAGGCATTGGGACATGTGAGTGCAATAATAGGTATCGTTACTATATCTAGAGAGAGCTCGCCAGTCGACTAGTCCATACATGTGTATGAAGACCAAGAAAAGGCGTTTCTAAATGGGGCACAGAGTAAGACGGACCAGCGTCAGGCGGCGATCGAGACGGGACCCGCAACGCTGACAACATCCCGCCAACCAACTGACCACGGCTCGCGCTGCGGGCCCGCGTCCTCCTCCTCATGCATCCCTACATGTTTCCAAAATGCCCTGTTACTCCCATCGGCACGAGCAACGTTTACACAGACTTTTGTCGCGGTGTGCGCGGTGATGAGCGAGGTGGGCACCTGCGGCGCGCTGGCTGCGAGGACGCGTAGCGACGTTGCGGCGGTGCGGAGGAGGCGCATTGCTAATCCACGCCTGCGGAACGTAGGGAGGACGCCGAGGGCGAGGACGCGCACTTCGAGTGGGGGTGGAGGTGCATGCGAGGTCAGGTCGGAGGTGAGGACGTGGAAGGCCGCGGCGATGCAGGCGACCGGCTTCTCAGAGGAGGGCGGTGTGGCGACCAGGCAGATGTGTGTTGGGTGGGTGAGAAGCTGGTGGAAGAACGTCGGGCGTAAGGCGGGAAAGGAAGGTGCCAACTCGGTCTGGGTGGGAAGGGAGAGGGGTATTTTGTTTAGCTCAGATTAGCCGAGAGATGTGGGGTTATATTGGGGCTTACATGCAGCGCGCGGACGCTTTGGATGTCCGCAGAGGTGAGTGGGCGGATGACGAATTGCTCAGCAGACCATTGAGTCGATGTGGCCAGGGAAGAGAAAGATGCGTTCTGCATGTCGATCAACAACACAGCCAAAGGACGGGTCAAGGAGAGGCCAGGAGATTGTTCGTGGGATGGTAACCTGAGAATCAAGATGGCTTTTGAAGTATGCGACGCGGCCGAGTGTGAAGCGGAGGTTGACAGAGAGGGATAAGCGTCATCGGTTTGTCATCCCGCGGAGGTGAGCCACTTTGTATGTATGATCGTGCGCAAGGCGGTGCCTTTGCACCGGTGCTCCCCTCCCCCATGGCGTGTGGCTCAGGGAAGGGATAGAATGAAGCTTACGAATGAGGCGGAGGGTGCCTCACACTCTACACGATGATGCAACACTGATATGTTGATAATCTAGACCAACAACTTGTGCGCTGTCCACATCCAACGGATACTATGAGCCAGGTGTACACACCTTCAAGAAAGAAAGTCAGATCTGAAAGATCTTATGACCATCTGGTAAAGTTTCACGGATGTCGCAGGGTGAGCTGTCTCGATAGAACGTCGCGAATGGCGGAAATGCGGAAATGCGCCACCAAGAGGGAATTTCCGACCAAATCGGGGGAAGCCGGGACACGGGGAGACCCGGAACAGCGTAATCATTGATCATGTGATTGCCGAGAATTTCCGATCGATAAAATTGAAACGCCTGTATGTTCCTGGTGCTGCAGCCAGCGGCTGTAAGATTGTACAATTTTTAGTCGTGTGCTTTTGATAGGGACTTGAAACAAGGTCCGAACTATAAATTTTGAAGCATTTTCTTGCTGTCCAACGTCGCCGCCCTCATTCACAGTTGGGTGTCGACGAAAATAGAAATTTTACCGCAAGAGAAAGAGGCAGGGTCAAACGTCCAAGGCTAGACGTGGCGGCGACGATAAAACAATTAAATCCGAAAACAGGTGAGAGGTTTTTGCTATGTCTGGCATGGCATGTGCTGGCAGGGGAATCGGGTTGACCTGGTGATGTTGCGTGTGCAGTGTTCCCACTCTCTTCCGCACAGCGTCGTTTGCCAAGGTTTCGCTATCAGCAGCAGATCAGCCGACTCACGCCCGTGAAAGTGGGAGGTGGATCCGTGTTTTTGTTTTTATTACAATTTTTTTTTTGGGTTTGGTATGACAGATCTGGAAACCGAATGGGGCATCTGCTCCAGCATATAAGAACTCCATTCAACCCCGTTCACCACCTCAATCTGCTCGCATACAGAAACTCCTACGCCGTTCTACAGCGCATACAAAGGCATCACAAGATAGCCGTGAGTGTCTTACAGCTCTCTATTGTCATGTGCTTCTACTTGAGGGGCGTTTCCGGCGGATCTTGACCTGCTGTTCCCTATTTAAGTTCACCATCGCTTATTCTTTTTCTACAACCACTAGCTCTTCTCAACCACCACCATGCCGACTCAATCCGTGACCCCTTACGTGACCCCTCACATCCTTCACAAGCACTATGCACAAGCCCATGACAATGAGAATGTTTCCATCCGTACGTTCTGTCTAGTCCCACTCCGCCAATTCCATCTCTGATCGTCTACCACATAGTAATCGGTCGCGATCTTGAGTACTTCTCCCATGCGGGCTTCGATATGGAGAAGATCACCCTCAAGAGAAACGCGTCAGTTGCCTTGCTTTACGAGGACGCCATCCGGAACGAAGGCGCCGTCATTTCCGCTAGCGGTGCTCTCATCAACTTTTCTGGAAAGAAGACTGGTCGCTCCCCCAAAGATAAACGCATTGTCTACGAGGAGACCAGCAAAGATAATATCTGGTGGGGTAGCGTTAATATAAAAATGGACGAGCGTACGTTGAGGCGGCTTCAATATCTCTGCCTTTCTCATATCTCCCCCCCTTCTGTTTAGACACGTTCGAAATCAATCGCGAACGCGCCATCGATTATTTAAACACCCGCGATAACGTGTACATCTTTGACGGCTTCGCAGGAGTATGTTGTTGTTCCCTTGGTCGCTGATCTTCTCCTAAAAGTCAAATATGGCAAAATGTAGTGGGACCCCAAGTACCGTATCAAGGTCCGTGTAATCTGCGCTCGCGCATATCACGCTCTTTTTATGGTTTGTCGCTTTTACCTCTCTTTATTCATTGTTTATGCATAACCACCCAGAATAACATGCTCATCCGACCGACGGAAGAAGAATTGGCAAACTTCGGTGAACCCGATTTCATCATTTACAATGCAGGTCAATTCCCTGCCAACCGCTTCACCAAGGGCATGAGCAGCACGACCTCCGTCGAGATTAACTTCAAGCGTATGGAAATGGTAATCCTTGGTACGGAATATGCCGGCGAGATGAAGAAGGGTGTCTTCTCTGTCATGGTATGTGACCTCTCACTGCGCGTTCCTCGACCGAGATTGATACGTTCTTTCTCCACAGCATTACTTACAGCCTGTCAAGTTTGGTCAACTGTCGCTCCATTCATCCGCAAACGTGGGCATCGAGAAGGGTGACGTCACTCTCTTCTTTGGCTTGTCGGGGACGGGAAAGACAACCCTCAGTGCCGACCCGCGGCGTATGCTCATAGGCGACGACGAGCACGTCTGGTCTGACACCGGCGTATTCAATATCGAGGGCGGATGTTATGCCAAGACCATCAACCTCTCCGCCACGAAGGAGCCCGAGATTTACAATGCCATCCGATTTGGAAGCATCCTTGAGAACGTCGTCTACAGCCCGACCAGTCGGTCGCCTGACTATGACGACGTGAGCATCACGGAGAACACGCGCTGCGCGTACCCGATCGAGTTCATTCCGAATGCGCATATACCATGCTCTGTAAATCGGCAGCCTAGCAACATCATTATGCTTACATGCGACGCGTTTGGTGTGCTTCCGCCCGTGAGCAAGCTTTCTCCAGAGCAAGCGAGCTACCATTTCTTGGCCGGATACACCTCGTACGTCCTATTTACTGTGCACCACTACATCGTCCTTCTCAGAGTTATATGTTCGTTTTTTTTAGAAAGACGCCAGGTACAGAAGATGGAGTTCTTGAGCCTATCCCGACCTTCTCGACGTGCTACTCTGCACCTTTCATTGTTCTTCCGGTAATGCCCTCTCTCTCCCAAATTGTACACCATGTTCACCCGCTTGATACATAATTTAGCCGGGTCGATACGCTGAGATGCTTGCCGATCGCATGTCCAAGCACCACGTAGACTGCTGGTTAATCAACACTGGCTGGACTGGTGGCAGGTACGGCTCGGGCAGGCGTTGCCCGCTAGCTGTGACGCGGCGCATCGTCGACGCGGTACACTCTGGCGAGCTCAAGAATGCGCAGTATGAAACGTTTGAGACGTTTAATCTGCAGATCCCCACTGGGATCGAGGGTGTCCCACGCGAGTTGCTCAATCCCTCCCACGCCTGGCCTGACCGGGCCGCATTCGAACGCGAGGTTCGCAAGCTCGCTGGGATGTTCCAAAAAGCATTTGCGTTGTACGAGAATGATGTAGAGGAGAAAGTGCGGCTTGCTGGACCACAGCTCTAGATCGCCATTTTCATTATCTCATTGTTGTCTGTGGGGTGCCACCTATTCGCAAACACTTTCAGAGGCGACCCCTTCGCCCGACTAGCGTTTATTGTGTCATCTACCTTGGTTGGTTACTTTGTACGCGGACTCACCTAGAGTTTGCAGACTTGGCAGAAAAATAAATGTTTGTATCTACTTGGACTAAAACCCGCCGCAGCACTCGCGACTACTTATCAATCATAACTTACTCCCGTACAAAATTGCGGCTATGGACTGTCACCGTCTACACTCGCATCTTACCCCCGGACATTGTTCTATCCCGCATGTTCGTTTTCTGCTGTACGATATAGATCTCTCCGAGGAGGCTAGTACGCTTCGCCGATCTGTTTTGGCCCTTTTGGGAAGATGTGTGTCACGTTACCCAACATGTGACTTAGTCCGTTTTCCAGCGCCTCTCAGCCTTCTCACGTCTTATTTCCGATGCAGGGTCCAGATACTCGCGGCTGTCCAATGGATTGACGAACCTTTATTGAGCACGACTCATCGATGCTAATCAACCAAGTTACTCTCAACCTTTCAAGTTCAATGACTACGTTCCTGTGTTATCGTCGCTTTGGGGAACGTAGCCCTTACAACTGTACGCCGATTACCGACACTACCTTCGTCGAATCTCAAGTCTTTTTCTCAATATTTAAGATGGTAATTGACGAGACGAAGCAATGCTCTGATTCTTCAAGGTGACTCAAGCATGACGCGCGGCTGAGACAAGAACCCAGCCCCTTGCATCAGGCCTTCACGACTTCTCCATGGGATTTTTTCTAAGAACTTTTTTACTGGTCGCCGCCACGCATGCGATCAAGTGATTGTTGAGGCAATATCCCCAAACCAAAACATTGACCAAAAAAACAAAGAATAATCTACGTCACGAGTAGTAGATATACGACAGAAACAAAGAAGAAATGGCGAATCATGAAATTTATTTATTGATAATGAGCAACGCTTCCAGTGACAACTTGTTCCTCTCCGCCTGCAGATCTATAACGGGATTTTCTGTACCTGAAAAAAAGGGAAACATGAGAAAGGGATCTTCATCCCGATACGTTGGTCTCCTCGTCGTATCCAATTTTGTTTTGGTGCACAAGAGTGTGGTTCGATGCGCCATGAGGGAACTTGGATTCAAGTTCCATCTGATCTTTCGGTAGATAACCAAGTGGATCGGACGTCCCAGTGGTCGCAGTCGCGCTTGACTGGGTGATGGCCGCGAAGTTGAGTGGGGTCTTTTTGGTTACTCCATCGAACGTCCTTCTCCTACGTGAGGATGTGGCCGACTCATAAGTGCTAGAAAAAGCAGCAGAAAGTGGGTTTTAGCATCGATTCTGACATCAGTGTGGGAACGTACACATCGGCGGTAAAGGAACCTTGTATAGATAATTCGCGATATAGCCGACCTGCACCGATGTACCTACGGCAAAGTCAGTGGTGTTGTTGACTTTACGGAAGGGAGACCAGGACGAACAGAGCTGCCACTGAGAGAGGAACGCAAGAATCGGTCAGTAAATGCCAGTGCCTTTTGAATGAAACATTGGGAATCGCTTACCTGCGGCTAGAGCAAACATCTGCGGTGAAAACTATATCAGCCACTGATGAAAGGGGACAATAGAAGGGTAGATCATACTTCACCCCAAGCGGCTATCAAGAAAGAGAGAACAGTCAGCTTTACCCCCACCGACTAAGTTCAGACTCGGACATACCATTCCAGTTGAGAGCTAGAAAGATCTAAATTAAGCAACAAAGTTGCCGTGAGAACGACATTATGAAGTGATAGAATTGCGCTGACAGGAATTGGCACTTCGGCTATACACGCTAAGGCTATCCAGATAATGCACTTGGCTAATGTCAGCAACGAGCGCAGGGAGAAAGGGAGAGCATCACCTGTTGGTAAAGTACATGCCAAATGCCGCGTGCACCATTGTGCACAAATCGCAGGAGTCCGATTAGCATGCACATGAGGAGCACCAGGTCGATCACCGTGGTGCCGATGGCGCTGGCAAGGGACTTGCGTAAACCCAAAATGACGCAGCTACCCGGGATCGGGCTGAACCCTTTTACCTTTTATTAGTGTACGCGTGAGTCCGGAAACTCCAAATAGAAGACCGAGGTAGAATCTCGTACCACGACTGCAGCTTAAAATGGAAAAGTGCAAGAAATGAGAACATGAAGGGCAGAATTGTGAAAACAAAACATACTGTATATATTTAATGCATTACCAACCAACCATAAGGCAATAGCAAGAAATGTCGGAATTTTTTCACGGTTCCATATTGCGATTCTGAAAGAAAACGACGTGATCAAGATGGCAAAAAGGAAAAGAGTCGTAGGGGTGACTTGCACACGAAGGACGATAATAAGAGAGGCGCATCCCCAACTTATGAACGCCAATACCTGTGGAGGTCAACAACACTTTGAACAGGGAGGGGCGATTGAAAGTGACACTCTTACATAGCTTCCCATCGTAAATGGCTGGGCCCGGGGAAAGTTATCAATAATAATGGTCTCGCTTAAGAACAGGAATAAGCAACTCTCACCCCGCAGGATATTTTGGCTCCATCTGCACTAGCGAGGAATAGGATGATCACAATTAAAGCAGTGTAACGCATTAACAAGTATAACTGCTTCGATTGAGGTCGGGTGAAGACACATAGTCACGGATCGCTTACCCATATTGTCCACTTGAAAGGTCGCTTCCCTCTTAGAATGTCTAGTTCAAAGCGGAAGGTAGTCACAACCTCCCAACTAACGGCGTTGTTAGTTGGCCGTGACGCTGGTATTTACAACAGTTAACGCACATGTAGATACCAGCAACGGCATGATTGATCTTGATCAGAGCCACTACATGATTGTCAACAACATCAAGATGACACGTGACCAAGAAACGCACAGTAGTCTTTTTGGAGGACAAGAGGACTATTCCAGTCGACCATCTTCGAGTTGGTGCTATATCTGATGAAGTGGGTTTAACTGAATGCTCCCGCAATATATAGGACAGCTCGAGAACCCCGCAAATGCAATGCGCAACTGCTTTGGGTCAACAACCGCTGCCAATCGGCAGTTGGAGGATCTGATGGACCATATCTAATGGGGCCATCAGAAAATCCCTGAACGGGTTACCAGAAACGGATCCAGACATTGAAAAAATTAGCCGTGCAAAGATTAGTCGAGCTCAATCGAGACATGGACGTGGAATTTTCAATTTCAATTTTGATCAATTCGATCGGTCACCGTCGACCAAGAAGCCATCTGGACCGGCCCGGGCCCTCGACGGAGCCTCGGTGCCGCAGTAAACGCCGAACTAAAAGGCACGCAGGCAACAGCCTTCACGCTGTTGCGTGAAAGACATCTCATTCAGATGAGAAACGAGGAGCAGGGACTCGGAGGACAGGAATATACCGACCAGTCGAGGACAAAGCTCGAGGAACAACTGGAAATCCGAGTCTCAAAGAAGTCGATTCCATTCTTTCGTGTGGTTGACGGTGAAGTGATAGCCCGCCCCCTCGCTTCGAAACGATCCTATCAAAGGGGGGTCATTCAGTTTCTCGCCTCGTGCCCTCGGTCCCGTATACCGTTCCTGAATAATTGGCAGGGACGTCCACTTATGGTAATCTAACACGGGTGCTGTAAAGCTCTAAACGAGCATTAGACCAGGGGTCCGAGTGTCCATGTCACTGGTTGACTTGAAGTGTACAGTACAGTACTGTACTTGAACAACTCAGTATCTTCATGTCACAGCAAGACCCCTGGAGTTTTGCGCTGGAAAGCGAAGCGCTGTTGTCATGCTGAATTGTCGGTCTTTTTATTGGAGGCTTGTCTCACCCCCCCTAGTAGGGTCTTAATGCCGGATCGTCCTCCCTTTGGGCCTTCGCTTCAAATTGCTTTTTCTGATCTATCAATACAGGAGTGCGTATTACCGGGTGCACATACTTAATTAATCACACTATCAGTATTATCTCACAACATATCCTATGTTGTGAAGAGATACGGGAAGGGGAAGTCGTATATTTTCTCCCCCGAATTCGGGCTCGTGCTGTATGACTGTTGGTTCTGCTGCTGTCTCTCAGCCCCTCCTCCACATCGCTCGGTGAGACTGCCAAAGCACGCCACCTGCCTCCCGCATAGAAGGTTCTGACTTTGACAAAGCGTCATGAGCCCCTGAACACCATCAGGTACGAACCAAAAAAATTATACAAATTTAGGGCACAAATTTTAAATATGCTGTATAAACCTTTTAAGAAGTGCAGGGAGCTATATAACAGACTGATCAGTGATCAACAAGGGAAAGAGGTCAACTCAACAGTCTCAACTGAATGAGTCGGCTGCTCGGTCTGGAAGATTTCCTCAGGCTGGCGGTAACTCGGGGAGAACCATCGCAAAAATGAACATGGCCAGACGTTACTTACTCTATATTTGGGCCTAGACGTGGGAGCCTCTGGCGAGACTTTAGACCTGAATCAAAAGGGATGGTGTGTAGTTTGAGGATTAGCTTGTGGATCAGTATTGGGAACTACTTGACGCACACATATTCAGTCAAGGATCCATGCGGACACAGAAATCGATACACTCGATAGACCTGTGGCCATGTTTGAATTTCTGAGTGGCGAGAAGGGAGACGGAGGGAAAATCTGTTTAGAGAACCTTGATTTGAAACAAAGACGCTAACCACGTCCGAACTAGCAGATCCTTAGCACTGAGTCACCCGGGAGCGCGGTCCTTGCGTTTTCCCCGTACGTCACCCACTGGCACGACCAAACTTCAGTAGCTTCAGTCTGCAAGCGCAGTAACCCTTGCTTTAATAGCGGATTTGCAGTCATCAACAAATGACACAATGACACTACATGCTTGAGTGTCCTTTCTCGAGGGCCGCCTTGGAGGAACATCGCTGATGCCCATTCGCGCAGCGTTTCTGGTTCAGGTTTAGTGTCCATACAATTACATGTTCGCAATGAGGGTCAAGTAGAGGTAGACCGTGTCCAATACCTATCTTTTTGAATCAACTCAGTGAGAAAAATCTCCGGACCGTCTATCCGGGTCAGGCGCGGGTTTCCATTGCTTTCCCCATCTTTATTTCAAATGGATGACAAAGTGCGAACAATTTTATTAGGCGTGACAACATGTACAGTACCGGACGCGTTTGACGCGTTTTGCATGAACAGGCTTTATTTTCTTCCTTGCGCTCAGTTGCTCATGCTCATATCAACACGTGATCTGCCCAGGGAGTCAGTCTCAATGAATATGCGAACAACATGCTTTACCATTATGAGCTACGCCATCTGAATTCCAGCCCTTTCTTCCATGTTCTCAAGCACGAGCTCGGGGATAGATATTCCGGGGCCAGATTCCGACTGTACATCGCCTGTCGGTATGAATACTGACACAGCCGTCCTCGTTACAGACACGCTTGACTGTGTGCCCGGTGCGAAATGGATATTGCTACAGACGTTAGCCTTTCTATGCTGTGCATTAGGTGTGGGTTTCTCCAGGGAGACTTGAGGAATTTAGAAGACCTAAGGGGTTACCAGTTGACACCGGCTTTAAAAACAACTTCAGAACATACACATATTCGGTTGTGAATGCGTGTTGGAATAAAGACCGATACATGCGAGCTGCACCGATGGATCTGCGACAAGTCAGAACTGAGGGCAAGAAATGAAGGACCAGGAACAAACACAATTGCCACTACAAGAGCGTTTGGTCAGGTGCCCTTCCTGCATTTACCGAGACCACTTGCCTGGTATTCCTATGAACACCTGAAGTGATATGGTGACTTTTATCAGCCACCAGTTAATATGGAGAGTCATACAAGGATAGATCATACTGCATCTATAGCCGCTATGAGGGCAAGAGAGCAATTAGTCTCGCTCTCGCACACATGGATCTGATACGCACCATTCAAATTTAGGACCAGAAGGACCTGGGAAAGCGTTGACGTAAGGATGCAGTTGAAAAGTGTCAGAGATTGACAGACCAGAAGTGGAACTTGTGCTATCGCCGCCAAAACTAACCAGATGATGCACTTGAAAGGCGTCAGCAGTCAGCGGAACATAAAAGATGGGCACCACCTGTTGGTAAAGAAGATGCCATAATCCGGTTGAGCTACTGTGCGGACACCGCAAGAGTCCAATTAGCATGCTCGTGAGGAGCACTAATTCGATTACTAGAATCCCGGCAGCATTGATTAGGTACTTGCGCAAAGTTGAGTCGAAGCACGCTCCCAGAACTGGGTTGTAGAACCCTCTCAGCTGTATTTTTATGAGGACTTGTCAGACGATCCCAAAGAAATTACTTGGGCCAAAGACACGGACCTCAGTCGAACCTTCGCAGATGCCGGAACAGCGAATAAAAATCAGGAAGCGTACAATTGGGGACTGCCCAATACGAAACTCACCGTATATGATGAGCGCAAGGCCTACTAACCATGTACCAATAGCAAGTGATGACATGAAGAGACTTCGATTCCATATTGCGATTCTGAAAGAAAAAGGACATGTGAGGAAAGCCAAATTCCCAGGGTCCTAGTGGTCACTTGCATGCGGAGGACGATAAGAAGGGACGCGAATCCCCAACTGGCATATGCTAGTGCCTGCAAAGGTCAATACCGCATTTGACAGGCGTTACAACTTGAAACAGGTGATTGCGTGCGGCACCCTCACATAGAAGGCAACGGTAGTCAGCTACAATCAAATGCAAATTAACGGCCTCTCCGAAGTCAAGGGATGTCTAGATCTTGCCTGGCAGCGATGGTTGTCTCCGCTATCTATATCCATCATGATCAAGATCATGACGAATGAAAGTAAGCCAGAGTAGCGGGTTCCTAAATATAACTATTCCAATGTAAGTGGTAGTGAGAACCCATCGCAAAAAGGTTCACCCATATAGTCCGTCTATAGGGTCGGTTTCCTCTGAAAATGTCCAGCTCAAAGTTTGCAGAAAGCAATGTCTCCCAACTGACATTGTTGTGGATTGACATCGCTTCGGGCTTTCCGGGATACGAGAGTGAACTCACATGTAGATACCAGCGATGACATGATTGAGCTTGGTGACAGCAGCTATATGGTCGTTAGGATGGCATTGGGTTGATACGTTTATCAGGAAACTTACCGTAGTCTTTAGCAAGGATAGCGGGGTCATTCCAGTTGACCATCTTGACGAGGCACGCAGAGAGAAGGTAACAAAGTGCACCCACGTATATATATTACTAGTAGTAGCTCGAGGTCCGAGCTATCCAATATAGCTTGCAACGATGTGATTGTTTGAGATTGAACAATGCGCCCAGGAACTGCCACTGCGGAACTGTCAAACGCCTTCAAGTTGGCCCTGGTTCATGCAATTCTAGGCCGATGACGTCAGCAACATGACCAGCTTGACGCGCTGATGATTTCGCTGACTCGGAATACAGATGCCACCAATGACACCATAAATTCTGATACCGATGCAGAGCTGATCTGCTTCTGCTTCTGCAACTGTAAGAAGTGAAAGCACAACGATTACCGGCTGCCGGAATGTCGATGCTCGAAAGCCGTTGCCAATTGGGCCTCAGTACGGGACTGGACCGCGCCCGTACGGACAGCCGCAGCGACGAGGACGGCCTGGAGGCATGTGAGATAGAAAAAGTACTCGACCTTTGTATGTACTGTCGAACTTTACTTTTTTGTTACCTGCCAGTACCTTTTCCTCTTGCCTCTCCTCCCCTTCATCAGACTCGGATTTCATCCATATCGTGCATTATGGTGAGGGGTATACTAGTACAGATGACCCTAGCAGGTTGCTTACAACGCTGAGGTTTAGCGTATCGATATTTCATCACGATGATAAGGTTGGACAAGACATCAATGGTGGTGGTGATGGTTGGTGCCGATACGCTGATGTGTTCAAGTTGTATCGTAATCATAATGACATTCAATTATCACAATAACACCTGCGGCGCAGCAGGCGTGAAAGGGGGTTGAGGTACAGTGCGATGTAAAATACAGATTCACTTCGTATTGAAACTTTTTATCTTGTCATTCTGGTCCCAACTTGTAAGAACTTGCCAGCTTGCTGCAAGGCTTGCTGGCCAAAAACAGTTTGAATTTTGGCATTCATGCGAGATATCGCGATGAGGGTAGGGTGGAATAACGCTGGTATTGCGCGTTTCGCTGTTCTAGGAAACAAGGCCAGGTCCATTTCTGCCTTTGGACGGTGCTCGGATCCTCCGATAACCTCGGGTTATTTATCCGCACTCTCCCATGGTACAGTACCGGACAACGGACAGCGGCCAGGGGCCACCACGTGGGAGAAGAGGATCTCTCAGGCTCATGGTGTCACACTGGCAGTGCGAGGTTATCGCATCACGATGAATGCATGAACGCCCAAATGCCACTAGTGGAAAAAGCTTTACGCTCCTCGAGCTCCTGAGGTGTAGCGACGCCAAGCGCACTTCTACCCCACCGGCTTTATGCTTTTATGGATCCATTAGGTAATCGCAAAAGCCGGAGCCGCGAGCACATGAAAAGATCCCTGCAGTGTCTCAGAATTATGTCGTCACATGGTCTCTAAGTCTTGACCTACCGTATGGCTGATTCTTGGATACTAACCACATCGCACCCATTTACGCGGTGTTTCCTGTGCATACTCTGGTGTTTATCATCTACCACGTCATCATGATGTTGCACAATGCTGAATAGGTTTATATGTCTCTCACACAACTTGTAGCTGGAGAAGATCAAGTTGGCCAGCGGGTCCGTCCAATAAGAATACGAGTAACCTTAGAATATCGAAAGTTATCTAAAATGTGGGTTTTTCCACGGGTAGAATAAGCAAAGAGGAAGGAGGACGATATCAATTCAGTAAGGCGGTCTGGAGAATTTGTCCGGATCCGAGATTTTAGGTGTATGACAACGCCGAACGAAGGATACAGTAGATAGGGAACGACAAGCTCAGACTAAGCCATCTCCGATCCGGCCATGCTTTCCATGTCTTGTAGTACCAATCCGGATAGTTGGCACGTCGACGTGAACCCAGACGTATTTGATGTAATCCCAGTACAATTTGATTGAGTGGCAGCCGCAAAATGAAGTGGGCCATGGGTGGCCATGCTATAGTGCGGATACGATATGGATGACCCCCGGAAAACTCGCGGCGGCTCAAATGACCTAAAAACGGGAGCACCAAAGAAGTAAGATGACACTTGAGAATGAGTCTGGGATAAGGATTGGACGAACACGCAATCTGTGAGGGACCCGTGTTGGCATAGAGAGCGATACATTCGAGTTGCTCCAATGGACCTGTGGCCAAATCTTAACTCCTGACTGCGCGGAAGAGAGACAGAAGACGAACATAATTGCGACTTGGAAGGGGAAACAGCCCTTCAGTTAGATGCTCGTTTGTGCAAGTGTTTGAAATGAATTACCTGCTGGTCCGATGAACATCTGGAGTCACGGTATCACTTGTATCAGCCGATCACAAATCAAAGGACATGGCTCGTACGGCATTCCAAGCATCTATCAAGAAAAGAACCATTAGTAACGACTTCCGAGTCGCACATGGGGGGTTAGATGCACACCATTTAGATCGAGAATTAAGAAGACCTGTGATTAAATATGTTGAGGGGAATGTTGTATTATCAGGCAACAGAAACAGACTGACAGCAATTGGTACTTCCGCAATGCATGCTAACAATATCCAGACGATGCACTGGAGGGATATCAGCACCCCGTACAAGAGAATGGCAGGAGACGACCTGTTGGTAAAGAACATGCCATATGCCACTTGAACTCTTGTGCGCACATCGTAGGAGCCCGATCAGCATGCCTCCGAGGAGTAGTGTATCAACCACCAGAATGCCAACGATGTTGAGCAGAGAGGAGCGCAAATGAAGCACAATACAATTCTCCAGTTCTGCGTTGTATGTTGGGTATAGCTATTTTTGTGGATATGTTAGTCCAGCAGCTTTGAAAATGACCTGAAAAATGACCACACAGTTGTCAAGCCTTCATAGATATAGGGACGCAAATGAGAACATGGAGCGCACAGGTTGAGAACATGAAACAAACCATATACGTTGAGCGAAAGACCAACTGTCCATAAACCAATTGCAAGCAATGACACATACGTCCTGTGGTTCCAGATCGCGATTCTGAGATCAAGATGTGTGAGAAACTTGAAGGTCAAATACAAGGTGGTAGGAATGACTTGCACACGGAGAACGATAATAAGTGAAGCAAATTGCCAACTGGCGTAAGCCAACACCTGCCAGAGGTTAGCATTCGATTCGAAGTTGGTAGAAAGAAGGGTGGTTATGTGCGGTGGCCAACTCACAAAGTTCAGGATCTCGAGTGGCTAGTATAGACAAGATGCAAGGTAACCACAATCTTCTTAATTTCAGGTATGTGCAAGCCTTACCCGACAAGGAACTCTGCCACTGTTTGTGTAAATGAGGGACAGTACGAAACCAATTAAAGCAGTGTAACGTGTTCCAAGATATAGCTGCCACTTCAATTAGCCGGTAGGAAGTCCCAAAGCCACAGAAGACCTACCCAAATCGTCCATTTGTACGGTCGTTTCCCTCTGAGGATGTCTAGCTCAAAGCTGGCGGTAAAAACAATCTCCCAACTGAAATTATTGTTGGTTGAGTCCAAAGTGCGTCTTTCAAGTCTGGATTATGGGCCTGAACGCACATGTAATGTTACGGATTCATCTAGACCTCTGCCTCCCTGTTGCCTCATGTTTTTCATTTCCGTCTACATTCTCGCTTACGGACAGAGCCTCACCTTGTACGACACAGAACAGCGTGTTCTTGATTCATAGTGACTCTTATGACATCATTAGCCTAGAACTTCGATGACATCGTAGTTAGACCCAGGCTCATGACATCATTACTGATGTCACTTGCCCTTTGCCCTGTACAGTATATAAGACTCTTCGACTTGTGACCTTGCTCTCCAGCTTGGACTTCTCTCCAATACTAGCCTCTTGAACCTCCTCACAAATCCCCTTGTGATCTCTCTCTCTCTCTCTCTCTCTCTCTCTCTCGAAGCCCTCTAAGTGCTATAACTTAGCTAGACCCAACTTTGACTTACGTCTCTGTTGGTCCCTCTTGAACCAACTTGATCCTATCTTAGGAACTAGGAACAGCTAGTCCCTAACATAAGTCCAAGCTCTCACACACCACTGAAAGGTGGCAGAAACCCCGAACGACCGCATTGAACATCTGGTAGAGGCGCTTGCCATCCGGATCTCCGCGGAGCAGGAATACTACACAGTACTCCTTCTACTCGACCTAGCTATAGGCGAAAAGAAGCGAAGGCTCCTGACGGAACTCCACGAACTTGCCCAGACCACAATAGTCCTGGCTAAATTAGTATACTAAACTTTAGCAAAAGTACGAAAGTACTTTGAATTCAGCCCAGCAATTACTGATACTACTTTCTACAGTACCTACTGATGTAGCTAGTTAATTATGACCAGTATGATCTGTTATAGCTAGTATACTTCTATATAGCTGGTGCCACTCATTTTTCCTGTCACATTAACTAGACACAGCTAAACCAGCTTACTGTTTAGTACACTTTAGCACAGTTATAGCTACTATAAATTATAACCCATTAACTAGACACAGCAATATGTTTACTACTAGTTTACTTTAGTATGGCTATAGCTAATGCCAAACTTCCATGAGTTAATTAGATATAGCAACTGATTTACTACTAGTACACTTTAGTACAGTTATAGCTGCTACTAGTTTATACCACATTAACTAGACACAGCAACAGATTTACTACTAGTACACTTACATGCAGTTATAGCTGCTACAAATTTACATCACATTAACTAGAGTACAGTAAATCAAGTTCTACTAGTACACTTACATACAGTTATAGCTACCACTAATTTATACTACATTAACTAGATTACAGTAACTCAAGTTCTACTAGTACACTTACATACAGTTATAGCTGCTAGTAAATTGTGCCACATTAACTAGGTCACAGCACAGAACTTCTACTAGTACACTTACATACAGTTATAGCTGCTAGTAAATTGTACCACATTAACTAGGTCATAGCAACAGATCTACTACTAGTACACTTATGTGCAGTTATAGCTGCCACTAATTTATACTACATTAACTAGACACAGCAACAAATTACTACTAGTACACTTTAATACAGTTCTAGCTATCACAAATTTACATCACATTAACTAGATTACAGTAACTCAAGTTCTACTAGTACACTTACATGCAGTTATAGCTGCTAGTAAATTGTACCACATTAACTAGGTCACAGCAACAGATCTACTACTAGTACACTTATGTGCAGTTATAGCTACCACTAATTTATACTACATTAACTAGACACAGCAACAAATTACTACTAGTACACTTTAATACAGTTATAGCTACCACTAATTTATACTACATTAACTAGATTACAGTAACTCAAGTTCTACTAGTACACTTACATACAGTTATAGCTGCTAGTAAATTGTGCCACATTAACTAGGTCACAGCAACAGAACTTCTACTAGTACACTTACATACAGTTATAGCTGCTAGTAAATTGTACCACATTAACTAGGTCACAGCAACAGATCTACTACTAGTACACTTATATGCAGTTATAGCTGCCACTAATTTATACTACATTAACTAGACACAGCAACAAATTACTACTAGTGCACTTTAATACAGTTCTAGCTACCACTAATTTATACTACATTAACTAGATTACAGTAACTTAAGTTCTACTAGTACACTTACATACAGTTATAGCTGCTAGTAAATTGTGCCACATTAACTAGGTCACAGCAACAGAACTTCTACTAGTACACTTACATACAGTTATAGCTGCTAGTAAATTGTACCACATTAACTAGGTTATAGCAACAGATCTACTACTAGTACACTTATGTGCAGTTATAGCTGCCACTAATTTATACTACATTAACTAGACACAGCAACAAATTACTACTAGTACACTTTAATACAGTTCTAGCTACCACTAATTTATACTACATTAACTAGATTACAGTAACTCAAGTTCTACTAGTACACTTACATACAGTTATAGCTACCAGTGAGTTATAATATCATGATATTAACTAGATGTAGCTGCTGGTGTACTTATAGTTCACTTGTTATAGCTACAGCTGTTAGTAAATTATAGCAAGTTAACTAGAATGTAGCAACTGGTTTACCTCTGGTTTACTATAGCACAGCTGTAGTTGCTGTTAAACTATTATTATACATTAACTATTAGTAGTAACTAGTTTGCCACTAGTTCACTTTAGTGCAGCTATAGCTTTAGCCAAGCTAACATATAACAAGGTAATAAGAAAAGCAGCAATGAATTAATCAAAAAGGTCATCATCTAAACCTGCTATATCTACATCCTCTTCATCTATATTAACCACTTCCTCAGCTACTTCTACCTCTGGTTCTATAATGTATGATTTTGGCCAATTACTAACTGACAGTGAATTGGCCTTATGATAAGGAAGCCAATGCTTGGCAAAGTCCTCTGCCATTTGCTGCTGGACTCTTGCCTGCTTTCTAGCATAAGCTACCAGTCCTGCATCAAGAGTAGCATCATCAGTGGTTCTAAGCTTACCCTGTGCTGCCCACCAATGAGATTTCCAATCAAAATACCACAGGACACGCTGCATCTCCTCAGCTGTTAGTCTGACTTCTTCTGCCCAGCGTTCTGCACGTGCTCGTGACTTAGCCCATTCAACTCGAAGATCTAAAATAGAGAAACCTTAGTAAACAGTTAAGATGTATGAGTAATGGAACACACGTACGCTCATTAATCTCTTCTTGTCCTGCCTCCGAGTCCACAGCTCCAGTCTTGCCGTTTTTCGAGCCAGATCCATGAGATAACCCGAAATCCTTCCCCTTCATCATCGCCCTTCCCTGGGAACACGATGTCTTCTTTCTTGAGCTCACGAAACGTTGTCACCCAGGGCCCATTGGAGTCTAGCTGAAG
>WTXI01000078.1:0-153244 GCA_022376515.1 Lactifluus volemus | reverse complement strand
TGGCGAGGTGCGCGCCCTTGCCTTGTTGGATGAAATAGAACGCTCACCCTTTTTTGGCTTGTTGGCAGGACTTGGTACACAAGTTACAGCATGACGGCAACTTCCGATCACTACTTGAGGCGATACTAAATGCATTTCAATTTACAAATGAGGACGGTTTGAGGAACATCCAACCAGAATCAATGCAAGCAAAAATTCTCATTGAGATGCTGAAGTGCGTCTCCGAATGTGCCGATTCTATCAAATCGTACGCGTTTGCCGCCGGATCGAATGCCAAGAGGATGAACAAGTCGGTACGTTATCCTGACCTGACCTCTCTCATCGCCTCTTATCAACATGTGATTTTCAGCAAACTGGCTTCGAAAATGTCGAACGCCTCCGCAGGCCGTCGTCCACTACGAGATCTACGAGGACAATTCCCACAGATGTTGCTGTCCCCGCTGGCTGCTGTCCTGAAATGCGAAACGATGTGAGAACACAGGAAACGGATATGTCGAATCAAGCATCGGATACTGGTGCGTCATTATGACAGTCACAAAGCCATCGATCTTCGGTTTACAGAGTAAAATAGAATTGAATGCAATAATCGGGGAAAGCCCTCTTTTGGGAGGATGGCGATTCAAGATAGGCAGGGCTGTTATCGAGACACACGCAAACATTTCTTGGACCACATCGTCGAGTGGGTCAAGAATCCCGAATCCGACCGTGGCCTCCTTCTCCTTGGCCAGGCAGGCACGGAAAGTCCTCAATTGCGCATGAGATCGCACTTCAATTCGACGAGACGTATATCTCGGTTCTTATGTTGCTTTTGTGCGGAAGGAGAAAGCCAAGGAGTCCAACGACGAGGCTTATCATTTCTTTACGACGCTTGCCCGCGGCCTCTCCGATCGCTATCCTCAGTTCAAGCTCGCCCTCAAGAGGGCCATTGCAAGTGATCCATCTTTTGGGACTACCCGAGATCCTCGTAGACTTTTTACACGGCTCCTCGTTAATCCACTCAAGAGCGTACCACTTGTGATCCAATTCTCATCATCATCGATGGGTTGGATGAGAGTGGTATCACAATTGGCGGAAATGCACTGCATACGTTTCTTGCCCAACGTCTCATCGACCTCCCGCGAACGTTCGCATCCTCATCACGTCGAGGTCGGAAGATGACATCGAACAGGCATTCGCCAAGGCGGAGTCCGTCCACACTGTACATGGATGACGACACCTGGCTGCCAATACGAACAAGATATTGCTTGTATATTCAGAGCAAGCTCCGCGAGGACGTGTTCAAAGACCATGGTAGCAAGCTAGTGCAGGCGTCACAGGGCTTGTTTCAATGGGCGGCCGTTGCATGTGGTTTCATAAACAGCCCTGCCAATCTTGGCCTTAGCTACAACGAATGTGTACAGCGCCTGTTGGCACCCTCTCGAGGTCTCAGTGGCGAAGGTCCGCTGGACAACTTGTACGAAGAAGTGCTCCAAGGGTACTTTAATTCAGATGAAGCCCAAGTTCTGTTTCGGTCCATCATGGGACAACTTTTTGCTGCAGTCGAACCCCTCTCCATCAATTCTTTGATTGCTCTGCGACAGCATGCACCGTTGTTCACCCCGAAGATTCCAACCTGGTCCTCAGAATTCTCCGCTGCCTCGGCTCGCTGCTGAGTAGCGTCACTTCACTTGATCAAACGCGCCCCATCCTTCCCCTCCATACATCATTCCGTGACTTTCTGACTAGTAAGACGAGCAAGTGTTTTATGTCGATCTTGCGGATGCCCACCATGATTTGTCACATTCCTGCCTTGGTTTAATGCTCGATGGCCTCAAATTCAACATGTGCAGACTCGAGTCGTCATATCTCGCCAACAGCGACGTCCCAGACTTGGAATCCCGAATCGCCAAATATATTCCGTCTGCTCTACAATATGGTTGCATTTACTGGAGCGATCATTTGTGTCGTCGTCTTGCCTTCGATCACGAGGTCCTCAAAAAGGTTCGATCGCTCTTCGAAACAAAGTTTCTGTTTTGGCTGGAAGTGCTTAGTGTCAAGAAGAGTGTCGGCGTTGCTTCACGAGCATTGTCATCCCTGTCGGTGTGGTTGCTGCGAGAGGTATGTACACCGCATATTGAATATGACATGTAGTGACTTGAGCGTGAAATCGCAATAGCGTTCACAAACGGAAGTGAAGAATTGTTGGGATTGGCAAGGATGCATCTTCATTCGTGCGGTATTTCGGAAAGGCGGTGGCTCGAAGTGCACCACATATCTACGTCTCTGCCCTGCCTTTCGCGCCAGCCTCTTCCCAGATCCTTCATCAATACCTTCCCAATTTCCTCGGACATTGAGGTTGGAACGCGGGCGTTGTCGCATTGGCCTGAATTGGAAATGACGATTAAGGCACATACACAGGTCAATTGTGTTGCATTCTCGCCGGACGGGGAGCGTATCGCATCGGCTCGATGACCACGATTCGGGTGTGGGATGCCACAACAGGACAGATTATAGCGGCCCATTTACTGGACACACCATGTGTCACATCTGTTGCATTCTCACCAGATGGGGACGGATCGCATCGGCCTCGGATGATCACACGATTCGGGTGTGGGATGCCACAACAGGACAGATTATAGCGGCCCGTTTACTGGACACACCGATCGGTCAGATCTGTTGCATTCTCACCAGACGGGGACGGATCGCATCGGGCTCGGATGATCACACGATTCGGGTGTGGGATGCCACAACAGGACAGATTATAGCGGCCCGTTTACTGGACACACCGATCTCACATCTGTTGCATTCTCACCAGACGGGGACGGATCGCATCGGCCTCTTATGATCGCACGATTCGGGTGTGGGATGCCACAACAGGACAGATTATAGCGGCCCGTTCTGGACACACATCCAGTCAGATCTGTTGCATTCTCACCAGACGGGGACGGATCGCATCGGGCTCGGATGACACGATTCGGGTGTGGGATGCCACAACAGGACAGATTATAGCGGGCCCGTTTACTGGACACACCTTTCGGTCAGATCTGTTGCATTCTCACCAGACGGGGAGCTATCGCATCGGCTCGGATGACACGATTCGGGTGTGGGATGCCACAACAGGACAGATTGTAGCGGGCCCGTTTACTGGACACACCGATCGTCAGATCTGTTGCATTCTCACCAGACGGGGAGCGGATCGCATCGGCTCACATGATCACACGATTCGGGTGTGGGATGCCACAACAGGACAGATTGTAGCGGCCCGTTTACTGGACACACCTTCGGTCACATCTGTTGCATTCTCACCAGACGGGGAGCGATCGCATCGGGCTCGTGATCACACGATTCGGGTGTGGGATGCCACAACAGGACAGATTATAGCCGGCCCGTTTACTGGACACACCGATTGTCACATCTGTTGCATTCTCACCAGACGGGGAGCGATCGCATCGGCCTCGGATGATCACACGATTCGGGTGTGGGATGCCACAACAGGACAGATTATAGCGGCCCGTTTACTGGACACACTGATTGGTCAGATCTGCGTTCTCACCAGACGGGGAGCGGATCGCATCGGCCTCGCATGATCACACGATTCGGGTGTGGGATGCCACAACAGGACAGATTGTAGCCGGCCCGTTTACTGGACACACGATCGAGTCACATCTGTTGCATTCTCACCAGACGGGGACGGATCGCATCGGCTCGATGATCACACGATTCGGGTGTGGGATGCCACAACAGGACAGATTATAGCGGCCCGTTTACTGGACACACCGATTGTACATCTGTTGCATTCTCACCAGACGGGGAGCTGGATCACATCGGCCTCTTCTGATCACACGATTCGGTGTGGGATGCCACAACAGGACAGATTGTAGCTGGCCCGTTTACTGGACACACCATTGGGTCACATCTGTCGCATTCTCACCAGATGGGGAGCGGATCGCATCGGGTTCTTATGATCACACGATTTGGGTGTGGGATTCCACAACAGGACAGATTAAGCTGGCCCATTTACTGGACACACAGATTGGGTCAGATCTGTTGCATTCTCACCAGACGGGAACCGGATCGTGTCGGGCCTCACATGATCACACGATTCGGGTGTGGGATGCCACAACAGGACAGATTATAGTGGGTCCGTTTACTGGACACACCGATCCACCCACATCTGTTGCATTCTCACCAGATGGGGAGCGGATCGCATCGGGCTCGGATGATCGCACGATTCGGGTGTGGGATGCCATAACAGGACATACTGCCTTAGCTTCAGATGACGGCACAATTCATGCGAAGACCGCAACCATGGCCGAAAATATTAAGAATCAATTTACGGACCAATCCTTGATCGATAGTGACGGTTGGTTACATGGACAAGAGAATGAACTTGTGCTTTGGATTCCAGAGCTACATAGGCTATATCTTCATAGACCCAGCACTATCTGGATTGCAGGCAAGCATGAGACACGACTTGATCTCTCAAATTTTGCTTATGGATTAAATTGGGCTACTACAATCTCACAACCTATCTAAATAGAATCAACTGTATGTATGATTCCTTGGCTGTTGTTCTGCTTTGATCAGACCGAACTGTGACCATCTTTATCACTCATGAGAATAGTATAGTACTCAATAAAAGAGATGTCAAATGTCAAGGGTTTGTTGGCCGGGATATATCTCTGAACTGTGTGAGCTTTCGTCGTTTGATTTTCCCTCCTTCTGGACTGTAACATGGATAGTAATAGTAATCGGATTTCCGCTCACGCTGCCTCCTGTAAACTGGCACTAAAGGACGTGACGCGTGACTGTGACTACACGCGTGGAGCATGTGACCGACGCGCCTTACACGTGTTTGGGACTGGCAACAACTGACAGATGGCGAGTGAATTTGATCTCCAAGAGGAGCTTCAGGCTCTACAAGATTCAGGGAACTATTCTATACACCATGAACACGACATACGATCAATGCAACCAGGAGAGATGGACGCTTTGCTTCAACGTGTGTCGCAAACGCCTTCACTAACGTCCTTCACTCATCGTTTATTACAGAGGTTGTCCGAGCCATAGCAGAGTCCTTCGAAGCCGTCACATCTCCAGATACGTTTTGACATATTGTGCTCTTTTCTCAAATGCGTTGATGCTGTGCCCGGTATCTTGATGAACAAATTTCTCAATGTTATCATGTCTGGCTTTGCCGTGGAGGTGGATGCTGCCGCGCACGACATCAACAACGAAGACCAGCAGACATGCGCGGCACATAAAGTACTGATAGGGATGTATGCCTTCTTGCTTAACTGGTCGGCCCGCTCAGTGGAGAAGGTCAACGTACCCGACGAGGATGCGTCGGCTGCCATGCACCCGCAAAGTCTCGGAAGGGACGGGGCGGAAAGGCAACGCAATCGAGAGTTGCTTCCAAAAACAAGGCAGTCGAATGATCATGGAAAGACCAGATCGTGCCTATTCTTACGCTGATCGCCAAGGTTTTGAGGTTGAAATGTCCAAGATTTGGACTGTGAGCGGGGAGAGGGATACATTTATTGGGTGCGTCAATTCTTCGCAACAAGTCGTACTCACTATAGAGAAAACGTCCCTTGTTCACGTCACCATAAATATCTCACTGCGCCTGCGTACCACGTCACGGAGAATGAGCAGTACATGAAGTCCCAGCCTATCAAGCTTGGAGTCTATAAAGTCATGGACCTGCCGCACAGACCTCGATCATACAATCCTTGCAAATACTACGAGCACCTATGGCAGAGTGGCCTCATGTGCTGTTGAAGGAGTTTGATCATGCACAACTCGGCGAGGAGATCCTCCACAAGATTGCTGCGAAGAGCTTCAATGCGCAAGATAACCAAGGGCCGAGCTTTTCTAGGTCCCTCACGTAATTCACAGAGTGGGCTCCACGAGCAGTCCTGAAGCAGATTAGCTTGCTGCTTTCGCACTTGGACTCAGAGGCACGTTTTCCTACACACTCTCTCATTCTTTCGAGTGTTTATGGGGCCTTACACTACATACATAAACACAGCCTTATCCGATGCGCATGGGGATTGTCGAAATCATCGGCTGTCTGATCCGCGAGCTGGCTTGCTCGGAAGACCTCACGAGCAATGCGCACCAGATGCAGAAACAGCTCAACGGTCTCTACGACCTGTTCCTTGAGCGCACAAGTATTCACCGTCCTCAGCCGACTCTGCGACCTGCCCATGAAATTTCCCAAACAGCGCCTCGCCATCACGCGTGCGGCGGTGTCCACGCTCAAGGACAAGGTGGCGGGCGTGCACAGGAACGCGATTTGGTTGATCGTCAAGCTGATGGTGACACATCCGTACGGATTGATGCATGGCGGTTTGCTCGGGATGGAGGAGTGGTAAGATCGTATCGTGAAGGAGTTGCACAAAATGGAAAAGGTAACACCTATCTGGAAATGCGGGAGAAGAGGGGATGAATTCTACGGCTCGGCCCGTAAAGAAACGATCGCGGTAAATGCCGTCCTCTCAAACAACGAGTTTGTTGCTGATTTGTTGTTGAACAGACGAGGTCGACAGTATCATGGACGAGGACGAACCAGAGTCCCGCAGAGCCGAGGATGGCGGCGAGACCACCTCGACATGGTCTTCCGCAAACTGCAAGAAGCTATTGAGCACCCGTGTCGCTCACGTGAGCGGTTTGCGCTCGCTGAACAAGCCATCAGCACCCTCTATGCGCTCGGAGACCAGCCGGAAGTGCTGAGCAATATGGTTATCAAGATCCTATCGCGGCGCGCGTTCCGCGGCGAGAGAGACTGGTACCCTCTGCGGCCGAAGAAACAGGTGTCGTTTGCGGTACCGGATGAGGATGCGATGGATGAGGATCCACCGCCGAGCGCGCAGGCGTTGATCTCAACCGTGCCTGGATAGACGCAGGGAGCTTTAACAGGGAACACCGCGAAGAAGAGCGATGACACTGGAGACGCATTCGAGCTGAGCCAACTACTCTTTGTAGTGGGTCACGTCGCGGTCAAGCACATCGTCTTGGAACTTGTCGAACGCGAGTGGAAGCGCCAGAAACAGGAAAATGAACTAGGTATGTGTCTTACGTGTATGAACAGCTACCTCTTTTTTTGCTACTTCTCACGTTCTTATAGCTGAGAAGCTCGCAAGGGGTACCGGAAATGATGCTGCAAGTAAGGATGAGGAGGAGCTTGACCAGGTTGCTGGAAATGCGGAGTATGAGATCGGCGACCGCATCGCTGCCGTGCGCGAGACGAGGCTCTTGTACGGTCCCGATTCGCTCCTCGCTATGGACCTCTACTGGTCCGTATATGCGGTCGGCCCGACCAATTCAAGGTTCGTAAATCTCTAACATTTCGCCGTTCAGCACCAACCAAAATATTTTGGACAGAACACGACGCTGCGGGCGGTAGCGACGCTCTCGTTTAGCAAGTTCCTCTGCGTGAGCTCGCAATTCTGCGACGCAAACCATTACCTGCTCTTCTGCATCCTGGAGACGTCGAGGGACCCGAACATCCGGAGTAACATCGCGATCGCGCTCGGTGACGTCGCGGTCTCCTTCAGCACGATCGTCGATGAGAACAGCGATGAGTTGTACCGGGGTTTGTCCGATAAGGACTTATCGTGCGAAACCCTTTATCAGCCTTAACACGACTTAAACATTTATTGATAATATTACTAGCACGCATAGCGGAGGAACAAGTAGATGTATCTAACATTAAAAAGTAAAGGTTTGTTGTACTAGTGGTTCAAAGTATTAGTTAGCTGAGGGTCGTATGGCCCAGACGTTTATCCACGGTCCTCCGCCAGACGCAGACAGGTGAGGGTTGCCCCGCCTGCCTGGTGCGGTTGGAATGAGGTGCTGCTCAAGTTGGGTAAGAATGTGGGTGGATGCTACGACAGGAATCTCCACGCGTTCCACCAATTAGACGGTTACCTGCAGAACGTCACAAACCTGGTCTGGCACAGTAGTCGAGCAGAGCCAACTCGAAAGCGATGACGCAATATGAAGATTATCAAAGTAGATTATGTTACGTCAAAGTGAGGCAAAAGGAGAGTAAAAGTTAAAAATCGACCTGAGACACCCAGCAGTCAGTCCTCCCTAGTTTAAATGATGGAAAAGAATGCCCATTATCGTGACGCGGGGGCGAGATGTCATCCATCTGCGGCTGCTCCAATTATATCCGTCTTGGATATCCCAGAACCGTGCCTTGCATCAAAGCCTCCCCGATGAACGCTATGCCAGCAGAAAACACGAGGAGCAGGGAGGTGATGCAAAAGTGTGATATCGACTGGCCGATCTCCAGCCATGAACCTGTGTAAGGAGAGTCTGAGCTCGCTGCGACACATGGGGCATTCAATATTCCCCTTCCTTACCTGTATCTGTGACTTTGAAAAAGAACGTGACTGTCATCACTACAAGCAAGCAGATCGGCGTGCACAATTAGCGGATCCCAAAACGAAAAGGAAAGTAAGTGGACATACCATCAGTGAGGCTGAGTGAGACTAGGAAGAGAGCGAAAGGTGGCATCCCTAAGTGCGCGTTCAGCGTAGCGAAGGCGGCCGAGGGGAAAACGAAGGGAGCAAGAAGTTTGAAAAGCTAGGAGCCATGTTCAGCCCACAAACCGTTCCTTGAAGAGGCTTAAACGTACGATGAGGGCCGCCATCAAGAATGGGCTAAATATCGGGACCAGCCGAAACACGGGCTCACAATAAAACGACCTGAGTTAGTCGGCATGAGATATTGTGTCCGAGAAATTAGAGAAATTTGGGCGTACGATATGGAGGCGACGCTGTGCTCTAATCAGTCCCATAAAATCTCGAACCACCAACAGATCTCACTCACTTTCCAGTACCGAAGAAACCCACCTGGACGAAGAACAAGAAGAACAGCGCGATCCTGACATCATCACGGCTGAGGTTCATAGGGTTCCACATGGACATATGCTTGTCATTCGCTAGAGCTCCAGACTTCATCTTTTCTTGGCGCAACGCCGTTTCGACCCGGGTCCAAAGATACAAAGTCATGCAATACGACAGATAGAAAAAGCCCTCGGCGCGGATAGCGAGAATGACGAAACACGGGGAGAAAGAGAGGAAATAAGCAAGGAGGCGGCCCTCCGCTGTCTTAGGAATAGGGAAGAAGAATGGGAGAAGCGGGGCAAATGCTAGGCAAATGTCACATTCCGGAAAATGCATGTGTATGAGATTCAACGCACCAAAGATTAACCACCCAGCTACCTGGTTTACAAGCGGGAGTCCAAGCTTGGCCTGGAGACTTCGCACAGAATCCGAGGTAACCAAGATACTGAGGGTGATCAACAGCAACTAAAACGTAGTTGAAAGCATAAATACAGGAACACATCCAGCATTAGCGACCTTAGCTTGCCTGTATCTGAAAAGTGCGCCAGAACATGATGATCGAGGCCTCATTACGGGTAGCTAGTTCACCAACGAATTGCATACACATGCCTCCTACAATTCTACCGCGTATCATTAGCAAGGAGAACGTCAACATAAGATGAGCCTTACATGGTTTTCAAGCTTTCTGAGGGATCCACGCGAAGCAGTGGGAACACTGCTGTAAGGAGGCAAGAGGCTGCCCAAGGCCGGAAAAGGCTCCCTCTGCTTTGAGGCCAAGAGATCAAGGGCCAGACCAGTCCGATGACAACGAAGCCAATGCTCCAAACCGCACGGTGGGTGTACCCGAACTTCAGCTTTCCATTGAGAACCCAATCAAGAGGAGTTAGACGGAATAACGTACAACCATAGTTTGCAGCGTGGTTACAGCCAAAACAAGCCCCAGCAGCGTACTCGCAATCGACTTCGCATCTGGCTTGCGACCACGGAAAACCGACAAGTTAGCATAGACTTTTCTTGTGACGTCCTGCCAAAAGAAGATAGGGAATAAAATGTAGACATGGAGCGTCCACGGCAACCGTTGAATGAGGAATAGTCCACAAAACCCGACAGCCATGAGAATGAAAGATAACGGTATCCATAACGAAGCAGAGCTGGAAGGAGGTAGATGAGAAGGTACTAGGATGAACAAGGCATTGTAAGCGATCCAGCCGGCGTAGGCGAAGGGGACGATGGTGCGAATGAGTGTGCGATCGTAGGTCTCGGAGTCCCCCCAGCGTCACATTGATAAGCTCATGCGACTGACGTCGAGCCTCCTTGAAGCGTCTTGATCTGATGAGGCCCTCTATAAAGGATATACGTTGTGACCCCGGATATTCTGAGAAGGATGACGGGTGATCGAGGAATTCATAGGGCCTGTATAGGATGGCATGAGCCTTCTTTCGCTCTGTGAATTTGTGAGCATCGTAGCAGAAGCATAAGTGGTGGGTGGCCTTACCGTGCTTTACACGATAATGCTCCAACAAGACCTAGGGCGGTGTCAGGCAAAGTATGGACTTTCAGGACACACATTCAGGACCTTACCTTGGCATTTACAACACCAGCCTCTGCAATCTCTCTCTCCCCACCCAGCATACTGAGATACCCTTCCTTTCTTGGGTCAACATCAGGGAGAACGCCTACGGAGTTGACCGGCCAATAGGTACCTAGCAGGGTTGACATGAGAGCAGCCACATCTGCCTGTTCAACATCACGTCGCACGATGTGCTCGAGCTCCCACGGCGCTGAGTAGTCGTCCAGTGATTGAGAGAATGTAGGGTCACGAATTGGGTTCCGAATACCGGCACCCCACGCAATAAGGGGGGTACGAGTATTATCGGGATCTGAGCCAGAGATGAGAGTGGAATGCGGTTACGGAAAGCGGAAAGCAATTACCACCATCGCCGTGGTTCCCAATCCTGGACATACCATGGTCAGCCGTGAAGATATAGCTCGTCTCCTGATCGCCATAGAATCCAGAGATGAGCCGCTCGGCTTCACGGACGACATGATCAACGACGCGGATGTTGTTCATGTATTCCTATCTTGGCGTATGAGGCGCCCAATTACACATCAGATAGTATGGACATATGATACCTTCGAATGGGGTCTGTAGGTGTGCCCTGTTGTATCCAAGCCAAGGAGGTGGAGGAAGAAGACTACTTGAGGCGCACGAAGCTGTGCATCCAGCAATTTGTTCGTTGTGGCATTACGAAACAGTAAGTCGAGCTGGTCAAGGACCCAGATGTCGAGTGCCGTAGCGTCTATAGTAGGAACATGATGTAGCGCCTCGATGTATGCGTCATAGATTGAACGCACCTTTTGTGAAGTCTTCATCATCTTCATGATACGACCACCCCTTGACTCTCCCCGGCGTCGCGCCTTGAGCAAACATCGGAAGTACATCAGGGGACCCAAATGCGAACGTGTGACTAGACTGGTTGAAGACGGAATCAAAGTCGACCTAAACATTCGCTTAAGTACCTCGGTGCTGCTCTGCAGAAATGGCAAAGTAGTGTACCGGATTTGTCTTCCATCCCTTGTTTCGTGGTAGGTGAGCACATGCATGCACCTTTGAAGTTGAAGCCTACCTTCGTTACAGCCGACACGTCCTCATACATCCCGCCTGCCGTAGATTGGTGAGTTAACTGGGCGGATGTTTGCCAAAAGGGACACATCGATAATAGCGACGTGCCCGGGCCTGGTTTCCGTTGGCACGTGTGTATGCGAAACACCATATGCGCCTCTATTCTCCACAATATCTCTCAGATAGGGTGCGACGCGCTCCGTTGTGCCTGGCACAATTTGAGAAGCATTTGAGCTGAAGGCAAAGTCAGCGCGTAGACCGTCACCTGATATTTACGTGTCAGTTTCCTTCAAGGACGAGGATTTTTGAGTCGGGTTGAGCCCGCACCAACTATGAGCACGAGGCGCTGAGCCTGGGCTCGGGGCAGTTTGTATTGGCGCATGCCGGGCTTGTAAAGTAACAGTCGAAAACTGTTCCGATGTAAACGAAATGAAAGACGATGCCTAGGGCAAGACGGGCCACCGAGCCCGCGCCTGTTTTCATGATTTTGAATGGGTTCTGGTGTAGAATGTTAAGAGCATAGTATAGCGCTTAGTGACACGGCAGCGACAGCTTTGAGGACGGCTCATTGACGTGAACGGGCCGGGGGCCGTTGAGTGCATAGACCAGTCGCAAAACCTTCCGCTGCGCGTATTCTCCACCTGTCTCCAATAACTATCACAACAAAAACAGGAAACCGTATATGTGCAACCCCCAATAGCATCACCCGCCCCTTGCATGGTCAGATATGCCCTACGGAGGTAAGTTAAGTCTAATGTTCACCCATGTTTAACAACGTATCTAAACGTCGCCAGTTCGGACGTCTTGTCCGAAAATAGGTGATCGCTTCCGAGGAAACAAGCGAGCGTACCATATGGTACAAGGTGCGCGTAACCTTTTGTCCGAGTCTAAGTACTACGTTCCGGACTTGGTTTGGATAGGAAAGATTCTTGACGGACGATGAGATTATAGAGCATTTGGTTGTGCGTCCTGGCTCTGTGGCCACCAAGTTATTATTAATGCTATAGTCGCCATCGTAACATAACGCGACGTCGACGGTATTGTGGGAGATACATCGGCCTTTACGCGGATGGTATCTTCGCCTGCGATCCCCTCGCTTCCACCCATTGTCTTCGTACCCCTTATCCCACTGGCCTCCAACTCGCCATACTATTCTCCTGCCTCGCTCAAATTCTCCTGCCCCGTCAATGTCGTAGCTTCCTCAACCTGTCCAGCATCAGCAAGTCCTTCATCTCAATCGCCTCGCATACCTGGGACATCCGAACTGGGAGACCACAGAACTCGTCCGTCGCGGACGCGGTTGAGAAAGCTGGTCGAGCTTCGCATGTACTGCGCGGAGACGGTGGCGACACGATCACACTCGAGGGCGTAGGTGCGGGGGGATATGTATGTGTTGGCGAAAACTGCCCAGTTGGCACATCGGTGAGAGTCGCATCCGAAGACGTAGAAGACTCTCATACGACTCCTGTCTCTGAGGGGCTTTTTTCGCGAGCACTCCGTGTCCCGAGGAGTCATGCACCCACGCATACCAACTCATTTTCGCCGAGTCTACTCCCAAAAGGGCCACTGCCTGCGCGAGAGGAGAACGCTGGTCCTCACCATCATATGCACTGTTCACAGGCAATTCCTGGACAAGTCCCTTTACTCATCTTCCATGACACTACGCCCGTGTTATCCGTTAGGTCGTCGACGGGTGTCTTCGAGATACATCTTGACGAAGTTGACAAACTAGGGGTTGATCTTGGGTTTTGGATTGCCATTTGCGCTGGCTTATGGCGAATTCCCAGGAGAGAGGGAGGTGAGTTCAAGTCGTCAGCGTTGTACTGACCCGAAACACTTCGTTAGGGATACTTGGCAGCGACTACTGATTAGTACTAGTATACATACCTCGTGATACTGCTCGTATTGATCAAATACTGGAAATTTGACGATATGAGCTTGGATCGAAGAAATCCATATCACTCAATTGACAGCTTCGTATTTTTTTCCTCCTTGAATATCTGTCCCATAAACACGTGTGCGAAAAGCAACAACCAGCCAAAAAAAAAAAAGTTTGAATAGGGTTATAGAGGATGGCGGGGAGAGAAGCGCACGACTGCATCAGTTTGCGCAGGGGCAAGGCCTATTTTCAGCTTGAGTGGTGTCACGTAGCCATACACGGCGACCTCTTCTAGCATGTACAAGAAGCCGAGGTAACTCTCCGCTGCTCCTTTGGGCGCGGCTGCAACTGTTACGGTGAGTGGGGTGTTGTCGGGCAATAGTTAGCTCGATGTTGCTCGGCTGGGTGGCGAAAGCGCGAAAAGGAAAGGAAGGGTGACTGGGCTTACTGCGCTCAACGATCACGTCTAGGGAGGTGTGGGCAAGGTGATGCAGGGACTAAGGCCAAGGAGGCCAATCCCCTCAGGACCCCCGGTTGCATGCGACGTTAGAGCCTAAAACAGCAAAATAACACCCTTCGTCTCAATTGGGCATATCTATTGCTTTGCACGATCCACGAGGCTTGAAAGTATCTATTCACGAAGTATAACAGGGAGTATACAGCGGATGCTTCCCCCCTGCCACAGGGGGCGAGCCGCATAGCGACGATGCACCACCAATTCAAAACTTCTTTTCATTAAGTATCGTCCATCTCGATGTCATCCGTGCCCTGTAGGCACAACAATAATAAGAATAAAAAGGAAACCATGGATCCACATACACAACCCACCTCTTTCTCTCCGCGTCGGGACCAGATTGCATTTCTGCATCCAAAGCCTGGGACTTAGTAATTGACTTGAGATTGGGATCTCCTTTCCGGTTGACGGGTAGTTACGTCAAGTTCACGGTACATGAAATTTTCTTTACCATGGTCAACGATGAATTTGAGGATTAAGCGCTGGAAGGCTTCATTGACATAGCATAGATGGTTTCGAGGATCCGACTTTGGGACCCAATGTCTATCAACACCAAGAATGGCAGCAAGGTCGGTGATCAAACCCCGCAAGAGATTGTAGAGCGAATGGGTGACGCCGTCTGGTACCCTATTACTGAACGAATCAATTAAACCTTCCCTGGACTGGTGGGTTCCTGTTAAAAGGGTCCAGTAACCTGCGTCGATCTCTTCCTTTGGAAGTTGCCGGGGCTGCGCGACCATAGCCCAGTAAAGAAGGAGCCAAAAGACAGATTCCGCATCGTGTTCGAGTTCGTGCCTCCATTCAAGTTGATCTCCTTGTGATTGAATACCCTCACTTTGTATCCGACGATCTGGTGTATTCTCCGGGAATTGCTTCTTTCGGTCCGAATGCTTCAAAGCATACTCTTTCGGACACTCAGGTATGGCAGGAACCAAGGCTCTCTTCCCAAGCGGCACTGGCCCTCCCCGTTCAACAGCTCTTGCAATGAAAAGAGGTGTTCCCTGGTAAATCGAGAGTGAGGGAAGCTTACACATAAGGATGTGCACGCAACTCACGGTTCGGGTGATCTTAGGACTCGTTTCAGCCTCTAAGTACTCCGCTAGGTTAAAGTCAACAAGGAGCATCGACGTTTCAAGGGCATCTTTCCTACGTCCAATCTTTGTTAGCAACTATCCAATCACGGCTTTATATGCATACTTCTCATCCAGGAGATGCCTGGCAAAGTAGATCGGATAATTCGGATTACGGGGATCAGACCGGATGTCCCGCGACAGCGACGAATTCTCGATATACAAGACGTTGCCTGAGCTAACGTCCCGATGGAGGACCTTGCACTCGCACCGCAAATACCGCAATACTTGCAAAACATGTGAGCAGATTGTGTTGCAACAGAGGCAAATACCTTCTAGAACGTCAAACAACACCTCCAACAATTTACGCAGTGTAGGGATACTTGTGAAGGGTGAACCTCTGTCTTCAAGACCCAAGCGGTGCTTGCGCCTTCCTTCAGACAGAGGAGTGTCAATGAATTCGTTATGTTCGACCACCACGACGCCGGGCACCGGCCGCGGACTATGAACATGCTGTTTAAGGATTGTGGCTTCATCAAAACCAATTCGGCAAAGCTGATCTTTGAGTACGGTGATGCCTTTCGGGTCTTGAGAATTTAAATTGGAGAACACATGCGTACGGGTTCCGAACGGGTTTTTGGCATAGATGTGAGAGAACTCGGCTATGTGTTCATCTTTCTCACACTTGATGCGTATGGTGAACTTTGCCTGTTCTCCGTCGGGCTCGGTCCTGATAAACGATGGATCTGCAAAGTGTGCAGGCTTGTAGAGGCGATAAATGAACGCGTACAACGACTTGTGAATGTCGTTTCCGTCCCAAGGGACATAGAGTTTCCGTATTCCGAAGCCGCCAATCCCCAAAAGGAACGTGAGCCCGGAGGGGGAGGTGAGTAGGCCTTGAGCGACGTGAAGGTTGGGTCTTGCCAGAAGAAGGTAGTGGAGATATGAAATCGCTTTATTATACTGATCTTCAGGTTTCTCACCCTTCGATGCCTTCTCCCCTGCCAGTTGAATAAATGGCCAGGGACCGACACCGTTATTCCAGTCTTCCTTAAAGGCAGCGGTGATGTCGGGCCTGCACTCTGTATCCACAACGTGTCCAGGTGGTGTTTTGCTTCCCGTATCCTCGAACTGTAGGATATCGTGCTCTTCAAGAGAATAAAGGGAATCATATGTCGGCAAAAAAGGCCAAACACAGAAAAAGGTAGTGCTCACGCATGAAGTCCCCAATGAATCTGGCCATTTCGTTGGCCGCAGCAGGAAAGGTCTTAAAAGTAAGAGACTGTTCCCATTTCTGAGGTGGTTTGGGCATCGAGGAAGTGTCGCCATTGAACAAAAACTGGATGAAGTCCTCTGCCTTTATAAACACTTCTTCACGGTATTTGCCCAAATCTATGGAGAGCATAATGCAGTCCTGTAGGAATACTCGCAGATGACATGGTCGCTGGCGTTTTGCGTCACACTTTGTGAAAAAGGGTAACAGAGAATGACGTCAGTAACCGATGATATAATTCAGTCAATCAAGTCTAACCAGACTCCCCGTCGTAACAAGCGTCCTAGATCTCCTGGCCTCCCAGAAAGCTCTCCCTCCCCCTCCCGTCTGCCATTGTCACGTCGGGACTCATCTTTGCCTCCATCGTCACCTCTCCCACCCTTCTCGGACACAGATGGGGATAGTGTTGATGATCGCGATGCAGTCAGGGATGTCATTGGGGCGGAGGATGATGGCGAAGGCGAGGGACTCTTCGGCCCAGGTATCGAAGAGCACGTCCTACCCGTCTGACACCGCTTTGTAGGACACTCCTGCTCACGGGAGATAACATAATGACTAGGCTGAAAATTGAGTTGCTCGATACGTGACCCCATGTCCACGGCCACGCGACGTGTGGCGGAGGCTAAAGTGCGTCAACGAGACCGCTTAGAACGTGGGAGCCGTCGTGGCATGCGCGCCGCCAATCGGAGCCCTGCACCTACCTTCTTCGATGGCAACATGCTGGCGTTGATGACGATGACGAATCTGGCTGCTTTCCGGAATACGGACCCGTGCGCATCGGCAGTATGACGAGCAGCGAGACATCGATGATATGGAAGGAATCGAAGACGTACGTTTTTGCAGTGCTTTTTTTTGGCTCTATGAGATCGTGTAAAACCTCTTTTACCGATGATCCGGAGCAGGAAGTGCCTTTGGAACAGTTGAGCGACATCAAGGCGAAATCGGTCCTCGAATGGATCGCCAATGATCATGTTCGACGATCTATCGTGAAACATTTTCGTCAGTTCTTGATGACCTACGTCGATGAGCGTGGCGCTTATGTCTATGGCCAACGTATCCGCAATCTTGGCGAAAGTTCGTCTTTTATAAAGCCATAGGATCTAAGCATGCTGACCTGTTTGTAGACAATTCTAAATCACTCGAAGTCTCATACCTCCACCTGGCGCTATCCAAGCCCATCCTTGCCTACTTTCTCACCGACTCGCCTGCCGCCATGCTCACTGCCTTTTGTGAGGTCGCCCTCGCTGCCATTCTAGTGTACTACATTCCGAAGTCCGTTCGGATCACTGACCTACCGTTAGGCTCTTCGCTGCGCGATCTCCGTACGAGCAACTTGAATAACCTCGTTCGCAAGTCTGTCGTCGTGATCAGGCGGACGAGTGTATTCCCACAGCTCAAGTACGTCAAATTCGACTGAGTCAACAAATACAAAATCCATGGAAAGAGTTTCTACGAAACCGCGGTGGCTCTTCACTACTGTACTGCTAGGAGTTCATGCTAGTGCGTACTAGTACTCCTGAGGTAAGCAAGGTGACAGGAATGCTTCTGTGATGAGTTGAAGGTGGTTGGGATGAGGTTGACTATCTAGAAACCAAGTACAGTTACTGTAGTTTGAGAGAAAGGGGCACGGTGAAGGCGTGGGAATTGCATGCTACAGACGCGCGCGTCGTAATTTTCGTGACTGACTCTGGAAGGGACTGCGATGCAAGGCCTCGACCCAGGTCCTTCAAAGTCGCGCATCCTCACCTCCAACGGGTTCATTACTCATTCCTCTCTTCTCCCAGCGAGCTGGTCAGAGAGCAGCGGATTACTCAAGCATATCTGACTGGCAACAACAGCTAACGACTGCCAAATGGCGAGTGAATTGGTCTCTAGAGGGATCTTCAGGTTCTACAAGATTCAGGGGACTATTCAGACCACGAACGTAACATACGGTCGCTGCAACCAGGCGGGATTGACGCTTTGCTTCAACGTGTGTCAAACGCTTTCACTGAGATCCTCCGCTCATCGTTTATTACAGGGGCTGTCCAAGCCATAGCAGATCCTTCGAAGCCGTCACATTTCCAAATACATCCTCAAATGCGTCGATGCCATGCCCGCTATCTTAATGAACAAATTACTCGACGTTATCACGTCTGGCGCTGCCGCAGAGGTCGATGCCGCCGCGCACAACATCGATCACAAAGACCAGCAGACGTGCAACCCTTTGAAGATCCCTTTGCACTACCACACACTTGCTCTCCAGATCCTTCAAGTTGGGCAAAGATGTTCAACCGCTGCAATCAGATCCACTGGACTCAGCAAAGCTTGTCCGCGGGAATCAACAGAACCCATCACCTCCTGGGTATCCCAGTTTAGAGAAAAGTGTAGAAACAAACCCACGATAAAACTCTTCCCAGTCGTCTAATCAGCATTCCCCCTCAGTGATCCAGTTTCCTCCAGAATCGCTCCTCCAGTTTTACCCTCTATGTCATCCCCCACCTGCGAGCTCCACTTTAACGCACTCTCCTTCCCCCTCACGCCCATTCCGATGTCCCCACTCAGCCCACAGAGAATTTAAGTCCACCATCCTCACGTCCATTCTTTCACGCTCCCTTCAGCTCTCCATCTGTAACAGTTAGCAACTCCCGTCGCATCATATTCACCGGCAGGGAATGGTTTGGTGGCTGGGATGCCGAACCCTGCCTGTGGTCATGCGCTTCTAACCTCTCTCACTTTCGCTGATGCGGCTTTTATGAGGGCTGGGTAACTAGCCATCAATTACTTTTTCTACTTTGGTGCTGAAAACGGTCACAGTGAAACGCAACTTCTTGGGATGAGTTCTCCCGAGATTCGAATAAGCCCGTAGACAACGTCCTACTTCGACGCTTCTACGCGTCAACGATCAGCTCATATTGATTTTCGTGTCCGCGTGCCATGTTAGCCGCCTTCCTTCTCTCCGCGGTAGCCCACGAACTGGTCATGGCCGTAGTCACCAAGATAATCAGGTGGTGCTCCAGCCAAACCTCCCTCCTTGTCATTTGTGAAAAGATTAATTTGTTCGAACGTGGAAACAGATTGGATATCTTTGTGCTGCAACTCATCCAGATTCCCATGATCGCTGTTGCACGGTTGCTAGCGATCAGGGGTAAAAAGTTCTTGGGCAACGCGACCTTGTATGCGGGTCTCTCGTTACTGTGCATAGCATACGCCTTTTACTGATACTGTCTTGTGTCGGGCTTTATCGTAACGTACAGTTTCTTGCAGTGTCGCTTAACACCTAGGTACTAATATCGGTTTGAAAAAGGCGCCTTGTCTTTATTCAAGCGTAAAATGGTCAGACTCGGAAGCTCGAGTTACCGAAAGTGAACCCAGGAACATATGATTATCGATCACCACAAACGTAACGTTGGCGCCCGCTGAGCGCGAGATGGTGCAGATAAGGTGCCCTTAGAAGGCATAATGCAGGCACAGGCAAGGGCACATGCTTACCTCAAGGCACAACGACTCTCAACCTCTCGCAAGCGTCTTTCACTTTCTTACTGTCTTCAAAAGCTATCCAGATGACCCCGAATCCGTATGCCAAAGTCTCCTATCCTTATGTCTCCCGCTGTTAACCATTACTACAGCTCAGGTTCTCAAATATCCGACATGAGGCACAGCAGCCGCGCTCAGGTCACCGCAACGCAAGTAGGCTCGCATACGCTCCGGGTTACTGGTACGTACTCCCTTTGTGGTCGTGCTCTGAGAGGTAGTAAATATATTTCCCTTGCCAGTCGTCAGAGCGTGCAACGTGCCGCGTTTCAAGACCCTCTGGAGAAAAGGAAAGTTTTACGTCACTGTGACTTGCGGGGCGACGACGAGGCAGACACGATCTGTGGAGAGAAGGGAGAATATCGTAGAATGGAACGAGAATCTAGACACCTTGTGAGAAATTCCCATGTTTATTTCTATTAACGGCTGAGTCTCCAGCAGCATTGTACAATCCCAATCTGATATTACAGTGTCTCTTTATGTGGAAAGGCCCAAAGCGAAAGACATTCTTATCGGAAATCAGAGGATAGCCTGTGATCCACCTCGGGGTTCGTCTCATGATTGTTTTGGACTTTTACTCTTGCTTCTGGCTGATCACCCTACATGAAGAACTCGACATTGTTTTCGGTAATGCAGATGGACATTCGAAACAGACAAAGGAGCCGGCCACAGTCTTAACGGTCACTGTGTCTTCAAACGCAAGTCGGACAGCGACAGTCAACACCCCGAATCTCATACCGGGCAACCCTGTCACTGAAGGAGGCGCTCCACGTCACATTGTCCAATTTGACGCTGAATCCGCGCAACCCACGACAGTTGCTGCTCCTCGATCTGATTTTTCCAAGACGGGTGACCTCGTTGACAGCGGCAGCGGCACTCCTGTGGGAACAGTGCCGAGCAGCCAGCCGGGAATGTCACGTCATCCCGATCGCGCTGAGGAAGCTATGGATGCGGTCACAATCTGGGAAAGTGCCGTTGATGTTATGAAGCAGGTCGTGGACACCGTCAATCCAATCCTCAAAGATGTATGTCCCATACATTTCTTCTCTACTATTCACCGAACTAATTGCTGCCCCTCAGCGTGCCAGATCGGCATCGGCTCAGCTCTCCAACATTCCCGAGGTGCGGTCCCTTGCCTTGTTGGATGAAATAGAACGCTCACCCTTTTTTGGCTTGTTGGCAGGACTTGGTACACAAGTTACGGCATGACGGCAACTTCCGATCACTACTTGAGGCGATACTGAATTCATTTCAATTCACAAATGAGGACGGTTTGAGGAACATCCAACCAGAATCAACGCAAGCAAAAATTCTCATTGAGATGCTGAAGTGCGTCTCCGATTGTGCCGATTCTATCAAATCGTACGCGTTTGCCGCCGGATCGAATGCCAAGAGGGATGAACAAGTCGGTACGTTATCCTGACCTGACCTCTCTCATCGCCTCTGATCAATATGTGATTTTCAGCAAAGCTGGCTTCAAAAAATGTTGAACGCTTCCGCGAGGTCGTCGACCGATTACGAGATCTACGAGGACAATTCTTCACAGATGTTACTGTCCCCGCTAGCGCTGTTGTCTCTGAAATGCGAAACGATGTGAGAACACAGGAAACGGAAACGGAAATGGATATGTCGAATCAAGCATCGGAAGCTGGTGCGTCATTCTCACAGTCCCAAAGCCGTAGATTATCGGTTTGACCAGAGTAAAATAGAATTGAATGCAATAATCGGGGAAAGCCCTCTTTTGGGAGGATGGCGATTCAAAGATAGACAGGGCTGTTATCGAGACACACGCAAACATTTCTTGGACCACATCGTCGAGTGGGTCAAGAATCCCGAATCCGACCGTGGCCTCCTTCTCCTTGGCCAGGCAGGCACAGGAAAGTCCTCAATTGCACATGAGATCGCACTTCAATTCGACGAGACGTCACGGTATCTCGGTTCTTATGTTGCTTTTGTGCGGAAGGAGAAAGCCAAGGAGTCCAACGACGAGGCTTATCATTTCTTTACGACGCTTGCCCGCGGCCTCTCCGATCGCTATCCTCAGTTCAAGCTCGCCCTCAAGAGGGCCATTGCAAGTGATCCATCTTTTGGGACTACCCGAGATCCTCGTAGACTTTTTACACGGCTCCTCGTTATTCCACTCAAGAGCGTACCACTTGTTGATCCAATTCTCATCATCATCGATGGGTTGGATGAGAGTGGTATCACAATTGGCGGAGATGCACTGCATACGTTTCTTGCCGAACGTCTCATCGACCTCCCGCGGAACGTTCGCATCCTCATCACGTCGAGGTCGGAAGATGACATCGAACAGGCATTCGCCAAGGCGGAGTCCGTCCACACACTATACATGGATGACGACCACATGGCTGCCAATACGACACAAGATATTAGCCTGTATATTCAGAGCAAGCTCCGCAAGGACGTGTTCAATGACCATGGTAGCAAGCTAGTGCAGGCGTCACAGGGCTTGTTTCAATGGGCGGCCGTTGCATGTGGTTTCATAAACAGCCCTGCCAATCTTGGCCTTAGCTACCACGAATGTGTACAGCGTCTGTTGGCACCCTCTCGAGGTCTCAGTGGCGAAGGTCCGCTGGACAACTTGTACGAAGAAGTGCTCCAATGGTACTTTAATTCAGATCAAACCCAAGTTCTGTTTCGGTCCATCATCGGACAACTTTTTGCTGCAGTCGAACCCCTCTCTATCAATTCTTTGATTGCTCTGCGACAGCATGCACCCGTTGTTCACCCCCAAGATTCCAACCTGGTCCTCAGAATTCTCCGCTCCTCGGCTCGCTGCTGAGTAACGTCACTTCACTTGATCAATCGCGCCCCATCCTTCCCCTCCATACATCATTCCGTGACTTTCTGACTAGTAAGACGAGCAAGGTGTTTTATGTCGACCTTACGGATGCCCACCATGATTTGTCGCATTCCTGCCTTGGTTTAATGCTCGATGGCCTCAAATTCAACATGTGCAGACTCGAGTCGTCATATCTCGCCAACAGCGACGTCCCAGACTTGGAATCCCGAATCGCCAAATATATTCCGTCTGCTCTACAATATGGTTGCATTTACTGGAGCGATCATTTGTGTCGTCGTCTTGCCTTCGATCACGAGGTCCTCAATAAGGTTCGATCGCTCTTCGAAACCAAGTTTCTGTTTTGGCTGGAAGTGCTTAGTGTCAAGAAGAGTGTCGGCGTTGGTTCACGAGCATTGTCATCCTTGTCGGTATGGTTGCTGCGCGAGGTATGTACACCGCATATTTGAATGTGACGTGTAGTGACTTGAGCGTGGAATCGCAATAGCGTTCACAAACGGAAGTGAAGAATTTGTTGGGATTGGCGAAGGATGGATCTTCATTCGTGCGGTATTTCGGAAAGGCGGTGGCTCGAAGTGCACCACATATCTACGTCTCTGCCCTGCCTTTCACGCCAACCTCTTCCCAGATCCTTCATCAATACCTTCCCCAATTTCCTCGGACATTGAGGTTGGAACGCGGGCGGTTGTCGCATTGGCCTGAATTGGAAATGACGATTGAGGCACATGACGAAAGTATCGATTGTCTTGCATTCTCGCCGGACGGGGAGCGTATCGCATCGACCTCTTATGATGGCACTATTCGGGTGTGGGATGCCACAACAGGACAGACTATAGCCGGCCCATTTACTGGACACACCGGATGGGTCACATCTGTTGCATTCTCACCAGATGGGGAGCGTATCGCATCGGGCTCTTCTGATGACACGATTCGGGTGTGGGATGCCACAACAGGACAGATTATAGCTGGCCCGTTTACTGGACACACCGATTATCCCATATCCGTTGCATTCTCACCAGATGGGGAGCGTATCGCATCGGCCTCGAATGATCACACTATTCGGGTGTGGGATGCCACAACAGGGCAGATTATAGCTGGCCCGTTTACTGGACACACCGAAGGGGTTAGATCTGTTGTATTCTCACCAGATGGGGAGCGTATCGCATCGGCCTCGGGTGATTGCACGATTCGGGTGTGGGATGCCACAACAGGACAGATTGTAGCGGGCCCGTTTACTGGACACACCAATTGGGTCGAATCTATTGCCTTCTCACCAGACGGGGAGCGTATCGCGTCGCCCTCTTATGATGGCACGATTCGGGTGTGGGATGCTACAACAGGACTGATTGTAGCAGGCCCGTTTACTGGACACACCTATCCAGTCATATCTGTTGCATCCTCACCAGACGGAGAGCGTATCGCATTGGCCTTGGAAGATCACACGATTTGGGTGTGGGATGCCACAACAGGACAGATTGTAGCAGGCCCGTTTACTGGACACACCGATTATATCAGATCTGTTGCATTCTCACGAGACGGGGAGCGGATCGCATCGGCCTCTTATGATCGCACGATTCGGGTGTGGGATGCCACAACACGACAGATTATAGCCGGCCCGTTTACTGGACACACCAATTGGGTGACATCTGTTGCATTCTCACCAGACGGGGAGTGGATCGCATCGGCCTCGAATGATTGCACGATTCGGGTGTGGGATGCCACAACAGGACAGATTATAGCTGGCCCGTTTACTGGACACACCAATTATGTCACATCTGTTACATTCTCACCAGATGGGGAGCGAATCGCATCCGCATCTTCTGATCACACGATTCGGGTGTGGGATGCCACAACAGGACAGATTATAGCCGGCCCGTTTACTGGACACACCGAAGAGGTCAGATCTGTTGTATTCTCACCAGATGGGGAGCGTATCGCATCCGCCTCATATGATCGCACGATTCGGGTGTGGGATGCCACAACAGGACGGATTATAGCTGGCCCGTTTATCGGACACACCGATTATATCAGATCTCTTGCATTCTCACGAAATGGGGAGCGGATCGCATTGGCCTCGGATGATCACACGATTCGGGTGTGGGATGCCACAACAGGACATATTACAGCCGGCCCGTTTACTGGACACACCGATTATGTCACATCTGTTGCATTCTCACCAGATGGGGAGCGTATCGCATCAGCGTCGAATGATGGCACGATTCGGGTGTGGGATGCCACAACAGGGCAGATTATAGCTGGCCCGTTTACTGGACACACCGATTATGTTGGATCTGTTGCATTCTCACCAGATGGGGAGCGTATCGCATCGGGCTCGGATGATCACACGATTCGGGTCTGGGATGCCACAACAGGACAGATTATAGCTGGCCCGTTCACTGGACACACCGATCCAGTCGGATTTGTTGCATTCTCACCAGATGGGGAGCGTATCGCATCGGCTTCTTGGGATCACACAATTCGTGTGTGGGATGCCACAACAAGACATATTGCCTCAGCTTCAGACAACGACACAATTCATGCGAAGACCGCAACGATGGCCGAAAATATCAAGAATCAATTTACGGACCAATCCTTGATCGATAGTGACGGTTGGTTACATGGAGAAGAGGATGAACTTGTGCTTTGGATTCCCGAGCTACATAGGCTATACCTTCATAGACCCAGCACTATTTGGATTGCAGGCAAACATGGGACACGGCTTGATCTCTCAGATTTTGCTTATGGATCAAATTGGGCTACTAGTACATCCTCACAATTTATCTAAATAGAATCAATTGTATGCAAAATTCCTTTACTGTTGTCCTACTTTGATCAGACCGAACCGTGACCAGCCTCCCAGTCACGCCGGAAATCTTACACTCCAGAAAGATATGTCAAATCAAGTGTCAAATATCAAGGGTTTGATTCCCCGGAATGTATCTCTGGTTCTGTGTGACCTTTCGTCATCTGATTTCCCCTCCTTCTGGACTTTAACATACATAGTAATAGTAATCGGATTTCTGCTCACAGTGGCCCTCACACTGCCTCCGAGTCTTGCCTGAAATGGCGTGTGACGCGTGACTGTGACTACACGCGATTGAGCATGTGACCGACGCGCCTCTGAGGCTCTGAAGTGTTTGGGGCTGGCAGCAACAGCCAACGACTGCCAGATGGCGAGTGAATTTGATCTCCAAGAGGAGCTTCAGGCTCTACAGGATTCAGGGAACTATTCTATTGGCCATGAACATGACATACGATCAATGCAACCAGGAGAGATGGACGCTTTGCTTCAACGTGTGTCGCAAACGCTTTCACTAACATCCCCCACTCATGGTTTATTACAGAGGCTGTCCGAGCCATAGCAGAGTCTTTCGAAGCCGTCACATCTCCAGATATGTTTGACATCTTGTGCTCTTTTCTCAAATGCGTCGATGCAGTGCCCGGTATCTTGATGAACAAGCTACTCGACGTTATCATGTCTGGCTTTGCCGCAGAGGTGGATGCTGCCGCGCACGACATCGATCACGAAGACCAGCAGACGTGCGCGGCACATAAAGTACCGATGGAGATGTATGCCTTCTTGCTCAACTGGTCGGCCCGCTCGGTGGAAAAGGTCAACGTACCCGACGAGGATGCGCCCGCTGCCACGGCACCCGCAAAGTCTCGGAAGGGACGGGGCGGAAAAGCAACGCAATCGAGAGTTGCTTCCAAGAACAAGGCAGCCGAATGGTCATGGAAAGACCAGATCGTGCCTATTCTTACGCTGATCGCCAAGGTTTTGAAGTTGAAGACGTCCAAGATTTGGACTGTGAGCGGGGAGAAAGACACTTTTATCGGGTGCGTCACTTCTTCGCAACAAAGTCGCTGTGACAGCGCGCTCACTATAGAGAAAACGTTCCTTATTCGCGTCACCGTAGGTGTCTCACTGCGCCTGCGTACCACGTCACGGAGAATGAGCAGTACATGAAGTCCCAGCCTATCAAACTTGGAGTCTACAAAGTGATCTGTCTCGCGGTCAAACACCACGGGCATGGACCTGCCGCACAGACCGCGATCATGCAGTCCTTGCAGTACTACGAGCACCTCTCTGAACCCATGGCAGAGTGTCTTAACGTGCTGTTGAAGGAATTTGACCATGCACAACTCGGCGAGGAGATCCTCCGGGAGATCGCTGCGAAGAGCTTCAATGCGCAAGATACCAAGGGTCCAAGGAACTTTTCCAGGTTCCTCACGCAATTCGCAGAGTGGGCTCCACGAGCAGTCCTGAAGCAGATTAGCTTGCTGCTTTCGCACTTGGACTCAGAGGTGCGTTTTCTTACTCTCCCTCATTCCCTTCGAGTGTCTAGGGGCCTTACGCTACGTTCATAAACACAGTCTTATCCGATGCGCATGGCGATCGTCGAAATAATCGGTTGTCTCATCCGCGAGCTCGCTTGCTCGGAAGACCTCACGAGCGACGCGCACCAGACGCAGAAACAGCTCAACGGTCTCTACGATCTACTCCTCGAGCGCACTCTCGACCTTTCGTCCTACGTGCGCTCCAAAGTGTTCACTGTCCTCAGCCGACTCTGCGACCTACCTGTGAAATTTCCCAAACAGCGCCTCGCCATCACGCGTGCGGCAGTGTCCGCGCTCGAGGACAAGGTGGCAGGCGTGCGCAGGAACGCGATTTCGTTGATCGTCAAGCTGATGGTGACGCATCCGTACGGATTGATGCACGGCGGCTTGCTCGGGATGGAGGAGTGGGAAGTGCGGTATCGTGAAGTGGTGAAGGAGTTGCAGAAAACGGAAAAGGTGCTAGACGACACCCTATCTGGAAACACGGGAGAAGCGGACGGGGATGAGGCTGCTGAGTCTTCTACGGCTCGACCCGTAAAGAAGCGATCGCGGTAAGTGCTCGCCCCTCAAACAGCAAGTTTGTTGCTGATTATCGTTAAACAGGCGTCGAAACAAAAATGCTGAAGACTCGATGGATGTTGATGAGGAAGGTGATGATTCGGACGAGGTCGACAGCATCATGGACGAGGACGAGCCAGAGTCCTCTAGAGCTGAGGAAGGCGGCGACGACGGATCGGACCGCCAAGTCGACGGAGAGAGCACGCAGCAAACGTCCAAGAAGAGCGGAAGCAAGTCGGAGCTCGCTATGGCCGCGCTCACGGACGAGCAGGCGGCACTTGCGGCACTGGAGAGCAACCAGCTGCTGCACCTTCGCTTGCGGAAGCGGTACTACGCCGAGGCGCTCAACTTCATTCGGCAGGTCGAGGAGGCGGCTCAGATGGTCTTCCAGTTGCTCGGGTCAACCCATAAAGCTGAGGTGTTGGAGGCGATGGAGTTCTTCAGGGTTGCGCATGAATACCAGCTCGATAGCGCCGAGGTGGGTGGTGGAGCGCGATTGGGTTGCTTTGACACGGGTCGCTGACGAACATGACATGCAGATTGGGATCAAGAAGATGTTGCACCTGATCTGGTCGAAGGACAACAGCTCGATGTCAGAAGATGGGAAGGAGCTCAAGGGCGTTCGCTCGCGTCTGCTCGAGTGCTACCGCAGCTTATATTTCGACCCCTTACCTGACATGGAACCCAAACAGCAAGTCAACCGGATAGCAAAGAACATGATCGAGTGCGTCGGCAGCTGCGATTTTTATTCCTGGTTTTCCTTATGGCTTGACACCAGATTGACGTACGATGCCACGCTGGCTGAGCTAACAAGTTTAGAAGAGATGATGCGCTACATGATGGATGATGACCAAATCCACTCTGATGTTGTGACGAAGCTCTGGCAAGTTTACAGTAAGCACAGAACTAGTTGAGCATACTGTATGCGCTGAACCTTCCGTATAGGTTCTGAACGACCGTTGCCAAAACAGCAGCGTCGAGGGGCGATGATAATCATCGGTATGCTGGCACTGGCACGGCGGAGCGTTGTCCAGGACAGGGTAGATGTCCTCCTGAAGATTGGCCTCGGTCCGGTGGGCAAGGTCAGTCCTGACGACTGCAAGACTTTACCTTTCTCACCCTTGAGTGTATTTTAGGCCGATTTGATCCTTGCCAAGTATACTTGCGTTGCGTTACAGCGCCTCAATGGCAGTGCAAAGAAAGTCAAGGGCTCTCTTCTCGATAAGAGCGTCCGCCTCGACATGGACAGTCCCGTGTTCCGCAAACTGCAAGAAGCTATTGAGCACCCGTGTCGCTCACGCGAGTGGTTTGCGCTTGCCGAACAAGCGATCAACACCGTCTACGCGCTCGGAGACCAACCGGAAGTGTTGAGCAATACGCTTATCAAGAACCTGTCGCGGCGCGCGTTCCGGCGCCGAGAGAAACCGATACCCTCCGCTGCCGAAGAACAGGCGTTGTCTGCGGTACCGGATGAGGATGCGATGGATGAGGATCCACCGCCGAGCGCACAGGCGTTGATCTCAACCATGCCTGGATCGACGCAGGGAGCTTTAACAGGGGACACCGCGAAGAAGAGCGATGACACTGGGGACGCATTCGAGCTGAGCCAACTACTCTTTGTAGTGGGTCACGTCGCGGTCAAGCACATCGTCTACTTGGAACTCGTCGAACGCGAGTGGAAGCGCCAGAAACAGGAAAAGGAACTAGGTATGTATCTTCTTACGTGCATGGACAGCTGCCTCTTTTTTGCTTCTGCTCACGTTCTTATAGCTGAGAAGCTCGCAAGGGGTACCGGAAACGATGCTGCGAGCAAGGATGGGGAGGAGCTTGACCAGGTTGCTGGAAATGCGGAGGATGAGATTGGCGACCGCATCGCTGCCGTGCGCGAGACGGAGCTCTTGTACGGTCCCGATTCGCTCCTCGCACTATATGGGCCTCTACTGGTCCGTATATGCGGTCGGCCCGACCAATTCAAGGTTCGTATGTCTCTAACGTTCCCCCGCTCCGCACCAACCAAAATGTTTGGGACAGAACACGACGCTGCGGGCGGTGGCGACGCTCTCGTTTAGCAAGTTCCTCTGCGTGAGCTCGCAATTCTGCGACGCGAACCATCACTTGCTCTTCCGCATCCTGGAGACGTCGAGGGATCCGAACATCCGGAGTAACATCGCGATCGCGCTCGGCGACGTCGCGGTCTCTTTCAGCACGATCGTCGATGAGAACAGTGATGAGTTATACCGGGGTTTGTCCGATAAGGACTTGGTGGTGAAGAAGAACACTCTGATGGTGCTCACGCATCTTATCCTCAACGGGATGATCAAGGTCAAAGGCCAACTGGGCGAGATGGCCAAATGTCTTGAAGACGAAGAACCGCGTATCGCGGACCTCGCCAAACTATTCTTCACCGATCTGTCCACCAAGGACAACGCGATATACAACAACCTGCCCGACGGTACGCATACGTTTTTCGCGAGTCTTTTTTTAAGAATAACTTTTGGTTCCGTCACCAGTGATCAGTCACCTCTCGGTCGGTGAACACGCGATGGACGAAGAAGGGTTCCAGCGTACGATGCGTTACATATTCACCTTTATCGAAAAGGAAAAGCAAGCAGAGAACATCGTCGAAAAGCTCTGTCAGCGGTTCCGGCTCACCGACGATACCCGCCAGTGGCGCGACATTGCGTTTTGTCTGTCGCTGCTGCCGTTCAAATCTGAACGCTCAGTGAAGAAACTTATCGAAGGCCTGCCCTTTTACCGTGACAAGTTACACGAGGAGGGGGTCTATGCTCGTTTCCAGGAGATCCTAGTCAAGGTATGATTTCCTTTCTCTCTCCCATTCCCAATTTCGCTCATAAAAATAACTAATTTTTTTTTTAATCTATTTTCTTTTTCGATAAAGGCTCGTTCTAATAAAGCTGCGAACAAGCCGGATTCTGAGCTAAATGAGTTTGAATCCGTGCGTTTTCTCATAATTCCTGGCGTTTTCGTTTCATTCACGTGACACTGATTTTATATACGTGTGTGTGCATATATATAGGCTTTGGATGAGAGCCGGAGGCAAGGCGAGGAAGACCAAGCGTTTGAGAAACGCGTGGAAGGCAAGAAAGCCGCGGCAAAGAAACGCGCGACACGGCGGAGTTCGTATTATTAGTTCATCATGATTTCGCTTATCCTGGCTGACTTTTATGGGACCATCTACACAGCAGCACGGAAAAGACAGGCAAGCGTAGACGAAGAGGAGGAATAATCCATCCTACACCGACGCACTGCATGGGCCGGAGCTTTCCAGCTTTCCTCGTTTCCTTATCTCCATTTTTTTTTAATTTGCACTCACTAGTTTTTGTTTGTCGAGATCCTTGTTGTATCCAACTTGTTGTAATACCCATATGACTCTAGACTCAATCAGCACCAAGTATCATACCTGATCTGCGCTGCGCTTTACCCAGTGAAAAAAAAAATCGCCATTCATCCAAGCAGTCAAAGAGACTGAGAGAAAAAAAGACTACATAAATAAAATAATCGGAATGAGTGTGACCGTGCGCAGCTATATATATCTTCCAATATAAAAACGTCCTCACGGGAGGGATGGAAGGAAAGGGGATGATACCCCAAACGATAACAGAGCAACGAAAAGAGAAGGAAAAGAAAAAAAGTAGAAAAAATATGGAAAGAGTGAAATGTAAGGAACGTGTTGTATGCAAAGCACGCGATGAGGAAAGATTGAAGCAGAAGGTGGGGGGGGTGGGGCGCAAAGCACTCTGAAACATATAAAGAAATTCAGTGCTGGGCACTGAGGGAAAGAAAAATATTGTTGTGTGGAGACTACAAGCTGATCTGGTTCGTTGTGCGAAAAAAAGAAACGTTCTGAAGGGGAGCAAAAAAAATATGTGCGGGCGGTTTATGCGATTGTATGTAGCAAGCAGTCTATGCAATTGTTGTTGTTGTGTGTATGTGCGTATGTGTGAGGCTGGAGAAAAACAGAAAAATGGGTACGGAAATGATGCAACGATTTGGGGATGAAAAACAACCCAGGACTGTCAGGTGAGGGGCTACTCGGCCTTGAACCGCGCGCCACCTTCACCTCCACGCATGATCGCACGAATAAACGCAAAGAAACGGTCCCCGTACTCGGCCGGCGGTACTGGGCTGATCTTGTGCTATAACAACACGACATCAACACCAATCAAAAAACTGCCTTATAACCCAAAAAAGACGTACTCTATCAGCAGACATGCCTTTCCAACAATGCTCGATTCTCTTGAGTACGCCATAAGGCGTCAAAATATCGATGACGCCGACGTAGTACACCGTGTCGAGCAGCTTGTTTTGCTCATCCGTCGCGCGGAGCCCGCCCTCGTCTTGATAAAAGAGGAACTGCTGTCGGTCGCCCGTGTCTTCCTCGGGCAGGACTCCGTCGCAGAGACTTTTCACGTTGGCATTGGCGTTCATGCGCATAGCACGACGCACGATATGCGGCTGCTCCGGTGTCGCCGTCGTCACAGTGCGGCGACGGTGGGCGCTCCCTTGCGCGTGGGGCTGTGGCGGAACGTGGACGTCGGGGGGCGAAAAGACGCGAAGCGTATTACGTCGGACATTGTCGCGATTGCCACGCTGCATGTTATGTATGCCAACCAAAAGGGAGTAGTCCATCACGTGGAGTTCCTTGAGAAACTCGGTGTCGCGACGGAGCTGCTCCGTAAGGAGTGCGCGCTTCTCGGGGCCGAGCTCGAGTTCCTTGTGTCGATCGATCCAATTGAGGTCTTTGAGGACTGCACGTGGGTTTTCACGGGCTTTGTCCTCAGGGTACAGTCGACCAACGGTGCTACCTTTGAGGTCATAGCTCTCGTGAATGTCCTTGTGAGCAGGGAAAAGGTTGTTCATGATCACAAAGTGTATCTTGTTCCCATGTGGCAGTTTGACGCGGTGCAAGCCATAGAAACGGGAGAGTAGTGTATGCGGGTTGGCACGTACGTGGGAATGGTAACGTTTCAGTATCGAACGCAGAAACTTGTGTTCTGCGCGACGAATGGTCTTGATGATGAAACGGTAGTCACGTGAGAAGTAGAAGAATGAGCCGGACTTTCCCGGAGAACCGAGCTCAGAAAGGATATATTGCGCGGTGAGGGAAAGGAGATAGTCCGCTGGGTCAAGGTGAAAGCTGTCCTCACGCAGCTCGCGGAATACCCAGGGTGCATAGTCTTTGAATTTAAAGTCATATTTAGCTGACGGTGTCAGCTCGTTGCCGATGCTTTCAGCCCAAGTCAACCATCAGCGGACGACGAGATGCCAACGATGGCACTCACATGTCAAACGAGTATTTATGTCGGGCGGTAAAGTCGCCATCAGTCAACGGCCGTTTCACCTTGGCCTGCGTTCGAGATACCGCAATGCGTATGCCGGTGAGCATGTTGTACATCAACACATAGTTGGCATGGTCCTCGCCGATCAAATTACCAACAAGTACGCGCGGGACCTCTTCGGCTTGCTTGACACGCTTCGATAAGCGCTCCCTGCGAATCTGTTCAGCTTGCTGTTGCATGTCGCTCACGAGTTCTTCTGGAAGTTCGCCATCGTCCACGGAGAGCGTGAGGTGGCTCGGAACGCGGCCACCGAGTCGGGGAGAGCGCGGCGCTGAGCCAGTGGTGTTACGGCGGGCATGCCGCATGGTTGGCACTTGCGGCGGTTGGAGAAAGCCGTCGGTAGCCACGGGCACGAGCCGGCGGGAAGGCGTGATTGGTGAGAGTATCGGCGAATCATCACCGCGGAAGCGACGCGACATCGTGCTTGGTCCTGGGCCAGCGAGGGAAGAATGGTGGGACGAGGAAAATGAAAGACGCGGTGAACGATGAATGGGTGCCACAGAGATGGGTTCGGATTTGGACGGTGGCACAGGAGGGGCATCGCCACGCAGCCGGACGTCTTCGTCTTCGTCCGGCTGGCCAACACTCGCGGGTGGCGAGGGTGGCGGGGGACCTGGGTTGCTTCCCAGTTCTTCGCCATGGGTGACCACGCGGTAGAAGGGATCTCCGACCTTCTGAACGAAAGAGCCCGCTAGATTTGTTGGCGGCAAGCGTACTGTCTCCTCTGTTACCTTTACGATATGGACTTCCTGTTGTGCGACTTGGCTAGTTGGGCCGAGAAAATGAATAGGATTTGCACTGGAGCCTTGAGTAACTGGTGGGCTGAGAGTGGCTACGGAGGACGATGAAGATCGTGAGAAGGATGGCTTGCGCGATAGGGAGCTGCGGGTGGAAAGGGCGGTATTTGCGCGATGACTCGGATAATCTACGGGAGATGGCAAAGCTGCGGCGGCAGACATGATGGTGTTCGAATCCAGGTTGGGAGGAGGTTGTCACTCAACGGTCGATTGTCGGTTGGAAACCGAATAGAAAATTTGGAACCAATGGTTGGCAAGAGTTGCTCGTCTCGCTCTGCGGAAAGTCGAGGTCGATGAAAGAGAAGGCAAGGAAAGAAAGAAAAAAAAAAAGATTAAGGGACCAAGTTGGTCGAGAATGAGATGTGGCCCTGCAACTCGTGACACTAGCCGCGGCTTTCTACTTATAATCACTCCACTCTCCACACGAGAACGAGAACAGTCCATATGCTCATTTCTCGACTCAGCATACCCCTAATCTTTTTCCGAGTACTGTACCCTATCCGTTTTCCCCCTAACCATTCCTACCTTGTTCCCCGCGTATCAGCGTTAGTGGCATGACAACACACGACCGTCCTATGATGATACATTCATCAGTAACTTGTCCACCCCTCCCAACCATAATTCGAGGCCTACTGCCTACCCCAGTTCAACAATAGCCGGGAGTGTTGACATGTTTAAAAGCGGACCAGATGGGAGCCGTTGTAATCATACTTCCTCGATCTGTACTGTCGACCATGGCTTTATTTTCATTTGCGCTCACTTTTTTCACCATCTCATGGTCGTTCTGGCCCTCCCATCTCCATTCCCTTGGGATTTCATAACTTTACATCCTCGAATATATTGCAATTTTTAACTGCAGTTGGCTGGCAATCGTGACCTGTTGCGCTGCTCCAGGCCGTCAGGGATTTGAAATACAGTCGTTCCGTCAACCATCATGGGTACAGTATGATGTCTCCATCTGTCAGAAGTTTGACAGGGCCATGCATGATGCCGTTCCTCGTGGCAGCCACACCACACCGGACAATGGACACGCTACGTTTCCTTGTTCCCTTCACTTTCGGCAAGTCCGTTGTAAAGTTCATGGCGTCGTCATGTCGACCGCCTCGTAGACTTGCTTCGAGGCCGACAACTTGACACCCAGGACATTCAATGTTCCATGGCCATGTTGCGCCCGAAAAAGGTTCTCCTCAGGGACTTCGCTATTTTAACAAATTAATTTACCTCATTTACTGCGCCCACCATGCTGTAATCTACACGATTCTAGGAGGATGGTACAAAATACCACTTGATTTTTGCCGCTGAACGGAACCCCAAGAGTGATATCCTTAGCTTGGGGTGCTGAGCGCTGAAATAAAGCGACTGCTGCGCAATTTATCAACTAGTCAGTAGTCAGGTGATTCTCGTTCTCGATCACGCGTCAACAATCATTCTGCCACGACGCCCATCAATTCTCCCCATTAACGCCGACACAGCAGAGGCAAAAAGCGATGTCAGACCAGGAGCCGTCTAACCCCCTCGACGAGTTACTCCAATCCGCGTATGGGCGTTCTATGCCCAATAAAAGTATGTCACCGTCGGTGAATAAAGAGGGTTTCACCACCTTATGACTTGTACTACAGCCCAGGAAAAGTCGGAAAATGAGATGTGGTCCAAGTATATGCCTGTGGCTGAAGAATACGATAAACGTGTCTCCGAAGAATGGAAGGAAGATTCATCTGGGGTTCTTACGTTTGTGAGTCCTACCGTGCATCTACCAGGTCTAGCGTTCATCTCAATGCCAAACTTGAAGACCGGTCTCTTTTCCGTAATCGTCGGGGCCTTCATCATCGAAAGCTACAAAAAGCTATCCTCTGATCCCGCCAACGAAACAAACTTTCTTCTCAGGCAAATATCACAGCAACTGACAGGTTTAGGAAACGGGACCCTCGCCCAGCGGACAGAGGACCCGTCATTCTCTCCCTCTACGCGAATGGTCTGCGTCAACACGATGTGGTCGCTGAGCCTCGTGCTTAGCCTTACTTCGGCTCTCTCCGCAACTTTGACGCAGCAGTGGGCACGCAGATATACTCAGCTACCCAAAATCCCAAGCTCGCAGAAAGACAAAGCGCGGGTCCGTTCGTATTTGTTTTTCGGCACCCGGAAGTACTACATCCACCATGCAGTCGAGATGGCTCCATTACTTCTCCACCTTTCCGTGTTCTTGTTCTTCGTCGGCTTGGCGATATTCTTTTTTTCGATCAACGAGACGGTGGCCATCGCTATCTCAGTTTCCGTCGGGCTGTTTGCTCTGGCGCACTTCACGCTGTCCATCCTTCCTTGCATTGCTCACGACTGTCCATATCGCACCCCGATGTCCAACATCTGGTGGTATCTGTGGCACGCTTTCCTCTTCTTCACAGCGACTGAGCTTCTCCGGATCCTCCACTTGGTTTATAAAATCACGGAACCACCCTCCTTTCCTTACGTCACAGAACGACCTCGACCCGAGATCACGTGGATAAGAAAAGTTCAACGAATACTCGTCGGGTGGATTGGCATCCTTGTACGGGCTGCGAAGGGGCATATGAAGCGTCTCAAGGATGGTTTCAAGGATGGCCTCAACCACGGTTTTCAGGGGAGTAACATCATAGGGGCCCTGGAAGCTCCAGTGAATATAGACGTTGAGGCGCTCGGTTGGTTGTTCAAGTCTCTCGCATCGGTTGACACAAGCAAAGTTCAAGAATTTGTGGCAAGCATCCCGGGAAATATGGTCGTCCGGCTCATGAACAACTCCGTCGATCCCAGAAAGGTCCATTTCCGCAACCAACTTCACACCCTTCTCCATAGCTGTGCATCGGCCACAGATGGACTCAGCGAAGAAGTTCGCAGGAGTCGCCTATTGATATGCCTGGACGCTATCCACCACGTCGCCAGAACTTTTTTCATCCCCACTGACGTTAAGTCAAGACCGGACGTACTAAGTGACTTGCGGGTCAACTTTGGAAATACGGGCCTTATGCGGATGCTCTGGGCTGATAACGACCCTGTTATCCGTGTTACCTCTCTCTCCATTAGCGCATTGCTTGCGAAACACTTCTTGCGCGAGCATCCGCCGGATCTGGCTTGGCTATTAGAGGACGTATTGGGGGAGCCGCGAACAGACCTCGCCACAGTCGACACCATGAACATCGACTCCTTTGTTTATGGCGTCCTTTCGTCAAACCAGTCGGACTCCGATAATAGTTTCCTGAACGATCAAGTGTTCGTGGAGACGCTCCTGATTCTCATGATTCCGGAAGGCCAGACCACTCTCCCAAGAAGTGTCCTCGGGGAAGAACTTTCTGCTCTCATTCAACGGGCAGGACAGGAAGGTCACCGTCTACACGACTTGCTTCCCAAATTACACGACCTTTTTGAACATTTCTTTCCCCCTGACGAGCCTGACCAACGAACGCTGAAAACAACGTATGATTTTTGTTCCATGTTGTTCTATGTACCGTATTATGATGCTACCCTATCCCTTATCGTTTACATCGTTAAGAGTATTTTGACACCACGTCCGCCATGTTGCTGTCCATATGCCGCAATTTCGTACTGATATCCTCCTTTGTTCAAGTTCCTCCTACTCACATCCTTTCCTGTGGTACTCACATATGTCAGGTCCATATTCGTGCGAATTGTGGAGGTGGTGCGGATGGGGGCGGGGTGGACGATGAGGCGTTCCCGCAGGAGCTGTTGGGGGAGCCGCGGCTCCAGAGCCGGAGGCCTGAGGCGCGGCGTTTTGTGCTTGAGACATGGACCGTGTTACTGGAGGCAGCATCAGGTGGCCTGGAGGGAACAGACAATAAAAAGAAATAATGAATTGTCAAACGAAGAATCAATATTGGATGGACGCTGGGGTGATTCAAACATGGTGGTGACGGTGAAGTAGGTAACACGGGGGCGGCGGTGATAACAAAAACAGCGGCATCGAAACTGCGGGGTGGCTTGCTGTGAGCCGGTAGCGGTGTGACAAGAACAAATTGTGAAAGTGAATGGGGATGAGGGTCAAAGGAAGAGGACAATGAAGGGAAAGGAGGACGACAAAGAGCTGGAATGGCTGACGGTTGGCGGAGCGGATATGTGGGCGGTGGGGTGGCGACGGGCAGTGGTTACGGAGATAGAGGTGTGAGTGACGCGATACGGAGACAAATGGCGGCAGTGATGGTGATATAAAGGAGGAGACTGAGTGGTCGTGGCAAATGGCGGGGTGGTTACGAGCGGTAATGGGAAAAAAGAGAAGAATGATGAAAAAGACACAACTGGCAGGATGGTGGCTGCAGCCTTGTCTAAGTCTCTGAGAGGAATGGCAGCATCTGAGATAATCTGAGGAGTTGAGCGGGCTGACGTGGTCAAGAACAGAGCAGTGTGAAGGAAGGACAAGGTCGAGTCAATAACCAGTTTCCGAAATCCGAATCCACTCCCTCTCCTGTCTGGTGTCTATGCACCCCTCGCTATGCTGATCCCATCATGATGTCATTACTCACCTCCCTGAAAATGTTCCATTAGTGGTCTACCAGAAAAATTTCTCCCCTGATTAAAAGGCCCAATGAACGTGAACGAAGTTGTGAGCTCCAAACTTTTCAAGTCGTGTCACTGATCTGTTCACCGACTTGCAAATCAAAAGGGTGTAACGGAAATTGGCAACACTCACCTATCCACATCCTCAACGACGACGTGCTTCTCCACCTATTTCATGTCTATCGACTGGCCTATCCGGAAGAGTACGAAGATGAGGAAGGCAAGCAGCACTGGTATTGGTTACGGCAGCGCTGGTGGTACAAATTGATGCACGTTTGTCGTCTGTGGCGAAACATTATTCTTTCATCATCATCCAAGTTGAATCTTATTCTGATCTGCACTTATGGTGTACCTGTAGTGGACATGCTCGCACATTCACCACCTCTGCCACTTACTAACGACACCGAACGGGAGTTGACGGCAGAAGAGCATACTGCTTGCCCTCTCGCACCGTGATCGCTTGCGTCAAATCAACCTTTGGATGTCAACCTCAGATCTGAAAAAGTTCATCAGGCCCGGGGTTATGGACAAAGAATTCCCAATTCTGGAAGAGATATTTATCGATTCTCGGACCAGACAAGTAGTATTTTCTATGCCTACAACATTTCGAGCACCCAATCTACGCCGCCTCGTGCTGAGGACAGCAATTTCACTCCCAGTTAGATCTCCTTTTCTGACAACTGCCACGGGTCTTGTCACTCTCTTTCTTCAAAAAATTCATTATTTCCCACCAAATCATTGACTTACCTGGCTTTCATTTATGCCCCAGCTGGAGAGACTCATAATTAGATTTATTTCCCCTCTCCCCAACCCTGATCCTGCTAGTGTGGCACTGGCACAGTTACTCCTGAACCCAAACATGATGCCAGTCACACTTACTGACCTTCGCCAATTTGTGTTCTATGGTACGGCCACATATTTGGAGGTTCTTATTGCTCGGATCAGCGCCCCTTTCCTCGGCATCCTTCACATCTATTTTTTTAATCAGCCACTCTCCTTTACTGTTCCACACCTGTTGCAGTTCATGCAATCATCCCAAAAACTCAGATTTAGCATGGTCAAGCTCAGCTTCAATAGTGGTTCTGTTTGTATGCGGGCAGACCCTTGGACAGGGAAATGCAAACACCCATTGGTCTTGCGGATCAAGTGCAGACACCTGAATCAGCAGGTAGCATTTGCAGTACAAATCCTCAATACACTTGCACCTGCGCTCGCTGTCGTGGAGCAAGTCACGCTCAGCCATGTATTTGGCCGACCTCATCCAAGGACTGAATGTGCACAGTGGCGTGAACTTCTCAGACCATTCAGCAATGTGAAGACACTTCATGTACAAGACAATATCATCACAGGAATTTCTCGTTCCCTACGTTCTGAGGATGAAGAACAACCACTGGAGCTTCTTCCTAACTTAGAGGAGGTTGGATATTCTGGAGGAAACGATTCTCAAGATGCATTTGCCGAATTACTTGATGAACGCGAAACAGCAGGCCACCCTGTGAGCCTGAGCTTGGTGGATCCTTCGAGGTTCTGACTAGTAAATTGTGATCGAGTATCTCAGTGTCATCCAAAGGTACAGTAATTCTTTCACCCGGATCTCCATAGGCGCATCCGAGTCTCTGACGCGATTGGCAGGACACAGCCGGCAAAAGATACGCGATGCCAATACTGCGAATGGGAGACACGTTTGACAGCGAGCCAGTTGGCGACTCGACGTCCGTTGGGAACCTCGGTGACAAGGAAAAGTACTCACACTCATGCTAGCTCCCATGTTTACCTACTCTTCGTTGGGTTTTCCAAGTATAATTTGAGGCTGGCTGTCATGTATGTACAAGTATACAACTACGATGCCTTCTTCCTCATAATTACGAGGTTATACGTACCTAATTTCTTGAAGATACACCCCAAGCATAATCCTGAGAGACTTGGAACTGACATGGCTGGTGCGGCCTGCAGTGAGGTCTGGATGAATGTTCAGTGGTCGCTGTTAGCTTCATTCTTCGATAGTTCACCAATTTTGGGCACGTGCATCATCGGCTTGTCACAGTCGAGTTCAGCCAAAGTTGTTTGTGTCTGTTACCGTAAACTCAATAGTATGAGTCAAATGGCTGAGCAGCGCAGTCAACCGTCATTCTATCACGACTGCCAGTGCCATCGTTTTCTCCTCATTAGTGGTGGCATAACAGAGGCAAAAAAGGATGTCTGACTGCGAGTTAACTCAACCTGCCCATGGATATTCCATGCCCAACAAAAGTACGTCGCCGTCAGGGAATACCGTGACAGAGGGCTGGACCACCTTACGACTTCGACTACAGCCTACGAAAAGTCAGAAAATGAGATGTGGTCCAAGTATATGCTTGAGGCTAGAGAATACGATAAGCGTGTCACTGATGCGTGGAAGGAAGACGCGTCTGGGGTTCTTGTGTTTGTGAGTCGTAATCTACCAGGTTCTGCGTTCATCACAATGACAAAGCTGAAGACCGGTCTCTTCTCCGTAATCGTCGGGGCCCTCATCATTGAAAGCTACAAAAAGTTATCCCCTGACCCTAGCGACAAGACGACGTTCCTTCTCGGGCAGATATCACAGCAACTCAGCGGTTTAGGAAACGGGGCCGTCGTCCAGCCCCAACCGTACCCGTCATTCTCTCCCGACACGCGCATGATCTGGGTCAACATAATGTGGCTGCTGAGCCTCGTGCTTAGTCTTACATCCGCTCTGTTCGCGACATTGACGCAGCAGTGGGCGTGCAGATACATTCAACTACCCGAATTGCTGAGCTCACAGAGAGAGCAGGCGCGGGTCCGTTCGTATTTGTTTCGCGGCATGCAGAAGTACAACATGCGCATGCTTCATGCAGTTGAGACGACCCCAACACTCCTCCACCTCTCCGTGTTCCTTTTTTTCGTTGGCTTGGTGATATTCTTCTTCTCGATCAACAAGACGGTGGCCATCGTTGTCTCCGTTTCCGTTGGACTTTTTGCTCTTGCATACTTCGCGCTGACCATCCTTCCTTGCATCGCTCACGACTGCCCATATCGCACCCCAATGTCCAACATCTGGTGGTATATATGGCACTCTTCCATCTCCTTCACATCACACTACTTTCATTTGCTCCTGAAGCTAGTACATCGCCTTCTAGCGTCTCCAAAAGGCATGAACATGTCGTATGGACAGCAAAGTCTCGTCAGTTGCATCGACTTCTTTGAAGAGGTTGTGGAGAGACATGCGGAACATCTTAAGGACGGGTTTTGGGGGAGCATCATCAAAGGAGCCCTGAAAGCTCCAGTGGAAGGAGAGGTCGAGGCGCTTCGATGGCTGTTCAAGCTTCCCGCACTGGCTGACAAATCCAAGGCTGAAGAGTTCGTGGCGGGCATCCCGGGAGAAATGGTCGTCCGGCTCATGAACGCCTCCATCTGGTCCAGAGGTATTCGCTTCCGCGATCATCTCCATACTCTCCTACGAAGCTGTGCGTCGCTCACAGCTGGACTCGACGGGAAAGTGCGCAAGCATCGCCTGTTGATATGCTTGGATGCCATCCATTACGTCGCCAGAGCCTCCATCACCCCCAACGGTGTGACGCCATCCGTGGACGTACTAAGTGATTTGCGGATCAACTTTGCAAATATGGGCTTTATGCGGATGCTGTGGACCGACAGCGACCCTGCGATCCGTGTTACTTCTCGCTCCATTTGCGCGTTGCTTGCGAGATACTTCTTGCGCAAAAATCCCCTCATGGATTCGGATCTGGCTTGGCTACAGGACGTGGTGGGCAAGTCATCAAACACAATATTCTGCTCGCTCGATAACCTACCCAGGGTTGACTCGATGAACATTGACTCGTTTGTTCATGGGATTCTTTCAAACGAACCGGATAATCTCCCGAACGAGCAAGTGTTCGTAGAGACGCTCGTGGTTCTCATGAACGCGGGAAGCCAGACCGCTCTCAATAGAGGCGTCTTCAAGGCAGAGCTTTCTGCACTTCTTCGACGGGCAGAACAGGATGGCCACCGTCTACACGTGTTCCTTAACAAGTTGCACAGGATTTTTGAACATTTCTTTTCCAGTAAAGAGCGACACGTGACGAACGCCGGAATGTCTGGTACGGAAATATTTTTCCCACTTTGCTCTGAGCGCGCACTGATGATCCCATTCAAATGCAGTAGTAAAAGAGGATGGCTCTACTATAATTTAGAAGTATCACAGGTCAGCGTGACCACTACCACTAAAAATCACACACTATCCTAGACTATCGGCACGCCACCAACGTGTGCCCACTGGTTGGTGACGCCAACTTGGCCATTTACGCCTCACCTAGTGCAGTGCTGCACTGGTTCCCCCCTTCATTAATACCATCTCGCCTCTGACTCCTTTTAATTTCATACACTCCCTGGTTCCCGCAATGACCTTGGTGTCCGCGCTAAACAGCTTCCATAAGTAGTTACGGGATTCGATGTACTAGTATTCCCATGCCCCATACGGGGGCGCGTACAGACTCTTTCACGGCATGCGCCGAGGATGCTGTTCGACTCGCTTGCGATGCCGTCGGTTCTTTTGTCCGCTAAACTGCAGTGCTGATCTGCGACCTGCCAGAGTCAACGTTGTTCTACTAAGTTATTAAGTTTATCGTGTCCACCATGAGGTTATCACCCACACTCTTCCCCTGGTGTTGCACGCGTTGTCGGTCTCCAGCAGTTACCGTACGCCGTGTTAACGCGTGCAAACAGCCAGCCAGATACAATAATCGTCTGGCAGAGTGCTGGTGCCGACCTCAATGCCCTACTCTCCTTCGTTCTCCACTGGCATCCGCCGCACCCACCATTCTGTGATCTAGGTGTGATCTAGGTTTGTTGTCTGGGCACAGGATCCCAGATCTCAGGTTTTGTTAGTGGTCGTGTTCAGCGGATCCCAGATTTGGCGGCCTGAGGAGAAGAATCGATTCAATTCTTGCCGCTGAACGAATACATCCCATAAAGGTTTTGCCTCTGGTGGTCTGAGTTGAAGCAAATGCACAACTGATCGACTGTCCGAGTCCTCAACACCCCAACTACAACTAAATCAGGTGGGTGACTTCTTGACGGAAATTTCTCGGTGTTCCGTCATGATATGGTGCGCTCCGGAGCAACATCTAATCAAAACTTGAATGACTTTGAAGATGAGCACACTTGCATGAAATAATTCCGACTCGAAATGAATCAGCTGTTGTTCCGTGGGCTATCTTACGATACGCATCATGACAATTCAACTGATCTTCAAAATTTATTAAAAATATCAACCTGACTCGGAGCGCGATCACGACTTCAATTATACCTCCACCATACGGTGTTTGCCCTCATTCATTCCAACTGTGACACGTGTTTTACACGACGCGGAATTGCCTGAAACCGCCACATGCGGATCACACGGAGCGCCGCCGACAGATCATATATGCCAATGGCTGGTGAAGGACTCTATAACTTGAACCGTCTCCATATGATCACGATCACGCCGGCGCTCCCTTTCACACAACTCAGGCCTCAGGGCTTCTAAATCACCTTCACATACTCCACAACTCGTATTACCAGTCCTGCGAGCCCCCTTGACTGTATCCTCAGCGGCTTCCACCCGTCCTGTACATACGACACCAGTATTGGGATACTGAGCCAACCCGTGATCGCGTGATCATTGTGCCTGCCTTCAGCCGAGATTATGTCACCAACTAGCACCGATTGTCAAGCCCGCAGTTTGGCACGGCCCGAAGCACTGTGTCGCCCCCCAGGTCGAACACTTCATCTCCGATGACTCGGAGGCACAGTCATGATAGGTTTGTCTTTCGGGCCTCGCTGTTTTGAGCTGCATCTCATTCATCAGGAAGGTAGCCATGCCGGCCGGGAGCTGTCGAGTTAGTTGGAAGTTTCAGAAGGCGTATTAAATCGTTTAGACCAGCACCAACTTGATTTCCGGTGTCACGAATGGTAAAGAAACTCTGAATAACATGCCCCCCATGGCTCTATGGGAGGGACGACTTCGTCTGTTGGTGACCTGGTCATAACGGTCTCATTAGAAATTTTATCAATTCAATCATAATTGTTCCCGAGCCCTGCATTCCTGCCACCCGCTATGAAGGCATGTGACCCAATCATAATCCGGCACGCTTGGAAACCTGTTATAGAGCTCTCCCAGCGTTAGATCTTATCAACTCTGAAGTCGGAGTATCTCAATTTGACACCCCATGAGGTGTCGACGTAACGGCAAATTGCGGATCTTCTACTCCGCGACAATGCACGCGTCGCGCTTCAATCACCTGCAGGTTTTCTCGTGTTCACATGTTCACAGCGTCCCTCATATCTACTCTTCCAGCCCTCTTCCGCCCCACACCGTTTTTTTGACTAACCAAATTGCATGACTACAGCTATACTGCGTCAGGACTCTGGCAACTTTTTTCAGGCTTATATTACATTGCGACGTAATCAGTAGCTATAGATCGTTCCAAATCAACAGTTTGCTTGACGGCAGTCAGAAGGTTTCGAAAGCCGCAACATCAGCCTCGAGGCCGAGAAGTTTAATGCCACGGAGACAAGTGGGTTCAAATACGAACATAAAACGGCTCCGACGATACTCGTCTAAGTGAGCCCGCTCATCCCCTCTCTGCCTAGCTTCGACCCAGCAAGTCAAGGAGATGTCTGTGTCGCATACTCAACCAAGCGAGCTGCTTAAACTCGTTCCCGAAGGCTCTGCCCCAAACGAACGTCGTCGGAAACCAGCAATGCTTCACCGACAGACGATCCCTTCGGTCACGGCCCATGTCCATGAAGATTCAGTGACCAAGATGTGGTCCGCATACATGGTGGAAGCCGAAAAGCACGATCAACGTATTTCCGATGGTTGGAGAGATGACGCTAACGGTGTCCTTATATTTGTACGTCCTGATCCACTGATCTTATACAATCGTCGTATTAACAAGTTCAAAAGGCCGGCCTGTTCTCTGCAACCGTCGGAGCCTTCGTCATTGAAGGCTACAAAAAGTTATCCCCGGAAGCCGGTGACAAAACGACGTTCCTTCTCGGACAGATCTCACAGCAACTCGCGGGTCTCGCCAGTAACGAATTCGTCCAACCAGTGGCCTTTTCACCGTCATCACCTACTACATCCATTATTCTGGTCAACTGCATGTGGCTGCTGAGCCTTGTGCTCAGCATCTGTGCTGCCCTATCGGCGACATTGATGCAAGAATGGGCGCGAAGATACATTCAAATTCCCCAAATACCGAGCGGGCAGGTCCAACGTGCCCGCGTTCGTTCATATTTTTCCTTGGAATCCAGAAGTACTACATGGACCATGCAGTCGAGATGATCCCAACACTCCTCCACCTCTCCGTGTTCTTGTTTTTCGCAGGCCTGACGATATTAATCTTCGCGTCCCACCAGACGGTTGCCATCGTCTTGTCAATTTCCGTCGGACTCTTCGGTCTGGTGTACTTTGCCCTGACCATCCTTTCTTGCTTCCGTCTCAACTGCCCATACCGTACCCCGATCTCCAGCATTTGCTGGTATATATGGCACTCTCTCCTCTCCTTCGAAGCGTTCATCCGAAGTTTTCTCCTGAAGCGATTACATAATTTGCTGGTGCCATCTAATCTCGGCGAAATCAGGACTTTAAAACAGCGCAAGCTCATCCAATGGTTGGACATTTCCGAGGATGCTCTCAGTAAGCATGGGAAGCGCCTCAAGGATGGATTCCCGAAGAGCGTTGTCCAGGGGGCCTTGGACGCGCCAGTGGGTGTGGACCTCAACGCGCTCACTTGGATGTTAGAGCTTCCCGCGCTGGCCGAAAGAAAGAAGGTTCAAAGTTTCGTGGCGGGCATCCCTGGAGATACAGTCGTTCTGCTTATGAACTCTTCCGTCGGACACAGACATGTTCATTTCCGTGATCAACTCCACACTCTTCTACGAAGCTGTGAGTCGCCTGCAGCTGGACTCGACGAGAAAGTACGCAGGAGTCGCTCTTGACATGCTTGAACGCCATCCACCATGTTGCCAGAGCTTCCGTCCCCATCCCCAATGGAATCACGCCATCCGTGGGCGTACTAAATGACTTGCGGACCAACTTTGCAAAAATAGGCCTTATGCGAGTACTTTGGGCTGACAATGACCCTGCGATTCGTGTCATTGCGCGCTCCATTTGTGCATTGCTTGCGAGACACTTCTTGCGCAAATATCCGCTCATGGATTCGGAGCTGGCTTGGCTACAGGAAGTGATGGGCAGTCGTCACACACAATATTCAGTTCACTCAGTGACCCCCCCGGTCGACTCCATGAACATCGACTCGTTTGTTTATGGTGCCCTCTCATTCCAGACGAATGAACTTCCATCAAGATAGCTACCTTGTTCGTGGAAACACTTGCAATTCTCAAGAGCGGAGGAAGCCAGAGCACCGTCCATAGAGACACTTTCGAGGACTGGATATCTGGCTTCATTGAACGGGCGAAGAACAGGGCATCCGCCATCGCCGGGAGATAGTTGGAAATTTACGCAGGATTGCTGAAGACGTTTTCCCTGACACCGTCCAAGAACTACAATTAACGATTACGATCATTTGAGCCGACGCAAACAAAAAAATTGACATAGACAATGGAAAACGTAAGGTCCTGCTAACAATTACCTTATTACGTTATTGAGCGGTTCACAGGTACCTTTCTCTGTGCTGAAGGAACAGGATACCATGTATGAGTATGATACAAAATGGACCTCGAAGAGGATTACCTATGGGATGTACGCATTGTAATATCGCAAATTCTGAAAATTAATGCAGATGCAAAGCTAAGTGACAGATGGAAGATACTGTATGACAATTCAGGGCATGTTTGACGTGAGCCGACTCGTGGAGTGCGACAATTGCGGTGTACTTCCCGACGTTCGCATGAGTTGACCTCGTCGGTGTACAGTGGGGGCAGGTTGACAGGCGTGGAAGCGTAGCGGAGTTACCCGACGCTGAGATATGCACAGACACGCGTTTCATCCGGGCAGCGCCTGCTCCTTCAACGGATTTGCGCCCACTTGGGGATCATCTCGATCATTCGATCATCCTGTCTCGGAGAACTATCGAGAAAGGATTCAATCTGCGCCACTGTGACAAGGTTTTGATGTGATCCGATCCGGAATTACTGACTACCTCTCTAAGGCAATTGAGTATGTGCGACCCATCGATGGAGCTGCCCCATCCGGTCGCCCTCACATTTACGTCTTCTGTTGCGCACAACAAACAGAGTGACGGTCCCGGTGGTGTCACGGTTATCCCTTCTATTGATTAGCGTGATGTCCTCGTGTTGTTTGTATATGTTTTACACGTTCCAAACCATGAGTTCTGCGCATGGGTAGACCCTCGTTCTGCCACGATTGCTATCATATTCCTCGTCACCAGCGAGCAGGAAAATAAAGATGTCTGATAGCCATCACTCCAATACGACCATGAAAGCTCTAAGCCATCGAGAGTACGTCTTTATCGGTGAACAGAGAGACTTGCACCATCTTACGACTGCCGCCACAGCCAATGAAGATTTGGGAAATGAGATGTGGTCCAAGTATATGATTGAGGCTAGAGAATACGATAAACGCGTTGCAGACGCGTGGAAGGATGATTCAACTGGAGTTCTCGTCTTTGTGAGCCCCGATCTATCAGTTCCAGTCTTCACCACAAATGACAAATTGAAGACTGGTCTCTTCTCCGTAATCGTCGGGGCCTTCATCATTGAAAGCTACAAAACGTTATCCCCAGCTCCCAGCGACGAAACAAACGTTATTCTCAGGCAGATATCACAGCAACTGACCGGCTCAGCAAACGGGACCCTCACCCAGCGGGCAGAGAACCCGTCATTCTCTCCCTCCACGCGCATGGTCTGCGTCAACACGATGTGGTTGCTAAGCCTCGTGCTTAGCCTCGCATCGGCTCTCTCCGCGACTTTGACCCAGCAGTGGGCACGCAGATACATTCAGCTACCCGAAATGCCGAGCTTGCAGAAAGACCAGGCCCGGGTCCGTTCGTATTTGTTCCTCGGCACCCAGAAGTACTACATGCTCCATGCAGTTGAGATGACCCCAACACTCCTTCACTGCTCTCTGTTCATGTTCTTTGTCGGCTTGGTGATATTCTTCTTCTCAATCAACAACACAGTGGCCATCGCCGTCTCCGTTTCCGTCGGACTGTTTGCCCTGGCGTACTTCACGCTCACCATCCTTCCTTGCTTCGCTCACGATTGCCCATATCGCACCCCAATGTCCAATATTTGGTGGTTTTCATGGCACGCTTCCCTCTCCTCCACAGCGTTTTGCCTTCACTGGCTCCTGAAACAAGTTCATGGCTGCGTGGTGCCATCTAATTCAGGCGAAGTCACATCATTCAGACAACGAAAACTCGTCGAGTGGAACTACTTCTTTCAAGACTTGGTGGAGAAACATGCGGAGCGCCTCAAGGACGGTTTTCGGAGGAGTATCATCAAAGGAGCCCTGCAAGCTCCGTCAGTTGTAGACGTTGAAGCGCTTTGTTGGCTCTTCACACTTCCCGCACTGGCTGACAAAAGCAAAATTCAAAAATTCATGGCGGGAATCCCAGGAGAAATGGTCATATGGCTCATGAACGCCTCACTCGTAACAAAAAATGTTCATTTCCGTGATCACCTCTACGCCCTCCTACGAAGCTCTGCGTTTGCCACAGCTAGATTCGACGAGAGAGTGCGCAAGAGACGCCTCTTGATATGCTTGAAGGTCGTCCACCACGCTGCGAGGGCCTCCATCAACCCTCATGGAATTACGCCATTCGCGCACGTACTAAACGATTTTCGGATCAACTTTGCAAACGTAGGCCTTATGCGGACACTCTGGGCTGATAGTGACCCTGCGATCCGTGTCACCTCTCGCTCCATTTGCGCATTGCTTGCGGGACACTTCCTGCATAAATATCCGCTCACACCTTCGGAGCTGGTTTGGCTAGGGGAGGTGTTGGGCAAGCCATCAAACACAATATACACCTCGATCGATAACCCCGCAAAGGTCGACTCCATTAACATCGACTCGTTTGTTCGTGGCTCCCTATTACATCAAACGAATGATCTTCCAATCGATCAAGCTATCTTGCTCGTGGAAACATTCGTAACTCTCAAGAGCTCAGGAAGCCAGATCGCCCTCCGTAAAGAAACTTTCGAGGACTGGATATCTGGCTTCAGTGAACAAGCGGATGAACCGGACCCCAATCGACATGAGATAGTTGAAAAGTTACGCAAGATCGCTAAAGACGTTTTCCCTGAAACCGTCCAAGAATTGCAATTCACGACCACGACCGCCTGAGCCAGAAAAAGGTGGTCATCGGAAGGCATAAATGAAAAGGTAAGATTCTAGCAATTATAACTCTATCATATATTGAGTAGTTTACAGGCACACAGGACCTTCCCCTGTGCAAGGAAACAGGATACCATGAAATAATACGGCAAGGGAAGCCCGCGATCTCGGGAATGAACGTCACGCTCCCTCCGAGTCCCACTTTCTCATTCTCCTTCGACACCGACGCTCCTTTAAAGACAGTCTTGTCGCTGTCCCCGTAAAATTTTCGCCCGAGCTCGCGGCGCCTTATCCCTTTCGCCCTTCTGCCTCATTCCACCTCTCCTCTTCTATCCTCATCGCCTTCTCTTGCGATCTCCTGTATCACCGGCCACGCTCCCCTCGCGTGCGTCACAATGTTACCTCCGCCACGACGCTTTCACACATCGGGCATAGTCCCTCTCACTCGCGCCTCTCGGTTTCCTATTTGGTTTTAGGTCGCCTCGCATCTGCTTTTATTCGCTCGGGTACTGTATTTTCCTTTCACCTATGCTTTTCCTTTGTTTTTCTTCAGCCCTGGACCGGGTGCTGCGCCTCGCGACGCGTCTGGAGACTTCATTTTTCATTCTTCTTCCTCTTGAGAGACGCACAAACATACCATGACGCCTGCGGAGACGATGCGGAAGGGTTCGCAGGCGAGCTGCGCCGCGGGTACGTGTGCCAAGAGCGCCTTCCCTGATATTCTTGGCGTTACGTCTTACTTCCAGTCTCGCGTTTCATCCTCTTTGTCTCCTTCTCGTCTGCCTATCTCATCTCCAACACTCTCATTTACCTTATGACCGGTATACCTCGTATCCAGTAGATTCGTAGCTTTACCATCGCACCAGTTCTCGACACGATCACAGCATAGCTTGCTTACGAAAAATGTATTTATACTCGGTGAATGTACTAAGAACTTGAAAGCGGCGGAAGTCGCTACAATCCACTTAGTTTTCTCGTTCTATTTCGTCGTGTTCGTCTCTAAAGCCTGAGTCTTGTCTTGTCACGATCTACATCACTTCGTCTCACAGTCTCGGCGCCTCGACAGGGCTTGTCATTGCCGCACTCGACTTATGCCTTGAAGATCACTCCTCACCGCTCAGTCTGCCTCTAGGTGTTGTTACTGTTCAATGTTCAACGCCTCGTCAATAAAGCACCGCTGTCAACTGCCCTCCTGGTTACACCTTCACTTGGGACAACACACCCTATCACTGCGCAGCACATGGATAATCCCATTCCTATGCAATTTGAGGATGGAGGGGCAGCAAATGGGTTGTGCACTGACCCAAATGCTTGATGGGCAGGAGACCACGAATTGCGGACCGGGACCGTACGCGCACGGAACTGATCGGGAGCCCTCGGACCTCATGGTAAATGACAGAATGAGAGAAGCCTTACACCGGGCAAACCAAGGCGAGGTGTATTTGTCCCGTTGACCTCCGATCCAAGGGTTCGACATGGCATACTACTTTCATGCAAGGCCGATCTCAGCACCTGGACAAAGATTTGTCGTACACCTCGGCCATATCCGAGTCGAGCGATGACTCAGACAACTGCAGACCTTTATCACGCACTTAGATATATAAAAAAAGCCGATGGTGATGGACATTGGATGGGCACTGGGCGGTAGAAGAGCACACTTGTTAATGACTGGGCTGGTCAAAGAGTATATCTCAGGGCCCATCTATGCAGAATACATACCACCCAAACTATGGCGTTAATCAAAGGCGATGACACACAAGCACATGTAGAAAGAACCTCGAGCACGACAAGGATGTGTATTCTCGAATCAGCTGGGGGACAGTCTTTCTGGAACCCTGTTTGCGCTAGTGCGGATCGAGATGAGTGAGCCAGCTGTAAGGAAACTCTTCCGCAGAATCGGCTTACTATAACATAGCCCCCGTGAACACTGGCTATTATCCAGGAGACTGTATCAAGTGAAACACTGGTACAACGCGGCTGGGGAGTTGGCTAGACAGACACAAGCCGATGAAAAGTCTAGTTCTTGCACATGTGTAGGTTGGCTTTGTATATTCAGGGTGTGGAGTGGAGAAACGAAGACATGCTCGAATGTCGTATGATTTCAAGTTTTTGCACAAATAACTGACCGTGAGCGAGCCGAGGTCATCATGATTTCCTCGAGGCCAACTTTTTTTTGATTACGGCATGGTGGGTTCCTACTTCCTAGGGCCTAGGGCCTAGGGCTGAGGGCTGAAAGTAACCTGTTACACACCTTGTTAATAGTCCCATAGTGTTGACACGAGCTCCACTATCATTCCACCACGTCTGCTATCGACACCCCTCGCTAACATTACACAGCAAAGGAAAAAAAAAGATGTCTGACCCAGAATCGCAATCTATTGCTCTCAACGAGCCACCTCAATCTGACCAACGACCCTCTAGGCCCAATGAAAGTATGTCACCGTCGGTGAATAGAGTTGCACCTTCTTACGACTTCTGTGTCTCAGCCCACGAAAAGTCCAGAAATGAGATGTGGTCCAAGTATATGTTTAGGGCTCAAAAATATGACGAACGTGTCGCTCAAGCGTGGCAAAAAGATTCCGAGGGGGTTCTTTTGTTTGTGAGTCCTGATCTATCAGTTCCAGCGTTCGTCGCAATGACAATCTTGAAGACCGCTCTTTTTTCGGTGATTGTCGGCGCCTTCGTCATTGAAAGCCTCAAAAGGTTGTCCCCTGATTCTGGCGACGAGACAGTGAATCTTCTCGGGGATATATCAAAGCAACTTTACCAATTCGGAAACAATATGACCGTCGAGCCGCCGAAGGACCGGGAACCATTCTCTCCGGACCACCGCATGATCTGGGTCAACGCGTTGTGGCTGATAAGCCTCGTGTTTGCCATCGGATCGGCTCTAACCGCGACATTGATGCAGCAGTGGGCACGCAGATACATTCAAGTACCCGCCGAAACGTTGAGTTCGCAGAGCGACCAGGCGCGGGTCCGATCTTATTTGTTCCTCGGCAGCCAGAAGTACTACATGCCCCATGCAGTTGCGCTGACCATCGCACTCCTTCATGCCTCCGTGTTCATGTTTTTTTCCGGACTGGTGATATTCATTCTTGCGATCAACTCAACCATTGCCCACACCGTCCTGATTACTGCCGGAGTATTTACTTTGGCGTACCTCATACTGACCATCCTTCCTTGCTTCACTCACGACTGCCCATATGGCACTCCAATGTCCGACATCTGGTGGTATATGTGGCACCCTTTCATCTCCGTCATAGCGCAATGCCTTCACCTGTTCCTGAAGCGAGTTCATCACCATCTAGTGCGATCTAATACAGGCGAGATCAGGACATCTGTACAACGAAAGCTTGTCACGTACCTCGAATTCTTCGAAGAGGTTGTGGAGAAGCATGGGAAACGTATCAAGGACGGTTTTCGGAAGAGTATCAAAAATGGGGCCCGGGAGGCTCCATTGGATGTAGACCTGAAGGCGCTTGATTGGTTTTTTGAGCTGATCGCACTGGCTGACGAAACCGAGGTTCAAGAGTTCGTGCTGAGCGTCCCAGGAGATATGGTCGTCCAACTTATGAACTCTTCCATCTTTTCCCTGAGGAAATGTTTTTGCGATCACCTCTATGGCCTCCTCCGAAGCTGTGCATCTGCTACAGCTGGACTCGACGAGGAAGTGCGCAAGCGTCACCTGTTGATGGGTTTGAAGACTATCCACCACGTCTCCCGAGCTATCATTCCCGAAGTCACTGAGCCATTCGTGGCCATACGACATGACCTGCGGATCAATGTTGCAAATATGGACCTTATGCGGATATTTTGGGCTGACAGTGATCCTGCGATCCGTGTCATGTCTCGCTCCATTTGCGCAATCCTTGCGAGACAGATCCTGCGTAATAATCTGCTCGACTCTTCGGAAATGGCTTCGGAAATGGCTTGGCTGAAGGACGTGCTGGACATGTCGGGACACAGAATATCTAGCTCGCGCAATGATGACGCCGCACTCGACTCCATGTGCATCGACTCTTTTGTTCATAGTGTCCTTTCAAACCCGTCGGATGATCTCCTGAATGACGAAGTGTTCGTGGAGACACTCGTGATCCTCATGAACGCGGGAAGCCAGACCAATCCCGTCTTTAACACTGGGCTTGCTGCTCTCGTCCAACGGGCAACACATGAAGACCACCGTCTACATGGGTTCCTTGACGAGTTAAACGGATTTATCAACATTTTGTTGAGCCCGGCGTGATAAACGCTGGAACGTCCAACCAAATGGTATTTTCTTCCCCCTTACTCTGCCGTATCATTACGTTGTGCATTGCTGATCCTATCCCCGCGCACTAGTGACCACTACCCTCAAAATCATATCTTTTTCGCCTCTGCCACTCTCCTTTTCTCTCTCTTTCCTCATCTGTCATCATCCACCCTTTATGCCCAGGGCTCGAAGCGGTGCTGCGCTGATGCCTCTCCTTCGCTCAATTGTTTCAAGGTCAGCCTTGTTGCTGACATCACAATCCAGTTTCGTACGCCATGCTCCATCCTCTCTTATCCTCCTCTCGTTCACCTCGCTCGATTCCCTTTTTGTCCACTCTCACCACTTCCCTCAGTTACTTCACAACGACGTTATTCTGGCCATGATGCCCTTATGCGGCCATGTACCCATTTACTGCTTATACTGCAGCCAACTTCTTTGATTCCTTTATACCTCTGACGTGTCTCATGTGTCTCATAATCCTGTTTTGCTTAGTTCGCCTCGCATTTCTTTAGTTCTGCTCAATACGGCAATCATTTTACCTTCATCAGTCTCCGTTCAAGGAGAGCGCGATCACCCATGCAATCTTCTGAGGGTGCATGTGGCTCCAAAATTGTCACGGTTTCTCCTTACTTCCTTATACTTTCGGGAAAGCCTTGTGCTCCTGTTGATTTGTCTTAGTTCGCTACTTACCTCCCATCTGATGTTTTGTGTCTGCTTGGCCCATTTTCGATGTGCTTTACTATTGAGCAACTACGGAAAAAAACTATATACAAAAGGCTCACGAGTTGCAATCAGAGGAGGAGCATAGAATTGTCACGTTGCCGTTCTCATTTGAAATCGTTTAAGTTTTTGTTTGCCTCAAGTCCGCGTCATCTTGGTCTCGACTCGGATTCTGCCACATATCCCTTGCCTCGCCTCCATTCTGCCTTAACACCTCTCCCACTGCCATCCACCAAACTCCTAGTGTCACTCTCCAGCGCTGCTTTCTTTTCCGGTCTTCTCGAACTCACTCGCGGACGCTCAGGTTCACCAACACTATCTCCGTGGTTCTCGCGTCTGTCAGGTCCATAGAATTACTATTGCACCTATACTACATTCGTATAGCTCCGTGTATTTAAGGTCCTCTGAATTTGTGCATCTGGGAGTGACGAAGCGTCACTGTATCTCTCTCCTTTTGTTGATCTCCTGCATTTACTGTATGCAGTGTTGTAGAACGCACAACCAACGAACTTGAGATATAGCAACCGCCTGGTGGGGGGTGCCGCCGACCTCCTTCAAGTTGAGGTTGCTCGCTTCGTGGGTTTATGACACTTCTTGCACGCGTGTAGGTTAGCTTTATATATTCAGGGTGTGGAATGGAGAAACGAAGACATGCTCGAACGCCGAACGATTTCAAGTTTTTGCACAAATAACTGACCATGAGCGAGCCGTGCTCATTTCCTCGAGGCCAACTTTTCTGATTACGGCATGGTGGGTTGCAAGGCTAGGGCTGCCAGACTCTCACCGCCACGCACGCTGGAGAGGCGTGTTCTGCCACTCGAGTCGTGGTTTCGTCTCAAGAACCCTTGTTCCTCCATTATGTCAGCCGCCTAACTACGTTCTCGCTTGCTTCCCCCTCCTCCTCGTGCCCTTGTCTTGTCCCGCCTGTCCTCTAACCCCTATTCCAACGCGAGTTCCAAATACCACTTTTACAGCTTACTCAAAAGTATCTTGTTACTGTGAGTTACACACCTTGTTATAGTCCCATAGTGTTGACACGAGCTCCACTATCATTCCACCACGACTGCTATCGACACTCCTCGCTAACATCACACAGCAAAGGTTAAAAAAACAGATGTCTGACCCAGAACTGCAATCTATTGCTCTCAGCGAGCCACCCCAATTTGACCGACGACGCTCTATGCCCAACGAAAGTATGTCACCGTCGGTGAATAGAGTTGCACCATCTTACGACTTCTATGCCACAGCCCACGAAAAGTCCAGAAATGAGATGTGGTCCAAGTATATGGTCGAGGCTCAAGAATATGCCAAAGATGTTTCTAACGCGTGGAAGGAAGATTCCGAAGGGGTTCTTTTGTTTGTGAGTCCTGATCTATCAGTCCCAGCGTTCGTCGCAATGACAATCTTGAAGACCGGTCTTTTTTCGGTGATCGTCGGCGCCTTCGTCATTGAAAGCCTCAAAAGGTTGTCCCCTGACCCTGGCGACGACACAGTGAATCTTCTCGGGGATATATCAAAGCAACTTTACCAATTAGGAAACGGTATGCCCGTCGAGCTGCCGAAGGACCGGCCATTCTCTCCGGACCACCGCATGATCTGGGCCAACGCATTGTGGCTGATAAGCCTCGTGTTTGCCATCGGATCGGCTCTGACCGCGACAATGACGCAGCAGTGGGTACGCAGATACATTCAACTACCCACCGAAACGTCGGCTTCGCATGAAGTGCAGGCGCGGGTCCGATCTTATTTGTTCCTCGGCACCCAGAAGTACTCCGTGGCCCATGTAATGGAGCTGACCATAGCACTCCTTCATTGCTCTGTGTTCATGTTTTTTTCCGGACTGGTGATATTCATTCTTGCGATCAACGCCACCATTGCCTACACCGTCCTCATTACTGCCGGAGTATTTACTTTGGCGTACCTCACGCTGACCATCCTTCCTTGCTTCGCTCACGACACCCTATATCGCACCCCAATGTCCAACATCTGGTGGTATATTTGGCACCTTTCCATGTCCGTCACAGCGCGATGCCTTCGCCTTCTCGTGAAGCTAGTTCATAACATTCTAGTCCCACTTAATACAGGTGAGATCACATCATTCCGAAACAAAATTCTTTGTACGTGCCACTACTTCATTGAAGAGGTTGTGGAGCATCATGCGGAATGTATCAAGGACGGTTTTCAGGCGAGTATCATCAAAGGAGCCCTGATGGCACGGGATGTAGACATGAGGGCTCTTGATTGGTTTATGAAGCGTCTCGCACTGGCTGACGAAATCAAGGTTCAAGAGTTCGTGCTGACCGTCCCGGGAGATATGGCCGTCCGACTCATGAAATCTTCCATCTTTTCCCTGAGGAACCGTTTTTGCGATCACCTCTACCACCTCCTACGAAGCTGTGCATCTTCCGCAGCTGGACTCGACGAGGAAGTGCGCAAGCGTCACCTGTTGATGGGTTTGAAGACTATCCACCACGTTTCCCGAGCTATCATTCCCGAAGTCACTGTGCCATTCGTGGCCATACGAAGTGACCTGCAGATCAATGTTGCAAATATGGACCTTATGCGGATATTTTGGGCTGACAGTGATCCTGCGATCCGTGTCATTTCACGCTCCATTTGCGCAATCCTTGCGAGACAGATCCTGCGTAATAATCCGCCCAACGATTCGGATATGGCTTGGCTGAAAGACGTGTTGGACAAGCCGGGATACATAATATATGGCTCACTCAAGGATGATGCCGCACTCGACTCGATGTGCATCGACTCTTTTGTTTATGGCGTCCTTTCAAACCCCCCGGATAATCTCCTGAATGACGAAGTGTTCGTGGAGACACTCGTGATCCTCATGCACGCGGGAAGCCAGACCGCTCCCGTCTTTAAGACAAGGCTTTCCTCCCTCCTTCTACGAGCACAACAGGAAGACCACCGTCTACATGCGTTGTTCTATAAATTAAAGGAGATCTTGGTCCATTTCTTCCCCAATGACGTACCAGCGGACGTACCAGCGACGAACCTGAATGCCAACGAAATGGTGTGATGTTTCCTGTCACCTGCTCCATCTACGTTGCATGTGCTGACAATCCCATCCCCGTGCGCCAGTTACACACGATCCTTCTACAATACAGAAGTCCCACACTATGAAGTTTGAGAAGGATTAGCGTAACCGCTTCCCTCCAACCCAAGCTCCAAACACACTGTTTTTGCCACTCGCAGCGTTTCAATCCGTGTCGTCTGTGACGCCACCTCGGCCACATTCCCGGCGGCCCTGTCTGTCTTTGCAGCCGATGTGGTTCTGCACTAATGCCTTTCTTTGTTCAAGTTTCTTTCCATTCCCTCCCATGTTCCTGAGCCTGTCATGTCCGTAGAATTACTACCGCATCTTTCCCCACCACCTTCCTATGTCATACGTAACTACGAGTGCAATGTATTTAAGGACTTCTAGATCACGTAGCAAAGTAACGAAGCATCGTCGCTGCTCTTGCTGCCGCTCTCTTTTCTCACTCTTTCAGATTCAAGACTCGGAGCGCGCCACAGCTTTCCTTCGAAAATATTGTATGACTTTATGCGTGCTGGGTAAACTCTTCTCCTGAGTAAATCGATAGCCTATTGACTCTCCATAGATATGATAGTGTGCGCGAAAACGCATTGATAACTTCTCTGTCGTCAGTTCCTCCAGTGTGCGAGTCTGTCACATTTCAAAGCCGTTCGAACGCGCCGCTCGGGCGGCCCGTCACCGCGTCGCCAGCCAAGAATGTCATCCCCACTGACACGATACGCTGTGCATTGACGATCCTCTCCCCGTGCACTAGTGACCACTACCTTCAAAATCATACCTTTTTTGCCTCTGCCACTCTCCGTTTCTCTCTCTTTCCTCATTTATCTTCATCCGCCCTCTGTCCCCCCGGAAATAATCCTAGACAACGGCGCACCGCGAAGTTGTGCCCTTTGCGTGGTCATATTCCTGTCTTTATGCCTCGCGCTCGGTGCGGTGCTGCGCTGATGCGCCTCCTTCGCTCAATTGTTGCAAGGTCAGCCTTGTTGCTGACCTCACAACCGAGTTAAGTTTCATCCTCTCTTGTCTTCCTCTCGTTCGATTCCCTCTTTGTCCACTCTCACCACTTTCCCTCGGTCACTTCATAAGCTCCTAGGTCACCACCTCATCCTGTTTAGCCTTAGTTCGCCTCGCGTTTCCTTAGTTCTGCTCAATACATCAGGAAATTCGAGTAAAACTTTTTTGACTATATAATGTTACTATGAAGTCAAAAAAGCCGAAGAGTGAAAAGGTCTTTAGCTAGACCCTCATCTCAGGAAAGTCATGCTGTGAGTTCTTGGCTATAAGGTCAACAAAGTCGAGAAAGTTGTGAAAACGATGTAAAGTTTGTAAAAACGTCCAAAAGTACGAAAGTTACATTGTAACTAGGGGCGAACTTTTTAACTACGCGACTAGTAGCATCTAGCGCTGACCTCGGGAATTGATATGGGGAAGAACGCATTCGATAGTGCGCACGCGTACACACTAATCCGAGTCTTTAACAGGGCTGCTGCTAAAATTCAGTGCCCTTCGACCAATATCTACCTGTGAAATGTCCGCGGCAATGCCTCCCACTTCCGACACATCACAAGCCCGACTCTGGGTGAAGTTGCACGCCATATAGAACGCGTCCCACTTGGTAAAGTTATCCACGCTCTCGAGGTACTCCATAAAGAGGGCTTTGTATTCTGTGTTAAATTGGCCAGGGTCGCTATATTCTCCCCCATCTTCGAAAGCCCGAAGAGCGCGTTCGAGCTGTATGTATTGTTAGGAGGACAGAAACGGCGCAAAGAAGGAAAGCCTTACGGAGACAACGATGAGCGCAATCAGCCCACGTGGGTGGCCATAGTGAACGAGTGAGGTAGTCATGTACTTGAGGTATGGCTTGGCTAGGCTGGTGACAAAGGGCGTCATAAATAACCCTTTGGGCTTCTATATGGCAAACCGTCACTGGAATGGCGGCAATAATAAATTCGGCATCCTTACCTTAAAATTGTGCGACCCCTTGACGAGGCTGTAGCCAGGGGGGCAAGGTTCCGAATACACAAGTTCGCCCAAACGAGCGGCGCGAGTCCATGTTGTCCATTCGCTAATCTGTTCGGTCGACATATCCGAAAGGAACACCTTCAACTCTTCAAGTGCGCGAGAAGCAAGGTGGGACCTTTGGACCTGAATATTGCTATATATCTTTGAAACTGGGGTGAACATCAAAACGTAGACATAGCCGTTGCACTTACTGTGTGATGGAAAACGTCCTTGTACTTAGGGACATATTCCACCTCTGGGAATGTCTCGGCAAACGCGGTGCGAACGATGCCAAGTAGATGGGTTGATTCCAGGGAAAACCCATCGAATGGGTCATCAGAGATCATCCACGCGTGATAACAAGTCGCCCGAAATGATTTGATCAATTTCGAGTTGCTGAATGAGCGAGGTAGGTCCGAAAACTTCACCGCTGAGTAGATTTGCGCAACAAGAGCCTGAGTTGAGTGTGCCTTCACAGCTTCAGATTTTACTACATTCACTGGCACGACCTTCGGAACAATGGCCCCTTTGGTCTTGGATGACTTCGCAGTGGCCTTGGTATGGTTAATACTAATGGTTGGGGCGTTCTCGATAGCCAATGCAGGGATCTGGTGTGAAGATGAATGAACAGAGAGGTGTGAATGTGGAGGGGGTAACTACTGTACCTTCCTCCCAGGAAGACTCGGAAAGCTTCTACCTTTTCTCGTGTTTGAGGTCTTCATCTGAACTGGCTTCGCCGTCTCAGCCTCGCTATCATCGTTAGCGGATATTGCACCAACGATCTAGTTCATCAGATAAGCATCACATTTCCGAGTCAACTTGAATGAGGACTTACTTCGTTCATCATGATGAGGCTAGCCCCACCGTGACCAGCTGTCCTCTTCTCGAACTTTGGTGGAACCCCAGAGACGTGCTCATCACTGAGCCCTCCAACTTGAAAACTTGGAACAGCCATGGTGGTATCTCGAACAAGGCCTCCCAGGCCATTGCCACGCGTTGATTTGTTCTTCCACTTGTCATTCAATCCGCTTGCGACTGGAAGTGGTGTAGCGACGCCACTGACGCGGAGGCCATGTGAGTACCTCGTGGCTTATCTCTTATCTCTGACATCAGTACACACCGTTTTTTTGCTTCGCAGCGGGAGTTGTCTTTCCTCAATTGCATCTCCTTCTGCGGCTCGGCAAATTTCCCCCCCCCCTTGACCTTTTGCATCTATAGTGTGGGTGTCGTAAGTCTTTCCAATAAATGTCTATTTCAGTCAATCCACTTACCTCGAACGCAGCCGCTGCAGCCGTGGCGTCAGGGAGAGTCGCCTCCGAATTGGTGTCGCTATCGTCATCTGTTTCCCCCAGGAAACCCAAGTCAAATTCTTCGCTAGCATTATAGGTTGTCACATGACTCACATCCCAAACGCTTGGCTGGCGTCGTATGATCCGTCGACGTTGTTCGGCCTCTGTAGACTCCTGATCCATCTCCATAGTGGCAAGGGAAGCCATTGCCTCAGCTTTCTTTACCTGCAATGCCTTGGCTTTGGCCTCTTTAGCTGCCTTCTCTGCGGCAACTTCGGCCTTGGTACGTCGCGTTTTCTTCCCAATAAGTCCAGGGTGTTCGTTTGTCCGTTTGCGGGGTCCTTTGGGGCTGATAACTGGTGAGGCAGAGCGCTGGCGTTTGCGACGTTGACGAGCAACTTTGCCAGTGGGAGCCAATTCTTTGGTCAGTGTATCGCCTTCATCACCACTAAGAACTTCGCTGATATTTCGTTTTCCGGTAGTGGGATTGGCCAAGGGAAGTGCTGGTGCGGAATCTATGTCGCTTTCCCTGGCCTTTTCCGGCTCTGCATCGCGCTTGGTCGTACTAACGGCTTTGCGGGAGCGGGAGCGAGTAGCTGGCATCGATGGAGGGATGGGATGGTTGTACTCAGACTGAACACGTGTGGACTCAGATGCAAAGGCAGAGGACTTGGAAGTAGATTACTTGGACGAAGTAGTAAACTCTCATTTATATGACAACCACCAGTGGGTGTGATGTATGGCTGTTACTTGGTATGCCAGTGTCCATGTCTTCAGGGCGCACTGGCCGTAATTACGACCCTAAGTTACAAGTTCATTAGAAAAATATGAAATCGATGCCACTGATAAAATGAAATGCAGCGCCACTGGCATCACATCGGACGCTGACCGGCGACGCATCGATGATCAATCAATTTGGATTTCACATGGTCTTAGGCCATACTATATTGCACTCCTGCTGCCGTGACAGCCTGAGTAGCAACCAATTTGTGGTTGCCCTCAGGGTGCCAGTGACGTTGGCTTTCCTGTCCTCCGAGTCGGGCTCCTGCCTTATCTGCGTCCCATCCAGTCCGTTCTCAGGGTCCAAAACCTTCTCTCCGCTTGCTTGTGAGTTCGAGAGAGGTGGGGAAAGGGACCACTGGCAGAGAGAGGACTCGGAGAGGTAAAGAGGATTTGCGGCGGCGTGTGGAAGACAAAACTTGAATGCATAGAAGTCCCGAAATCTGGAGATCTAAGCAAGATATGAAGGCGAGAAGAAGAAAGAAAACGAGATTTTTGAGGCAATAGAGAAACTTGAGGCAGACTGGATATTTCGAGAACAAGGGCCCGGGTGAGCGACAACAATTTGCTGGCTCTTCAGTACAATTCGCAGTTCTATTTAAAGTACATCAGAGCCCGTGTGATCTAAAAGGGAAAACGCGTCAAGGATGGGAGAACGAGTAAGTATCCGAGTCGAGAACAACGGAGCGAGAACAATGGCCGTGGAGGTAAGTAAAAATATCAGAACTGAGATATGTATGAAAGGGAGGAATGCGGGGTATTCTAGGTGAAAGGGAACAAGGGGGAGAAGGGACTAAGTCATGAAAGAAAGGGAGTCAAGAATACAACCTTCGAAGTCGCGTGCACCCTCAGAATGCTTCACGGGATGCTCGCGGTCTCTTCGAGAGATCGATGGTCCAACAGACTGAAACGTGGGCGCGGTGCGAGACACAGCACGTGGCCTGAGATGAGAGGAAGGAAACTAAGCACAAAGAGACAGAAGATGCCAAACTGAGCAAATAATGGCAGATGCGAGGCGAACTAGCACGACACGGGAAACACAGACACACGAGACAAGGCAGAACATGAAAGAAAAAAAGAGAAAACGTCGTGCAACGCGAAGCCGCAGAGGACGGGTCTAAGGCCAAGGCGTACTAGTCACGGTCGCGTCGTGGCCGAGGGCGATTGTGGCCCTTATCGTCGAAGAGACAGCGGCTAGCGGCGAGTCAGGAGTCTTAAGAATCAACCAGTAATCAACGAAAACAGAGAGTTCGAGGAGAAGCGTGAGGCGAGTGGGAATTGCGTACGAATCGACAGTCGGACGGGAGTACCAGTGGGAGGGTCGGACTGGCAGTCACGGTCACCGGTGGGACATCTCCGACGCGTGGACTAGAAAGGAGCTTCTATTTGCCCTCTCAGGCAGCAGGAACTTCTGGGCTACTTCACAACTTGAAATCCCAAAGCCAATGACCCGGACTTGAGCACGGGCGGTAGTCATTTCAAATAAATAGAATTAGTCCAACTCCACATCGTAGTATTTCTTGTTATGTCACGGTAATTTAGTTGTAGCACTTGCATGCAATGAGTAAAGAATTGCCCCATGTTGCCACCCATGCGGCGCCCGGGCTAACACTAGTAATAACTTAATAGAAAACAATGAAAATTATACTTGACGTGCATGAAGATGTGCCACTACGCACGTAATCTGCACCCTTCAATTGGATCCCCTTTAAGATTTATTCAGACCTCCAATGCTTACGTTTGCCACGCAATGACACTGTAGGATATTCACACTTGCGGTTGCGCCGTGCACACTGACTAAAGCGGGATTAGCTCTTCTATTTTCCCGATCGGAATCAAAGGGAAAGATACTCACTCGCAGGTCTTGTCGGAGCTTTCCGCTGGGGGCGCTTTGCATGCGATCTTACGCTGACGGCAGAACGAGCATGCAAAGAGTTGTTTGGTCTGCACACCGACACTTCGTCTTTCCCGCAGAGAGCTTACCACCCCTTGTCCGGCCTTGGTAGGATGTCGCATTGGGTCTGATGACAACAACTTGACGGTACCAGTGGCCGAGTCAAGGAGGTGCATGGCCAATGTTGTCGGCGGCAGCGACTCAATATCCATTGGAGGTATAGACACAATTTGCGGAAGGTTCTGGTTCTGGTGAGTGAGTTAAGGCGACTAAGCGACCGTGTACGTGAGACAGGAACCAACCTTGGGAGAAGAATCTGGGGACTCGGAGGTGGCAGGATCTTGCGCCAAATGAAATGAGTGTTGCGTTTGCTGTTCGAATTGATGACACAGGGGGTCATCCAAAGAGCTGACGGGACACGGCATCGACTCGGATGAGCCGCCATGCAGTGACAGTGGCTCTTGACTGTCCTCCTTGGGATAGCCTGCATCCCCCCCGCCAGGAGTAACAAAGAATTGACGGGGTTGGGGCTGAGTACAGCCTTAGTGACAGAGTGGGACGGAGCGGTTAGAATAGGAGAAGGGGGAGAGGAATGACTCTGAGTCAGACTGCCAGTGGTCACTTCGACTTGGGGCTCCGGCACTGGCAAGGTGACCTCAACGAGAGCATTTCCAAGCTCAGAGGAGGAGGACAGAGGGACTTCTGGAAGTTGGCAAAACAAGTCACAAGGGTTATCGAATAGCAAACCCCCCTCGCACATCAGGCTCTGCTGATGTTGGGCACTGTGACCAGGTGACAAGTTGTGTTGGCCATCAGAGGCGAAGTACTGTGTGGGGCCTGAGTCGTATAGTAGACCGTGACATCGCTGGCGGTGGAAAGGAGTAGCATCCGAAGTACTAGTAGGGCATTTACAGCGAGTTGGTTGGGAGGGTTGGGTTCCATATTGCCCACTCTGGTAGTATACGCTATCCGGGACAATCTAAAGGATGCTCAGTGAGTCCTTGGGCAAGAACACAGAATGGCCACTCACCGGGTTAGTGGAAAACCAATCCATATCGTTTGCAATTGACGTATAGTACTCAGGCCCGGGCTGCTGTGCTAGTGGGGTATGTATGTGTTGCAGTGTAAAGTCCCCTTGTGTCTGAGCTGGATAGTATGAGTTGTACTCGGAGGATGGGACCACATTAGCCATGCCAACGATAGGGGAGTTGTTGGGGTGCCAGTAGGACAGTGGCGTTCGGTTGGATTGTAGTAGGCGCGGGCCAGGCGTCACATGCATGGCCTTATGCTAGTGAACTAAGTTACTTGTTACGGCAGCGGGGCAATGAATCGAGGGATTCAAGAAAGTCCAGGGACCCCGGGCCAGAAGCACGCCATGACCTTAATGGCAAACAATTCAGTTTCAGGGTCGCCTGATTATTTCGCTGCCGCTCAGGCATCACAATGGTGGTGTTAGCCGCGTTACTAGTACAAATTTTGCCATATCGCTGCCAGTGATCAGATGGCGTGGGATAGCCTACTAGCTAGTGAAGCGTGTGCAAGGGGAGATTCGGGCGGGTACGTAATTCAGAGGACAGGTGATCCACCCGGGGCCCGGCCTCCGAGTCTGACTGCCAGTGCTCAACGATCTCTTTTCGCATTGAAGCTTGAAGGTGCCAGTGGATCTGCTGCTCCGAGTCTCTCATTTCCAGTGTCAGTCTCCCTTGCTAGTGGTAAGACGACTCGGAGTAGATCGTGGATTCCTAGTCTGGGTCACTGGCAGCACGTGTTCGGGAAGCACACCATGCGGGGCATGCCAGTGCGGTTCATGGCATATTACTAGATATGCCATCTCGGAGCGCTGGTCGACCCAGCCATATCAAGTACTACTGCCAGTGTTAGTCACGGGATTCAGTTCAACGTTCAACGTTCAACGCCCGACCTTATATGAGCTGTGCTTCCGACGTTCAAGTTCTCGGTTCTTCTGCCCTTGTCACTGGTATCCCTCTACTTTCTGTCTGCCCAATGCCTCACTACTGTGCATTTTGTGGCGTTTCCTGTCTGAGACTTCGTGGTTTGAGTGCACACATCAAGGCGAGGCATCAAACAAAAATTTCTCCTGAAGAGAAGGAGAAGTTTTCGACGACGTTCTCAACAACTTTACATCCAGGCTTGAATGGTAAGTGGGACTTTCTTCGACTCTGAATGCCCCTATAACACTGATACAATTTTTTTTCAGCTGTGCCTTGTGATCGGAACGGGAATCCCTTATCATTTGGCTCCCCACCACCTCCGCGAAATCCCGTAGACGCCACGCGGTCAAACCCTTGGAGCCCCTTCACGGATGACCTTGCTTTTGAGTTTGCAGACTATCATTTCACTGAGGTTCAGAACTCAGAATCTCGGATTAATCAAGCGTTACACTTTTGGCTCGCATCCACCATCCGTAGACTGTCCGCGGGCCGGGCCTGGCCCTCCCGGCCCTAGGGCCGACCCGGACCGGCCCCTTGAGGGCCAGGGCCAGGGCCAGCAGCAGGCGGCCCTCACATCAAGGGCCAGGGCCAGGGCCGGACAATTTTATGGGTGGCCCTCAGGGCCGGCCCGGGGCCGGCCCTGCTGGCCCTACCCATAGGGAGGCAGCGAGGGCGAGGATGCAGGGTGGCGCGGCAACGGCGGCGTCGGGGCAGCAGCAGCGACGGCGAGGCAGTGACGGCAGCGTCGGGGCAGCGGCAGGGGTGGCGGGGCAGTGGCGGCGGGGTCGGGGCAGCAAAAGCGATGGTGGGGGCGCAGCAGCGACGGTGGGGCAGTGGTGGGGGCATTGGGGCGACGGCGGCGGGGTCGGGGCAGCAGCAGCGACGGCAGAGCGGCGGCGGCGGCATCAGGGCAGGGGCGACAGCGTCTGGATGGCGGCGGCGGGGTCGGGGTAGCAGCAACCACGGCAGGGCAGCGGCGGCAGCATCGGGTAGCAGCGGCTACGGCAGCGATGGCGAGGGGAGATGGCAGGCGGCACACCCAGGGCAAGACTTTGGGGAGACGTTACGCGAGTGCCCCAATCGCAGGCGTCAAGCGTCGGACGGTCGCAAAAGCGACGTCCGAGCGACGGTGACGCCGTCGAATGTCCACGCGTAACGAACCCCCTCAGTGCCAGCGGCTGGGGGAGGCCATCCCTCAACGGGGATGCAGGGGGACGAAAAGGGGAATGAAAAAAAAAAAAAGATTAGTGTGAGAAGTCAAAGAAAAAGTCATAACGCACCGGCATTTACCATGCTAACAGATAATCAACAGAGCGGTGGCGACGACATGGGGCGAGCGGTAGCGACAACAGAGGACGAGCGGTGGTGGCGGCGAGGGCGAGCGGTAGCGGCAATAAACGGACGCGAGTGCACGCGATGCAAGCGACAGAGGGCGCGAGAGGGGCGAAGACAGAGGGCGGGAGATGGCGACGACAGAAAGGGAGCGAGAGGGGCGATGGTGGTACGATAGCGGTGACAGAAAGCAGGCTAGGAGGGGGCGTGAAAAGGCAAAAAGTTCGAGTTGACTAAGTGACGACGGGCGAGGCATAACAATTGTTTAAGATACGCTATGGGGAAAAAAATAATTGAGCTTGTATGGTGTAGTGGTAAACTGTCCAAGAGCCTTAAGTTTTGTATGCACTGGTCGAGAGTTCAAATCCCGGCGTGTACAATTGTCTGAAAGTAGCTGTGAGTTGATTATGCAAGCAAGTGTGAGAAACTTTTACTGAAATTAATTAATTGACTGATTATTTTCTTTAAGGGGTAGGGCCGGGTCGGCCCCGGGCCGGCCCCGGGTCGGGCCAGGGCCAGCTAATGCTGGCCCTCCAAGGGCCAGGGCCAACTGCAGAGCGGACCGGCCCTGAGGGCCAGGGCCAGGGCCGGGCAAAATGGGGGTGGCCCTGGCCCGGCCCGGCCCCCGGACAGTCTAACCATCCGTGCTGGCGGTGATGCAGATGACGTCCCTTGGAGGACAGCAAAGGGCATCTATCAAACCATTGACTCTATCAAGGAAGGTTCAGTACCATGGGAGACTGCAACATTTCGTTATACTGGCCCGCTACCCTCAGGGAATCCACCTAAGTGGATGGTTGAATCTTATGATCTTTGCTTTCGTGATCTGCGTGATGTCCTGCTCAACCAAATTGCATCACCCGACCTTCAAGGCCATTTCGACTATGTTCCTTATATGCAATTCAATCAAAAACGAGATCGCGTATGGTCGAACCTAATGTCCGGAGCTTGGGCGTGGCAAGAAGCGGCAAGGCTAAACTGTTCTTTATCTTTCGTATACTGTACTCACGCGTCTTGTCAGGAGGCTATTCTTCGTGACAATCCATCAGCTAAAGGGGCCATGCTCGTTCCAGTCATTGCTGGTAGCGATAAGACAACAGTATCCGTCGCGACAGGCCATCAAGAATTTTATCCTGTGTACGCTGGTGCTGGTAATCTGGACAACACGATGCGACGTTCGCATTCACAGGGGATGGTGCCAATTGCCCTACTTCCCATTCCAAAAAGTGAGTCGTTTTCTCTACCGCTGTACCTTTACTAAACGAAGGACCACAGCAAGCAAGAAACATCGAAAATCTACCGCATTTCAAACGTTTAGCCGGCAACTCTACCATGCGTGTTTAACACGCGTTTTTTCTTCACTGAGGCCATCAATGACCACTCCAGAAGTTGCACGCTGTCCAGATGGACACTATCGACGAATAATTTTCTCTGTTGGTCCATATATTGCTGACTACCCAGAACAAGTCTGCTTAGCAGGAATCGTCCAAAACTGGTGTGCTACGTGAACTTGTCCACCTTTGTCATGTGAGAACGCACACTCACAACTCTTTTGCAGATGCGAAGCCACTCCTGATAGATTGGATAACCCAAAGGCGAATATGCGCGGTCACAAAAAGACGGAGTTCCTTATTCGACGATTTGATCCCGGTGTGATTTGGGGGAAGTATGGTGTCCGAAATGATGTCATCGTACGTTATCAGGACTTGGGCACGTTGTGCGGCTGTGCGTTATCTGAGATCATTTTCAGCCATTTACATATAACTTTCCCCGAGCTGATATCCATGAGCTCCTGGCACCAGATCTCCTTCATCAACTAATCAAAGGAACCTTTAAGGACCACTTAGTTACCTGGGTAGAAGAATACCTCGTTTCTGTACACGGAGAAGCCAAAGCACTACACTATATTCAAGAGATTGACCGCCGGTAAATGTATTGTATGATTTGTTGCGCAGCGTGAAATTAACGTCCGTATAGTATCTCGGCAGTGCCACCTTTCCCCGGTCTTCGACGCTTCCCGGATGGCCGTGACTTCTCTCAATGGACAGGCGACGATTCAAAAGCATTGATGAAGGCGAGTACCTAATTTGTGGTTGTGACTTGCACGGGCCAAGTCTAACTTTAACATTGTAGGTGTATCTTGCTAGTATCAATGGATTAGTCCCAGACAGGATGGTCCAGTGCATCCATGCATTTATGGAATGCTGCTATATTGCACGCCGTAACGCGATCACGTCCACCGACCTCAAAACGTTTCAGCACTACCTAGCGCGATTTCAAGATCTTCGAGACATTTTCATAGAGACTGGTGTCCGTACATCAGTATCACTTCCTCGCCAACATTCTCTTTCTCACTACGTTCGCAAAATCGAGCTATTTGGGTCACCAAACGGCATTTGCTCGTCGATAACGGAATCAATGCACATTAGAGCTGTAAAGGAGCCCTGGCGACGTTCCAACCGCTTTGAGCCGTTGCCGCAAATGATGAAAACTATATCACGACTGGACAAGCTTGCTTCGCTCCGTCGGGTCTTTGAAAACTGTGGTATGCTCCGAGTTGGGGGTGTGGCATCTCAAGATGCCTCCCACGTCATGAGCGACAGCGTATCCGATCTTCGTCATGGCAAAACTAACAACTTGACTCGGAATGATGATGGCAGTTACGACAATCGCTACAATAGTAGTGGTGACGATGACGATGGCGGTCCGATATCTGGTCCTATGATGTTTGCACAAGTCACGCTTGCTGTAACACCAGGTGAGTGACTATTGTATATTGTACCGCGTAACATTTCTGATTATAGCTTAACGGTATCGAAGAGTGGAACTATCCAAGTGGCTTAGATGCCCTTGCTGTCTACATCAAACAACCTGGTTTTCCGGTGGCCCTACGACAGTTTGTTTATGCTCAGCGTCACCCTGGCTTTGAGGATTTCCCCCCCACTCTTCCTGAATTTTCGTCCAAAATCACTGTGACTCATTCAGCCGTGGCATCCTTCTATGCACCAAGTGACCTTTGTGGGGCTGGTGGCATGTATCGTGAGCGGATTCGCGCAAACCCCCGCTGGAAAGGGGGGCCCCGATTTGATACGGTATTTGTTACGGCTTCAGATGACAATGGCCAACTTGAAGACGAAGGACGGATCATGCATGGCATGCTGATAGCACGCGTACTGCTTTTCTTTTCGTACCATGATCCCATTTTACGCGAAGAGTTTCCTTGTGCCCTTGTCAACTGGTTTGTTCCAGCATTGGAACTACCAGACCCCACGACTGGGATGTGGGTCTTTAAGCCGGAGGTTGAGTGGGGTAGTAAGCCAACACTCGATGTCATACATCTCGATACGATCGTTCGAGGAGCACACCTCTTACCCCAGTACGGTGCTGGATTTATCCCGGAGGATTTTAGCTACATTGACTCTCTGGATGCCTTCGAGTCATATCTTGTGAACCATTTTGTTGATCACCATGCTCATGAGCTCATACAGGACGTCTGCGACTGATATCATTTTCTTACTTTTTGTCACTTTCGTTACTTTCTTATGCTTTTTGACCTTTTGGACTTCATGCATCTCTGTAACATAATTTTTTGACTTCACATACTTTCCACTTTTGTAGAACACTCAAAAAAGTTGAAAAGCTAATAAAGTTCGAAATTTTTGTGTGATTTTGCTGATGTACGGTATGCCTTTGCCTTCATGATTCTCCGTTCAAGGAGAGCGCGAGCACCCATGCAATCCTCTGAGGGTGCATGTGGCTCCCAAATTCTCCTTACTTCCTTATACTTTTAGGAGAGCCTTGTGCTCCTCCCTGATCATTTGTCTCAGTTCTCGAGCCTACTTACCCTCTTATCTGATGTTTTTGTGTCTGCTTGGCAGTTTGTATCTCACTTGCCCATTTTCAACGGGCTTTACTACTGAGCAGCTACGGAACAAAAGCGTATATAAAAGGCTCATGAGTTGTACTTAGAGGAGAAGCATAGAATTTCCGTATTGTCGTTCTCATTTGAAATCGTTGAAGTTTGTTTGCCTCAAGTCCGAGTTATCGTAGTCTCGATTCTGCCACCTATCACCTTGCCTCGCCTCCATTCTGCCTTAACCCACCTCTCCCGTTGCCATACCAAACTCCTAAGTGTCACTCTCCACCTGCTCTCTCTACTGGTCGTCTCCAACTCACTCGCGGAAGTTCAGGTTCACCAATACAATCTCCGTGGTTCTCGCGTCGGAGTCCGTCAGGTCCATAGAATTACTATTGCACCTATACTACATGCCTTCCTATAGCTACATGTATTTAAGGTCCTCTGAATTTGTGCATCTGGGAGTGACGAAGCATCACTGCTTCTCACTCCTTTTGTTGGTCTCCTGTATTTACTGTATGCAGTGTTATACAGCGCGCACAACCAACGACCTTGAGATATAGCAACCGCCTTGTGGGGGGTGCCGCCGACCTCCTTCAAGCTGAGGTTGTTCGCTTCGTGGGTTCGTGACACTTTATGGTGTTCGTTTATGTCCTGGTGCGAGTCACTTCCATTAACCGTGCCCCTTTTCAGGCGGTCCGTAAACACCAACTGTTGGAATATGAGCCCGGAGGCAAAAGTCTTATATTTTAATGTACAGAAGGTACAGTACTTATATCCCCCCAAGGGGGGGATTGGACATGTATATATGTGTATGTACATGTATAAAGCCTTCGAGATTGTTCAAGAAAAGGCTCTAAGTAGTAAATAATAAGCTAAAAGGGGCCATGAGAGCATCCATGAGTAGTAAAAGGATGTACTATAAAGTGCTATATTAAGTGTCCAAATCCAGAGTCATTTACCTCGGCCGAAAAGTCTGTCTCGCTCGGAGTTGATTTCCAACACCAACAACGTCGGCACAAAAGCAAGAAGAGGTCTTTATCGAGGACCCAGGGCCAAACTCTGTCTACAAATATCTCCATTGGCAAAGAAGGCTCAGATGATCACCAGTGACGGATCCCCACCCGGAAACCACGTGACCAACCCCAAACGACGCCGACCGCCGACCGATTTCATACCAGCACCCACCCAGTAACTCGCGTTGTTAGGCGTGTTTCATATAAACACATTGCATTATCATATACAAAGAAATGCAAAAAAATTCATCAGTTGCCGGGCGCTTTATTATCATAATAAGTTGTTGTTTGTATCTGAAATTCCGGCTCTTGCTCTTCACGGACACCAGCCTCGCCAACGTCAGGTTGCCTGTCCAACACCACCAACTCCCATCATTTCTCCTCGTTAATATTATTGTAGCAGAAGAAAAGAAGGATGTCCGACAGTGAGTCACTCCAATCCGACCATGGAAGCTCTCAGGCTGAGGCACCCAGGACCTTCCCCGTGCAGCATGGAAGGGTACCATGAAATAATACGGTAAGGAACCTCGGGCGCAAACGTCACGCTTCCTCCCACAACCTCATTCATCTTCGACACTCGACGCTCAACGTTTCAAGCTTTCAAGGACAGTTGCTGTCCCCACAACCACACTTCTCGCCCTCGCTCGCGTCGCAGTATCCCTTTCCGCCCTTCTGCCTCATTCCACCTCTTCTCTTCCATCCTCACCGTCTTCTGCGTCTTGCGATCTCCCACACTCACTTCGGTTTGTCGCGTACGTCACGATGTTACAGTACCTCCGCTACGACGCTCTCACATCTCGGGCATAGTCTCACTCTCTGCAACCTCGTGCCTCAGGCTCTCGGTTTCCTATTTGTTTTAGGTCACTTCGCGCCTGCTTTTATTCGCTCAATACTGTAGTTCCTTTCGTTTATGCTTTTCCTTTGTTTCCTCAGCTCTGGGCCGCGTGCTGCACCTCGCGATGCGTCTGGAGACTTCATTTTTCATTTTTCTTCCTCTTGAGAGGCGCGCGGACACGCCATGACGCCATCCCTAATATTCTTTGTGTTACGTCTTACTCCCAGTCTCGTGTTTGATCCCCTTTGTCTCGTTCTCGTCTGCCTACCTCATGTTCAACACTGCCTATCTCATGTGCAACGCTCTTATTTACCTTACGACCGGTATACCCCGTATCTAGTAGGTTCATAGCTTTACCATCGCACCAGCTCTCAACGTGATCACTACTTAGAGCATAGCTTGCTTACGAAACATGTATTCATACTCAGTGAATGTAACTTAGTAGGAACTTGAATGCGGCGAAGTCGCTACAATCCCCTCAGTCTTCTCGTTCTATTTTCGTCGTGTTTGTCTTCAAAGTCTTGTCTTTTCACGATCTACATCACTTCGTCTCACCGGCTCGGCGCCTAGACAGGGTTTCTCATTGCCGCACTCGACTTGTGCCTCGAAGATCACTCCTCACCACTCAGGCTGCCTCTAGGCGTGGTTACGGTTCAATGTTCAACGCCTCGTCAACAAAGCATCGTTCCCTGTCAACTGCCCTCTCAGTTAAACCTTCACTTGGGATAACACACTCTATTACTGAGCAGCACACTGATTATCCCATTCCTATGCAATTTGGGGATGGAGGGGCAGCAAATGGGCTGTGTATCTGACCCAAATGCTTGATGGGCAGGAGACAGCGAATTGCGGACTGGGGCCGTACGGGCACGGAACGCCCTCGGACCTCCTGTTGACCTCCGATCCAAGGGTCCGACATGGCATGCTACTTTCATGCAAGGCCGACCTCGGCACCTGGACAAATATTCACCGTACACCTCGGCAATATCGAGCGATGACTCGGTCAACTGCATATAAATGGGACCTTTATCACGCACTTAGATAAATAAAAAAAGCCGATGGTGATGGACATTGGGTGGATGGAAATTGGGCGGTAGAAGAGCACACTTGTTAACGACTGGGCTGGTCAAAGAGTATATCTCAGGGCTCAGCGATGCAGAATACATACCATCAAAACTATGGCGTTAATCAAAGGCTATGGCACACAAGCACATGTAGAAGGAGCCTCGAGCACGACAAGGTATTTGACGAGAAGAAATGGTCGACTCTGCTGGGGGGACAGTCTTTCTGGAACCCTGTTTGCGCTAGTACGGATCGAGATGAGTGAGACAGCTGTAAGGAATCTCTTCCGCAGAATCGGTTTACTATAAGATAGCCCCCGTGAACACTTCGGCACTGGCTATTATCCAGGCGACTGTATCAAGTAAAACACTGGTACAACGCGGGAGTCGGCTAGACAGATGAAAAGTCTAGTTCTTGCACGCGTGTAGGCTAGCTTTATAAATTCAGGATGGGGAATGGAGAAACGAAGACATGCTCGAATGTCGAACGATTTCAAGGTTTTGCACAAAAACTGACCGTGAGCGAGCCGAGCTCATTTCCTCGAGGCCAACTTTTTTGATTACGGCATGGTGCCGCATGGTGGCTAGCAAGGATAGGCTGCCAGACTCAGGCTCTCACCGCCACGCACGCGAGTTCCAAATACCGCCTTTACAGCTTACTCAAAAATATCTTGTTACTGTGACACACCTTGTTATAGTTGACACAAGCTCCACTATCATTCCACCACGACTGCTATCGACACTCCTCGCTAACATCACACAGCAAAGGGAAAAAAAAAGATGTCTCAGCCTATACCTCTCAGCGGGCTACCCCAATCTGGCCAACGAACCTCTATGCCCAACGAAAGTATGTCACCGTTGGTGGATAGAGTTGCACCATCTTACGACTTCTGTGCCACAGCCCACGAAAAGTCCGGAAATGAGATGTGGTCCAAGTATATGATTGGGGCTCAAGAATATGACACACGTGTCGCTAAAGCGTGGAAGGAAGATTCCGACGGGGTTCTTGTGTTTGTGAGTCCCGATCTATCATTTCCGGCGTTCGTCGTAATGATAATCTTGAAGACCGGTCTTTTTTCGGTGATCGTCGGCGCCTTCGTCATTGAAAGCCTCAAAAGGTTGTCCCTTGACACTGGTGACGAGACAGTGCATCTTCTCGGGAATATATCAAAGCAACTTCACCAACTCGGAAACCATATGCCCGTCGACGAGCCGCAGGACCGGCTATTCTCTCCGGACCACCGCATGATCTGGGTCAACGCATTGTGGCTGATAAGCCTCGTGTTTGCCATCGGATCGGCTCTAACCGCGACATTGATGCAGCAGTGGGCACGCAGATACATTGAACTACCCGCCGAAACGTTGAGTTCGCAGAGCGACCAGGCGCGGGTCCGATCTTATTTGTTCCTCGGCAGCCAGAAGTACCTAATGCCCCATGCAGTCGAGCTGACCATCGCACTCCTTCATGCCTCCGTGTTCATGTTTTTTTCCGGACTGGCGATATTCATTCTTGTGATCAACGCAACCATTGCCCACACCGTCCTCATTACTGCCGGAATATTTACTTTGGCGTACCTCACGCTGACCATCCTTCCTTGCTTCGCTCACGACTGCCCATATGGCACCCCGATGTCCAACATCTGGTGGTATATGTGGCACGTTTTCATCTCCGTCACAGCCAATGCCTTTACTTGCTCCTGAACTTAGTTCATAGCATCCTAGTGCGACCTAATCCAGGCACAGACATGTCATCCAGACAACGAAAGCTTGTCACGGGCCTCAACTTCTCTGAAAAGGTTGTGAACCATCATGCGGAACGTATCAAGGACGGTTTTCGGACGAGTATCGTCAAAGGAGCCCTGAAGGCATCGGACGTAGACATGAAAGCCCTTGATTGGTTTTTTGACCTTCTCGCACTGGCTGACAAAATCAAGGTTCGAGAGTTCGTGCTGAGCGTCCCGGGAGATATGGTCGTCCAACTCCTGAATTCTTCCCGGAGGAATTTTTTTCGCGATCACCTCTACGGTCTCCTCCGAAGCTGTGCATCTGCTACAGCTGGACTCGACGAGGAAGTGCGCAAGCGTCACCTGTTAATGGGTTTGAAGACTATCCGCCACGTTGCCAGAGCCGATATCATTCCCACTGGCAATGATGTCGTTGTGTCATTCGTGGACATACGACGTGACCTGCGGACCAATGTTGCAAATATGGACCTTATGCGGATATTTTGGGCTGACAGTGATCCTGCGATCCGTGTCATTTCACGCTCCATTTGCGCAATCCTTGCGAGACAGATCCTGCGTAATAACCCGCCCGACCATGCGGAAATGGCTTGGCTGAAGGACGTGTTGGATGAACCGGGAAACATAATATATGGCTCGCTCAATGATCCCGCCGCACTCGACTCGATGTGCATCGACGTTTTTGCTTATAGCGTCCTTTCAAACCCGTCGGATGATCTCCTGAATGACAAAGTGTTCGTGGACACACTCATGATCCTCATGAACGCGGGAAGCCAGACCAATCTCGTCTTTGACACGGGGCTTGCCGCCCTCCTTCAACGGGCAGCACAGGAAGACCACCGTCTACATGGGTTCCTTGTCCAATTAAACGGGATTTATGAACATTTCTTCCCCGCGTGATAAACGCTTGGATGTGGGTATTCCCTCCCCCTACTCTATCGTATCAATACGTGATGGATTGACGATCCTTTTCCCCGCGCACTAGTGACCGCTACCTTCGAAATCATACGTTTTTCGCCCTCTGCCACTCTCAGTTTCTCTCTCTTTCCTCATCTGTCTTCTTCATCTACCCTTTATGCCCAGGGCTCGGTGCGGTGCTGCGCTGATGCCCCTCCTTTGCTTAATTGTTGCAAGGTCAGCCTTGTTGCTGACCTCATAACCCAGTTTCGTACGCCATGCTCCATCCTCTCTTGTCCTCCTCTCGTTCACCTCGCTCGATTCCCATTTTGTCCACTCTCACCACTTCCCTCTGTCACTTCACAAGCCCCTGGGTCACCACCTCATCCTATTTCACACACAAATGACGTTAGTCTGGCCATGATACCTTTATGCCTTAGGCCATATACCCGTTTACTGCTAATACTGCAGCCTCATAGTAATGACTTCTTTGATTCCTTTGTATCTCTGATGTCTCTGATGTTTCTCATATTCCTGTTTTGCTTAGTTCGCCTCGCATTTCCTTAGTTCTGTTCAATACGGTAGTGCCTTTGCCTTCATGATTCTCCGTTCGAGGAGAGCGGGATCAACCCATGCGAGTCTTCTGAGGGTGCATGTGGCTCCAAAATTTCACGGTTTCTCATTACCTCCTTATACTTTCGGGAGAGCCTTGTGCTCCTGTTCATCTATCTCAGTTCTCTACTTACCTCCCATCTGATGTTTTTGTGTCTGCTTGACCCATTTTCAATGTGCTTTACTATTGAGCAACTCCGGGAACAAACTGTATATAAAAGGCTCCGAGTTGTACTCAGAGGAGCAGCATAGATTTGCCGCATTGCCGTTCTCATTTGAAATCGTTTAAGTTTTTGTTTGCGTCAAGTCCGAGTCATCTTAGTCTCGATTCTGCCACCTATCACCTTGCCTCGCCTCCATTCTACCTTAACACCTTTTTCCCGCTGCCGTCCACCAAACTTCAACTGCTAGTGTCTCTCTCCAGCGCTGCTTTCTTTTCTGGTCTTCTCGCGGACGCTCAGGTTCACCAACACTGTCTCCGTGGTTCTCGCGTCTGTCACGTCCCATAGCATCAGTATCGCATCTCTACTACATGCCTTCCTATATTCAGGGCACTCTGAATTGTGTATCAGGGAGCGACGAAGTATCACTGCTTCTTTCTCCTTTCCCAAAACACACACTATTCAAACTCGCCCGAGTGCCTTGAGAATGGCCCCTTATCTCTTCTTGGAAAATGAATTGTCTATTGGCTCCGTGGATACTATACGGAGCGAGCGTGGCGGGCGTCGAACCGGTACTAGCAGAACTTGGCAATGCTACCGTGACATCAACTTGAAGTGGCCGTCGCATTCCACGGCCTCTTCCGCTGCCATTCGTCCACGGCCAAGGTTGACATGTTGACATGCCGACCATACTTCAAGTTAGTCAGAAGGACATCCCGCATGGCTTTGGTCTCCTGCGTTTACTGTATGGTAACACGCACAACCAACGAGCCTGAGATATAGCAACCGTCTGGTGGCCTCCTTCTTGGGGTTGCCGCACGCTTCATGGGATTATGAGGAATTATGACAACTTTATGGTGTACGTTTATGTCCACTTCCATTAACCGTGCCCCTCTTCCAAACGACCCGTAAACTCCATCGCTGGCACAAAAGCAAGAAGAGGACTTCGTGAAGTTTATCGAGGAGACCCAGGCCTGCATTCGGCCAAGTGACCGATCCCGCCGCGGAAGACGACCCCGAATGATTCGGACGATACCGTGGCTGTATCACAGCTTTCCACATCATAATCACTACCGCATTTATGCTGACTCGGACCACTTTCATATGTCATACGTAACTGCGAGTTTCAATGTATTTAAAGACCTCTAAATCATGTAGCAAAGGAGTATCGAAGCATCGCTGCTGCTCTCACTTTCAGATTCATCAGCGCGCAACAGGTGTCCTTCGAAGATGTTGAATGACTATCAAAAGCGTATCGCTAGGATAACTTTTCACATGGACTGCTTTTCGGAAGACCGCAGCATCATCTACTGTATAATACGGATGGCAAGATTACACCAACTGTTACGGTCTTTCACATTTCGAAGCCTCCCCGTTCGGACGCGCCGCTCGTCACCGCGTCACCGGCCAAGAATATCATCCCCACTGACACCACAAGGAGGATGGTATTGCGCGGACCGCCTCTATGGGTAGGCCACCTTCTGCCTGAGCCCAGGCTGCTTTACCTACAATCCGAGATGGCATTATTAAGGAGTATTATAAATGCCATTGTAGAGTGCCTTCTCATTTGGTAGACATCACACTCGCAGACTTTTGGGACTGATGTTTACTGATCCAGAAACAATCCGAGCCTAGTAAGCCTACATTCTCATAGTTTCGGGAACCGTCCGAAACCCTGGATCTGGATGCTTCAAATCTCAGGACTGTGCAAAGAGACAAGAAGAATTTGATGGAGATTGGGGACTATAATTCCGAACGGCCGTCTGTGATGTCAGACTTTTGCCCTGCAGCTTGCATAGTACTACGCACCGTGATCTAAGTCGTAATGACCCTGGTGTAATGATCAAGGTAATGATGCCCATCGTGGAATCTTTGCGTGGAAATCATACTACGTACATCAAATAACAAGTCATCACTATATTGGACTTGAATCAGATTTCTTCATCGTCCATCATCCGCACATCAAGTTTGAAATAATTTTGAACTCAAAAAAGGTACCAGGACAACATCCACCGCAACTACTATGATAGTCTCGCTGTTCAAACTGGATGGACGCATATCCAAACAAAAGTGTAACCGAATGGATTTTGTATTCAGTTTGTTTCATGGTGGCGGGGGTCGTGTAGTTCATGACGCGACCACCCCACTGGTAATGAGCGTTGCTGGGTGTGAGCATATCCATGACTTTTTACCGTATCATCGCAAAGGACTTGAGAAAAATATTTTCATCATTCGTCTTCCGGCGCGCCGCCGGGGAGGTTTGGGAAACTTCGCGCGCGATAACTGCGATGAAATCAGATGAAGTTTGCACCCGATACTGTTTGGCTCGGACGTTTCATCTGTGCGGTCGGTCGGGGCAAGGGCCTGCGTGATGTTTATTTATGAATGAGCTGTGAGTTAAACTTTGCACAATTTACAAGTCACGCATGTGGCACCAAAAGTTGAGGACTAGCTGGCTCCTCATTGACAAAGGTCCCGAGAAAAGATTACGAGTTGAATCTTTCGGAAGGCTCGTAATTGACATTGACACGGGGGGGAGGCCTAGAACGAAATGACGCCTCATATAACCACATGCCATGGTCATGTGCCCGTTTTTCCTGGCGGCACCTGGAAATCGCACACTGGGATTTCCAGATGCCGCCGCCACCGACTTACATCCATCAGTTGCAGAGAAGGGCAATATATCCATGCAGGTGATGTAGTAACTTCGGTGCCAATAAACTTAACACACGTTTTACGTGTTCATCACGCCAGATATTTGTTCCGGCTATCATATCGGTCGAGCCTGTGAGACAACGCCTCGACCTATGGTCGTTAGTAACGCACGTGCAAATTTTGGCTCAGTTTTTAACCCCATATAGCCCAAGGCCGAGTATATTGATATGGAACGTGGGGCCAACATTCCGCTAGGAAGTTGTAGGGGAAACATATATTGAGTGGTGTTGCCGCGGCGTCATTATACCGTGAGTAGATCTATCATAAGCGTGGTGTAATTTTGAGGGTTATGCCATTAGGTCAAGCATCGATGAAACTCTTGACTTTACTCAGCCAATCGACATACTCCTAAACGCGCACCGTCAGAACCCAACGCACGAAGATTGATGAGATGACAAGAAATCATACTTTTTGCTCCTTGTACTGTGCGTACTCAGGGACGAAGAACGCGAGGTTCTCGTTGATGCCACGCTCCTGGAGGAATTTTTCAAGTACCTCCTGTAGGCTGACGTCGAGAGTCTCAAACTGGTAGAGGGGGTTCATTCAGAGCGCGCATTCAACCATAACCAAATGACTGATACACACCTGAGGTCCAATGTAAAGTCCACGGCGTTTCCAGTCAGATTCCGCGGTCAAGTCGGTCGCCAATTTAGAGTCATTGTAGAACGACGCGTTCTCAACAACAAACACGCCTTCTTGGCACACCGCGTCGATGCTCAGCGCACCGGGAACAGATGGCTATGCAGGAAAAAAAAAGTCAGACTGATGCAGAGATATGAAGCGTCACACGAGCACGTACTTTGGTAATGGTGAACGAGCAACGGAGGGGATAGGACGGTTCGGCGTCCGCCGAGGTGACGTCTTCGTCTGACGGTTCAACGTTCTCCTCAATCTGCAGATCCGCAATGGAGAAAATCAGGCGAATGCTATCATACAGGACGGTAATTAAAATTCGTGGTTCAAAACAGGCACACTTTTACACAACCGACGTACTGTTCATTGCCAAACTTTCGGTGGAGGGTGATCTCATCATTGCCAGCGACATCTTCAATCTGTTCATTTTAACACGAAAAAACATGCAAATAAGATCCCTTAAAAGAAAGAAAGAAAAGGACAGACCGTCCAAATGCCAGTTTTATTGAACTCTTGGAGAAACTCTGGCTCTCCCTCAACCGCAGATTCCTTCTCATATGCTATCTCCTCTGAAATCTTCGCGGACACGTCACCATCAGCTGTGAGTGCAGATGATGAATGTTTGTGTAAGAAAAACAACGCAAGACCAGTATGCATAAAGAAGCCACGCACTGGTACCTTCACCAAAGCGGCGCGCAGAGACAGAGAAAGAAGCCCTCGTCGCTGGTAAAGCAACGGAAACCCGGGAAAAAGGAGTGAGTGTACGGGCTGAAAGTAACGAGGAGCGCAGAGAAAGAGCGCGAGAGGACGGAGCCACGAGCTGGCGGACTGCTACACGGAGGAGAGACATTGACGAGTTGGCGCACTTTTTCGGCTAAAATTGGCTGGGAATTTCTATCGGTTTATGCCGAATAATTCCGGAAATAGCCGAGAGGTGGGAGATAACACAATTTGGCCTTTTTTGGAACAACTACTGTACATAATTCACTACCTCGACAACGACTGCGAAAAAACAACCAAACACGGACAAGTAGACTGGTATCCCGTACAGTGTGATATCAGTCTACAAAAACCAAAACTTTGCACAACGGAACGCGAGTAGGGAGGAGGGACAGAACCGAACAGGGATGTCTTTGTACGCAGACGCGCACGACCACAACGAACAGCCGTCCGTGATCGTTAAACCGCCAGGTGCGAGACACGAGGGACGCCCACGAAGTGGTCTAATGATGGCGGAAAGTCGCACGAAGAGGCGCGCCTAGTAAAGAAAAACAAAGTTCAATATTGCTGTTGAAAATTCTGACAACGCTGTAAGAGACTATGATGACACCTCAGACAGCGCTTAGGCAGCTGCAATGACGGGAGGAAGCGGCTCGTCGCCTCTATTGACAGGTCGGCTATGGGCCACGGGACTGCCGTGGTCATCAGGCGAGTCATCCGACGGAGGAGCGGCGGGTGTCGCGGAGACAGCTGCTACGGCTTCGCTAGCCGAATTTACAACACGTTTGGTCCTCTTGTTTCCGGCGGTTTTTGACGTGCCGTCCTCGCCACCTGAACGCTTTTTCTTCTTTGACCGCTCGACCGGGAGGGACTCATCATCAGAGGTTGCCGTCTGGTTGCCAGCCGTTTGCTCGACAGGCGCTGCCTGGCCGGGTGCTGTTGGGATGGGACCGTATGCCCCGGGAGGCGGAGGATAAATTTGCACGGGCGGGTATCCAGGGTGAATTGGATAGTACGCGGGGTGGTGAGGTGGTTGTCCATGAGAAGAACCATCGCCATTCGCATGGCCGTCAGGAGGCGGTGGGACGTACCCAGGAGGCGGATAGTATGGGTATGGCCAATATCCTTCCGGTGGGAGGTACTGCGGCGGGATCGCGGGGGCCGCTCCAGGGGGTACGCCGTTCGGCTGATCTGATGCGACTGGCCATGTGCCATCAGCATTAGGAGGGAACCCTACAAGGAAATATAAGAAAGAACAGAGCTCCAGGAGGGCCTGAACTGACCTGCATACGAAGGCGCCTCAGTGGCTGGCAGTTTGCTCTTACGTTTGTAAGGACCGCGCTTGATCCCGACCTTCCTGGCTTTCCGCACCCCGTCAATACACGTGTCTGCGAGACCATACTTTTGACATCTTTGACACGGACGTGCTTCATCCACCGCTTACAGGCAGAAGCGCAATTTGTGCACTTGAAACGAAATTTTTTCCAGTGAATAAGACAGATAGGCTAGTAAAATGCAAAAGGAACAGACCGCCATCTTAACCTGCTTGCGTTTCGTACGGGTAACCACAGCTGGTGGTGGAGTTGGAAACGGACCATAGCCTTTGGTGATGATTAAGCACGGATGTAAAGCCGGAATGAGAGTTAAGCGAAATACCTTGGGCAGGGGCGGGGGGAGGAGGATACCCATACATTATTCCGGGAGGTGGAAACATAACATATGGGGCCGGAGGGGGCGCATTTGGATCAGCATTAGGATCCGCGGGAGGAGGATAGTACCACGTATAAGGACCTGGAGGTGGGTAAGACGCTCCTGGAAAAGGCTGTGGAGGATATTGGGTAAGAACGGGTGGATGTGATGGCTGTTCAGCACCGGGTGCGGGTGGCTTTGGTTGGTCGCCGCTCATGAGTTTGGTAGCGGCGTGTAGAGTATAATAAAATATTTAGAGGCGAATTGCCTCGTAAAGATGAGGAGCTATACATCAGATGGGATGGAAGCTTAGCTGTAAGGACAGAGAAGAGGAGACCGCGTACTCGGCCGTGGGTCTTTCGGGATTTCAAGATCGCGTCGCCGCTCAGACTTGAACGTGGATGGTGCTCCGCCTCAAATTTCGCGTGAATGACTTTTGTTTGACTAGTCACAACGGCACTGCTCGTTGCTGCGTGAATTAAAACAGGAAATTTCGAGAAGGAAATGGGCGAGAAAGGAACGGGTAGAAGGATCAAGAAGGAGGATGATGTGGTTAGGTGGGATGGGGGCGATACCGGTGCACGTGCGAAAAAGGTCACAAAGAGGTGACCCACTCTCCTCTAGCTCGGCCAAATGGCTTTCCCTTTCCCTTTCGGCGTCTTTCTTGCACGCCTCCCAAGCGACCACTTCACTTACCACTCGGCTAACGTCGTCACAGCTCAAGAATGTAAATGTTAAACATGCCGAGTTTCAATGGCGCTAAACGATCCTGTCCAAACGTAAATTGAACAGCGACAAGCTTCTTCAGGATCAAGCTCGATTCTCCGACTGAATCCGTCTAATCCTTCCGCCTCAGCTTTCCATCGTATCCAACTCCCTTGGCCCTCTATACCAGCTCTGGCCTTTTTCTTAGACGCATTTCATATCTTTTCGTAGATCCTTACTTTTTCTAGCAAAGTCTCGGTCCAACGGACGAATATCCTTTTCCTGCCCTGACGAATCAATAGGACTCGACTGGTTCCCATCTATCTTTTAGGACGACCTCATGACCTCCACCGCCTTCTATATAGGTCACCGATTATACCTGTGACCACTCCTTCCTCACTTTTCAACCTGATGCTGATATCCATACCTCCGGATGTGTGGCTTGCTTGCAGTGCAACTGCCCACATCAAACGCAATCTATCCAAATCCCACTTTTATTTTCTCTTCATGGGGTTGGCTCTTTCCTCTATTCAGCCTAGCAAGTTCGAGTATGGAAATCGATCTGATGTCGCCTACGCGAACCCAGCTTCTTATACTCAATATATTGATTGTGGCTGTCTCGCCCCCTCTTGATTTAGCTCTCAATCAATTCAGTCCCATTCAATCGGCTACCTCCGCTGAGTTCTCAGGCCGGATCGGGTTCCCCTTGTGGGGGCGTGTGCCCGAAGCCTTTTATGGACCCAATAGTGACTATCCACGCCTCGTTAGCGGCCTCCCCTTGCTATCTTCAACACATCTGATAGGGGGTCCCTGAGGAGGTGACGCCTTGTCGTGGGCCTTTCTGGGGTTACACTTTACTTTGGCTTGATCTTGGCTACCTATGATTCCACGCGATTTCGGCCCGTTATCTTGCATCCCCAAGTTCAGTCTCGCCTTCTGTTCCGCGTCCCATGAAGGAAAGAGAGACTGGGACACGACCCCAGACTTCAAGCTTCACCTCCGTGGCCCTCAATTTGTCCAGCGAACTCTCCCGTACCGACAAGATGCCGATTTAGTGTAAAAAAAAAAGTTGTTCCGTTCCATGATCAGGTGTTCCTTCTACGTGCTCATATTGTCGATCCCTCACTCCTAACTTGCTGGAGTACCGCTTATCCCCTTCAGCTTTTTTTTTACCAGGAATCCCGAGAAAATCAAGGAGACGTCTGCTGCCAGCCACCACCCGGCGTTCCAATGGACCGATGTCCGTGGCGCGCGCGCATATTTGGCATGGATAGAATCAAAGCGGAGCGTGTTGGCGTCCCGGGCTTTTGGCTTGTTCGGAATTACCTACCCACTCGCTACCATCTTCGGCACTACGCTCATCAAAATTCTCAAAGGTCTACTTCCGCCTAAGAGGTTGACCGATGATCCCTTGGACCTAGGACTTAGGGCAATCACCCTGGACCCCAGATTCCCGAGTATATTTTACAGTAGCTATTTCCCCCCTTCCTGTAGCCGTGCCACGGTATATAATCCCCATCCCTCCTTGGTGGTAGGATCCGTATGTCGGCCTGTGCGTATAGAATTCCGCGGAATACAATCGGATTTAGAATTTAAAACTCGCGACCGGTGTGCGCCTGCGCGGTCAGCTCACCTCAAGGTCGTTGTTCGACTTGTAATAAGATTCAGTACCGTCCTTTTCCCACTCAGGAGGCGGACGGAAATAAAAGTCGTGGCCTAGATGTAACTCACCTATCAAGAACCTTGTGCCAGTGGGAAGCGCAATAACCCCGATTGGCTAGTGTACACGTTTCTACCCCATGCCGTTGAATTCTCATCCATAAGCCCTCATGGTAGGTTAGTTGCGTTCAACCAGTAGTCTCCCACCCCGCTCGGAGATATAAAAAAGTTTTGTGCCTTATCCTAGACTACAAATCAATTGAACAAGTACAAGTAGTATGTGATTCCGTAGGGCGGGGTATCATGATTAGGGGTGGTCATATCATACGATATTTTGTAAAAAAAAAAGTGAATGTCTTTAGCATGTGGGGGGCATGAACGAATGAAAATTTCCGTAATTAGGGACGAGGCAGTGCCTTTAGTCCGCTTCGTGCATCTAAGGGTAGCACCTGAGTGTTGTGAAAAAATGGGTGTTTGAAACTACGCATGTCCGACATGGTCCGTTGCAGCCCAAAACGAGGGTTGAGGATGATTTCCCCATAGTCGTCTTCTTCCTCTTCGTCGTCGTCATAGCTCTCAATGCCGCCGCCATTCCCTTCCAATTCCTCGGGGTCTGCAAAGAAGAAACGCGTTGGAATGTGGGTATCGGAGTCCTCGGTGACATCCGTGAGCCTCCTGGCCACTACGGGGAGTCCGATGGGGGTCCTGACAGTGGCCGAAATCGCCGTGGGTCCTCGCGCAAGGAGTGCTCGCTCAGTCAACCTTACGAGCTCGGTGAGGACTTCCCAGCGCGTGTGCCAGCTTTGCTCCCAGCTAAGCTTCGTCAATATCGGAATCGGGCTCTCTGACGTCCCCAAGCCATGTGACACCGACCCGTGGTCTTCCTCGTGGGCACCTGGCTTCGCGCTACGCGGAGCACCGGCAGCTTTGCCGTCGTTCCCGTGGTCTGAATCTCTTCCGTGTGGGTACTTTCTCCGCGCGGCCGTGTCCATATTGCAGACGAAGAGGACTTTCTGTATCGTCCAGAGGGGGTAGTTGCAAAATGTCTGATCTTGCCGTGCCACCTGTGGGTCATGCAGGGCTGTGATGTCGCCTGTCCGGGGGAATATTTTCTCGTTTATTTGCACTTTTGTACCCACCGGAGCGTAACCGGGTTCAAGTTCTGGTGGCACGGGCGATGATGCGCGGTATCGCCTGAGCGGCGGAGGCTCAATTGCAGGGGTATTCGAGATTCCACCATAGGCTCCCATTTCCGCCTCGGCACTCTCAACTTCCGCCTGCCACTGCATCCATTCATCGTACCGCGTGTTCCACAACCATTTTTGATGCTGAAGGGCGCTACGTGAAAGACCGTGATGAGGATACAAAGGACGTAGTGGCGGATGTGGATGCATCGGCAAGTCTGTTGAGATAGCGAGACTTGGGCAGTCTTGGTCCGGGAAAGCGTCAGGGACGAGGATGGGAAGAGGCGCCATGGGAATAGGGGAACAAGGGCGGAGGTCGTTCGATAGGGTGGTATCACTTGTATCGGAATCAGTGGACCATTCATCCGAGGTCTCCGAGTCGGGGGTGTCTTCGTCCGAGTCAGCGCCGTGAGTTAATGTGGCACTCGTCGTGTCTTCAATATGGAGCAGGGTCGTATCAGATTGGAGGCGTTGCTTCATCTTGGATGGCTTTCCTCTTCTGAATCCAATTCGGCTTTGTGGGCGGGGTGGTACTTCAGGTTCTTTGGCGGGTGATATATTTGTGAAGAGGGATTTGACTAGGGCCTCGTACGTTAAACCCCTTTCGCTAGTTGAACCAGTACCGTCGCGTGGCATTATGGCTAGTGGGGTATAGACTATTGTGTGGAGAATTAACTTTTGCGGTATTTTAAAGGGAACGACAGCAAGTGGCGATGCTGAACAGAGGCAACTCCGTGTCGTTTCTTGGAACCACAGCCCTCAATTAGGGCGCCAAACAGTACCAAAGAAATATAACGCGTCTTCACGTGGTGAGAAACAATAAGTACTCTCTATTATGTTCCAACATGCTCTTTCCCCTTTACTAGACATCGTGAACAATAATGTTAAAATTTCAGACAATAATCTTGTGTTGTGTTCAAGTTGTGTTCAAACATATCCGTTAAAACATAATTAGCCACTAGATACACGTGATGTGAATATTACGTTAGCGAAAGGTTGACTCGTCACCGCTTTCAACCGGCTTTTCTCTTCTTCAATCGCAGCAGACTCAAGGCCGCAAGGCTCGTCACGTACAAGGGGGATATTCACTTCTTTCTTTGCGAGCGGGCTAAGGTCTGAGTCTTCTAGGCTCCTTGAATCGTCCCTAGCAGGGTCCGACTTGTAATAGTCGAGCGACAAACAAGGGATTGATCTCCCACAGCATTTAGTCCCGACGATCCTTTTGTTCGGGATCCAGACTTCGTGTTTGGTCTTGCGCGAGAGGGGAGGGGGCTGGAGGGGGCCTTGAGATTTGTCGCGGAGCCCGGGCGGTTCATAATACCTTCACTTGTGATCCACTGTTGCCCTATCGCACCTTCCATCCTTCACGGGTGGGCTGAGTCTAGGCCAGGCTCTGCAGTTCCTACCAGCGACAACTAAGGATCGATCCAAAGTAGGCCAAGAATCTTGTGCCTTTCACTCTTCATTGAAGAGTTGTTGCAGAGGGCATTCTATGACCTATCGGTACGCCGTGGGTGTAGCCCCCCCTCTGTACTGACGCCTCCAAGAGGGGTATCAGAGGGAACTATGCGATGCGCGGCGTGTACGACATGATCGTGCGGCCCCAGAGGTTTACTCTATCGCTTCAAAAGACTCTTGAGATTCTGGTTGTTGGCCGAGTGCTTCACACCGCTGTAGACTCAAGATTGTTTTGAGGGGTTCCGGTATTGCCACCCGGAGCTGAGTTGTCGCGGCGGGAATCTGGTGTATGAGGGGTGAGGAGTACAGGGTTGGTAGATGTGCTCCGTCCTTGAGTTCGATTTGCGGCTCACGCGCTTGCCTCCCTTGGGGAGGGCGTGAAACTCGATTCAGACTACTCTGAGTCTGCTGCGTCATCAATTTTTTCCCCCTTTTCCTCTTTGCGAGGCTTTTTTGTTCTTTTTGCGAGCGTAGATTGTGATCATTCATATACAATATACTCATCATGATTATGTCGCGTTTCATATGATTGAGGTTCCGAATCGCGTCGCGCTTCCAGGGCTATGTGAGATTGCACCCACTGGAGATATATTTGGGGCATTGTGCTCCTGCGGCTTTGACATCTAGTACCTTTCAATGATGCTGAGTCTAGGCACACTTTCATAATCCTCCCAGATTGGTATACGAGTGACAGTTAGGTAGGTCCATTGTGCACGCGCGATTTATGGCAATACTATATTCCTGCCCTCATACAGTCGTGGATGGCAGCTCTCGAGCAAGTCGCAAGCGCGGAATATATACTTTTTACTGCCCCCACTTCCGCGCTCTCTGCTTGACTTTAAACATCCAGATATACCACTCTTCATCCCATCCCGTCCCAGCCCTCCCCACTTGCTGACTTACCCGCCCGCCCTATACGCCCAGTTGGATGGGCTAGTGAACAAAGAACCACAAGTCCACTTGAGTGGGGCGATCACATTAAAAAAATTAAAAAGTCCAGTTGGATGGACGTCCCCCCGGCGCACCACGACGCGCGCAACGATGAAAAGGGATTATCTATGCTCCCGTGTTCGCGACGACAGCGCGGTGCGCGTCCTCGGCGGCTCTGAGAGCGTTCTCAAACACAGTGCGCAACCAGCTAGGATCCTCCAACCCGATGCTGACACGGACGAGCGAGCTCGGTACGCCGTACCGCGCCGCCCAGTCTAGCTCCCCATAGTGCGCGAGGATCGTGTACGGACAAGCGAGGGTAAAGTTGGTGCCCAGGCTGGGTCCCTTGGCGCACGCGAGTGCGTCGTAAAATGCCTCGGCGGCGCTTTGGCTTGCAAACGAGAGCGAAAAGAGTCCGCCGAAGCCGCCGCCGGGTAAGCGACGCGCGGCGTAGTTTTGCGCGGTTTCCCATTTGGGATAAAAGACTTGTGTGATCGGCGAGGAAGCGGTGTGGTTGTCCTGGTCCTGGTCCTGGTCCTGGTTCTGGGAGGCTGCGTGTAGAAAGTCACATACGCGCTCGGCATTGGCGTCGATTCGTGCTGAGCGCTGTGAGAAATTGCGCGAATTTCGTTCCATGAAGATGGCGTCTTCATCGTAAAATATGTCTTCGTATCGGGTCAGCAATCGCTCCTTGAACGTGGCATAATGGTTGCGAGCGGGATTCAAAACGAGGCTGCGAGAGAGACAAGCGTCGTCAGCTTACCAAAGTAAAAAAAAAAAGGCTACGGCGTACCTGCCACCCATCACGTTCGAGTCGCCACTGAAAAGTTTCGTCAAACTGGTCGCCACCATGTCTGCAAACGGTAGAGTTTCGACATTGACAAAATTGCCGATACTGTCATCAACGACAATCGGAAAGTCGTACTTGTCGGCGAGGGCACGTAGACGCGTGAGATCGGGAGAGCGTAAGAGCGGATTCGAAGGGAACTCGGTGAAAAGTGCGAGGATCGGCGGTTCGTCGGGATTCTGTGTATGTTCCGTTTCTAGAATTGTCTCGAGCTCGTCGATAGAAGAGTCCAAGCCATGGCCCAAGAAGTGACAGCCAGGACCCCACTTTTCGAGAACCTTGAGTGTATCAGTGTAGGGGAAACTAAGGGAGCCAATAGGAAGAAAAAAAAAAAAAGATTCAGTGATTCCGTTTTAGAGACGATTCGGTTAACATGGACACCACCCGAAGCATACGCTCTTTTTGGCGTCCCTAGCGTCAAGAATGAGTTGGTGCGCAGACCAAATGGCGCTCATCCCGGATGGGAAGAGAAATACGTCGTGCTCGGAAACCGGGACCCCCCGCATGCTTTGCGTAATCTCAACTTCGCTATCGAGGGCAGACTCGTCCCGGACGAGCACACCAGCGATGCGACGGCGCAAAGCACGTTTCGCCTGTTTGGCCGCCGCAACATCGAGATTGCGTCCATAGCGCTGCTCGACGTACACGGCCTGGTCGGCTTCTAACAGATCTATTGACCCACCACCAGAAAGGCGGGAAGCGTGCTTGGGAGTGTAATGTCGATGCGCCATCGGTTTGAGATGCGTAGGCGTCGAAGGGGGCGAGGCGGCCGAGAGGAGAATGGCGAGACAGCGCATGGCGAGGCGACTCGAGATGCCCAGGCCGGTGTGTTGCCAGAATTGTCTTGCAGTGCTGAGCTTGTCGACGGGGAAGAGAACGAGGAAGATGCTGAGGTTATCACCGGACGAGATGCAGTATTGTACGACACGAGCAAAGATGTCGCGTGCCACTAGGAAGGCGCGGCATGCTTCGGCGGCGTTGCGGGAGGGGAAGAGCAAAGATCTTTCTGATGGCGTGCCGAATTTCTGTTCGAGGAGGTTGGAGAGCTGTGGTAGTGCAAGGTAAGGTGATAATGTGGGTAATGCGGCCGGCCAAATTCTCACCTTCTTGATATTTAGATGAATGAAAAAGCGGGGATATCCAGACTGCATGGCGTCTACAACTCGCGCCTCACCTTCTTCATATCCGACATTATCCAACCACGTTGGGAGTGAGACAGATATGGCGTGCTCTGTGAAGGCAGGAATTGGTTTTCCAAGGGGGTTCCGTGGAGGTCTCATTGTTAATCAGGGAAGAGCAAAGAGGTGGCGCGCCAGGTACTAACTTGCGGAGATTTTTTATCTCGCTTATCCGAGCCTTTTTACACTTTAGATACAAGTAGAATCATTCAACATGAGATGTTTAATACAACTTTACAGAATACCACCAGAACAAGAATACTTCCATCGTCAAGCCACCCTTGGTCCACCAGACTGCCCGAGACTTCCCTTGGAGGCACTGCGTGCAAGGTTTGAAAAGCTACCGGACGATGAACCCTGGCTCGAAGCCGACGAGGCACGCCTATGGCGTTGCATTCGGCCCGGATCCACATCCGGGATGTTGGCGATGCGGGCAAAGAGCGAGAGGACTGCCAGGTCAGTTTTAACAAGCTAGCACCCGACAAAGGCAAAGAGGAGGGGGAGGGGCGTCGGAAGGTGCTTACTGTCGCAGATGGAAACGACACCGGACAAGTTGCCACGCGCGTTTGTGGGTGGTGAAGCTGAGCCGGGTGACTCAGAGATCACAAACAGGCGGTGGGAGTTAGCTGGCGCGCGGATATTTACAGACCGGATCGACGCATACAAAGTAAAAGTGCGTACTAGCGAGTAACTTCTGAATCGTGTAGGTTAGTGTGGAGGATGGGAACACGCTGTATACTGTGCGTTTCCGTCTGAGCGCTCGATACAACCGTTGAGGATGGAGCAGTACCAGGATATCTGTCAGCACCGTCCGTCCGTCCATGAGGCATCTTTGAAAGCTGCGAGTTAGGGTACGCAAACGGATTTGGAAACGTGAACTAACCTTGATCTGAGAAACCAACTGCTGGATGGGCATTGTCAAGATTTGGTTGCTTTGCGAGGGTACGACCGTCTGGTAAATCGTGATCAGTATGAGTTATAAACACCAACATGTGCCAGACAGACCTGGCCAATATCCGTGACGCTGACGGCACTCAACAAGCATCCACCCTCCTCTTTCAGCACCGCGACGCTACTGACCCCTAGGTCACTCATCGACTGCATCGCATCGAGCACGCTGTTGCCCGAATGCACAGCGACGACTTCAAAATGGAGGTTCAATGACGGGAGCGGCAGTGAGCCGAGAGGATTCGAGACATAACGGTGAAACGATGCCAATGGGGGAACTGATGGTAATGGTGGCACTGCGTTGTTCAATGGGCTATCGAAAGAACTGAGGTATGCGAGGAGGCGGCGATCAGAGATCATGCCGAGGTGCGATTCGGAGGACCCAGCCGGCGACTTGACAAGAACTAGGGAAAGTAGATTGGAAAAAAGAAAACAAGTTTGTCAATCCGAGTTTGCGAGATGGAACGCACCTCGGTGTGTGCCAGAAGAGAAGACGGCAAGAAGGGCGATCACGGATGCATCATGCGGTAGCTCTACGAGTGGATTCTTCTCGGATAGATCTAATTAAAGGTGATGGAACGTTATTATGGTGTGGTAGGAGGGGGAAGAGACGAGGCGAGGTGTGGGGACGTACTGCTCACGAGTCGTACCGGGACGAGACCTGCCTTTGCAGCTTGTAAGATCTGAGCGACACGCGGACGCCCTTGCAAGTGCTCAGGGGTATACGTATGTTGGGTTGCGGCAAACGTCAGGAACGCGTTAACGTCGGCAAACTGTTATCTGTGTGAACCCGAGGCGTGGATAAGCGTGGCGGGTGGGGGTAGGGGACGTACGTCGAATAAGCCAGAGTAGCGCGTGTCGGGTTCGGTGGACTTTACGGCGAGACAGGAAGTACCTTGAGAGAGCAGGAGCTGCCAGTTGGGGTTTTTCCGGGATCGATCAGCTCGACGAGAAAGCTAAAGGAAAGCAAGATTCACGTCACAAGCTTCTTCGACCGCGATCTCACTATCAACGACGGCTACAGGGCCTTCGACCAGGGCTGTTCATTAAATGTGGGTGTTAGACCCCCGGTTTCGAATAGATGATCCGACGTACCGTGAGCGGTAGTGTTTTCCCAAACGCTAATCCATTCGTCGCTTTCTGCGTTCGGTGCGGTGACGAAGCGATTGTTGATTGGGCTGGCGCTACGTCGGCTTGCATTGGTGCTCGAAGCCGACATGCGTTTGCTCAACGAGGCCATTATGATACTTTTTGATCACCGTAAGCGAGAGATAAGGAATCCTCGCGTGAGACGCGACAGTGTGAGGCACGTTCAAGGGCAGTCTGGGGATAGATTTGGCTACACAAGTTGTACAAGAAGTAAAGCCACAACCATCACAACACAAACGACAGGCAGCGAGCGTGAGTGGGTATATGTATCCATTTAATACCAATATTACACGTCAGAAAGCTCTTCCTTTTCCTTTGTCAGCCGCCCTCAAGGGTGCATTAGATGGTCCAGGAAGGTCCAAGATGTCCCTGTTCATAAAACGACTATAAGTAGGGCGAACGAAAACGAGAGAGAGATGTCAGACGACGCACAAAGCGCGATTAGGCCAAAGTTGCGGAATATCCTCATCCTCTTGGAGGAATGGATGCTTCGGGAAGATTTGTAGTCTGTTCCTGCCACGCAAATAGTCTATTCTGCGAAGACCACCACTTCGGTCTTCTTCTGTCCTCGCCCGGTCCTCGAAAGCTTCTTCAACTTCTCTACGCGTTTCCTCGTTGAGCGCTGCCCATTCGCGCTGACTGGATGACTTGCGCAACTCGGTACTGATTGTCCTCAATACGTCCTCAACGGTAATGCCGGTCTCGGTTCCCTCCTGGGAGACGCGGATGTCGATGTTGTGCGGATAACCTTGTTCGTTTTCGAGAATTAGGACATGGACGGGAGGATGAACCGCAGAGGCGTGGAACTCCTCTGGGGGAAGTTCAAAGTCATGATCTTCGGTTTGAGTGGCGATATCAAATTTAAGGAGGTATTTCATGAGGACCGGGTGTACAATGAGAGGGACTGGCTCGTCCTTGAACCGAAATCAGCTAATCACCTGGGAGTGAAAAGGAAAGGAACGTACACCGAATTCAGCTTGCGCATGGAAGGTAATCTTTTCAATATCTGGGACTACTTCTTCGTCTTCGTCTCCCAGAAGCGCAACTGAGGGATGGGTGGATCCCTTTCAATAACATAAGAAAGACGACGATAAACACATACCACCCTTCTCAGACTGTACGAGAATCTCGTTCTGCCGTAAGAAGTTTTCTACTGCGTCCGCAGTCAGAGTGTCCTAGCATCGGGAGCCAAGTCAGGTACTGCATTTAAGCTAGGAGTTTATGTTTGTGCTTACCACCCCTTCAACCATTTGCAGGTCATTTTCATGCGCAATAGCTATGTCATCGTCCGGACGTTTCTGGAAGGATTAGAATAGAGTCCAAACATAAAATGATCGGACTTACCTCTGCGATATAGTCTAACACCCCGAGAAGCGGATCACGGTGCTACAAACTCGTGAGTTCGATCCCTAGGGTCACGTTGATGATATGCTCACCTCGGGTACCTCGGGTTCTCTGACGATCTCGATTGCAGATTCTGGTTCATTGTCTGGATCGTCTGGCAGATTCTCCGCAAAAGCTTTCATCTTCTTGTAGCTGAGAATGATGCGTTTAGCCCGAAACCCTCTGATGAACACGCATTGTGTCGGATGCGCATTCTACTTTTTCGGCGTCAACGCTGGTAAGCAATCGCCACTCTTGACAAGCGCACCTGACTAGGCTCGTTGTTATGGGGTTGATTTGTAGGTGACCATTGGAATAAGGCGGCGGCAGGCCCGGTAGGTTCGACTCCTAGCGAGATTTCCGCATCCCATGGGGGATTCATGAACGCGGCCATCGCCCAAGAGGTAGTTATGTCGCAGCCAGTGACGAAAACGATGTCTTCCAACTTGACGCTGAAGCCAAGCCGGTCCGCGAATTCTAGCCAACTGTCACAATGCTTGCGGATATACGTCTCGAAAACCTTGGTACGGATGGCGTCCGTGCGAATGGCGCTGTAGGGAAGTGATAAAAAGGCGCCCTTGTTCCTTCTACACTTGAATGAAGCATTGGCGCCATCTGGTCCTCTAGACGATCGTTATGGGTGAGCAAAACGGTGGAGGAGGTTCACTGGGGACTTGGTCACATACGCTGCTTGAATCTGATCTCCAATCCCATGGTCTCTGACTGCGATTACCGAGTTTGAGCAGTAATCCCCATGGGGTAGATTTAGGATGCGAATGTTCTGAAAGGGGCCCATGGAAAGCGGTTCGAAATCGAACGGAACGCCGTACGCTTGCAAGGGGTGGTCCGCAGGAAGTAGCGCGTTGAACATACGTGTAAAGTGGCCCTGGAGTACGACTCCAACGTCGGCGACATGGACTCGGTCGTATAGGCCACCAGGGGCTGGTTCCCATAGAGCATGGCCGTGATAAAGACTTGCAAGTTGTTCGCGATAAATGTCGTAGTGAGCCATGACGAACTAGGAAAGGTGGGGGGGGACTAGATAGATGGGCGGTGCGTGTTAAAATACGAGGAAGGTATCTAAAGAGAGAGGCGCTAGCACTGCCCGCACATATTAGAACCGAGTTAGCCAATATAGACAGCAAGGGTTAGATATGCTCTCCGGTGGCAGTGTCCTCAGGCTCGTTTATCAATGACCTCAAACTCCTTTGCCATCCTACCTTACAAGGCACAGCCCCTCATATCAAACATTTTAAATATATATGGTATCATATGTCCACTTGCCACTCTCAACTGAACTTGAGGCCAGGAAAAAGGACAGGACACCTCGGACGTTCCACTTTCCATAGAGGTCAAGTGCGTACAAGGCCTGGGTGAGTATATTTCGTCAATTCCGAGAACCCCCTCGCCCCTCTAATGTATTCTCAGGCTCCGAGATATATGTTGGCTGTTCCAACGGAGACCTCTTACACTTTGCGCTCAAGTCGAACGTTTCCGAAGAAGTGAACATCTCACATCATTCTGAGACCACGCAGCCAGCTTCCTACACGCTTCTATCTCGACAAACTCTACCAACGGGGAAGTCTATTGATGAGATTGTTCTGGTCCCCAGCATTTCGAGGGCACTTGTCCTCAGCGGTGCGTAGCTGATGTTAACTGTGAGAGACGCTTCTAACTATGTGGCCAGACCGCCAGATATTCATTCATATCATCCCCTCATTAGAACTCGTTCCTGGAATCAAGCCCATACGCAACGTGATGGCGTTTGCAGTGGACCACCAACATATTCTGAGAACAGCGCAAGCAGCGGACTCCCCCCTGCCCACTCTCCCTGTCGACTTTTGTATAGTGAAGCGCAGCGCGATCGTTCTGTATAGCATTCAAGAACAGCTAATGTATCGCAAGGTTAGTCACTCTCTCCCATTTCCATTTACACTGCGTACATTTTTACATACTGCGCAACTGTAAGGAAATACCACTACACGGAGGAGCATTCCTTGCCCGACGTATCGGGCAATGTCTGTGCATTGCCGACCGCGAGCGATATTCGTTGATCCATCTCGACACCGTCACGGCAACACCAATACTTCCCATTTCCCAAATGCCATCCGAACCGGGCACACGACCACATCGGCCGATGATCGCGGTCGTCTCCGAAGAGGAGTTCCTGATCCTTTCTTGGACTGGCGCCGGTACGATGGGTGTGTTCATCAATGTTAATGGTGACCCAGTGCGTGGCACGTTGGAGTGGCCAAGCCATCCACTATCCATTTGTACGTCATCTCCCTCTCACCGCAATCTTCCGTGACCGACCGTGCCACAAGGTCTCGAATTTCCCTACGCCACTGCTCTATTGTCGGACCAAACGATTCAAGTGCATAACGTCGAGTCACAAGAGGTTGTACAATCAGTGCCGGCGCCACCGTTGCCCTCAGCAAATGAGGCGTCGTTGTCTGCTCTGCTCAGTGGGGAGCGACGCGCTTTGGCCATGTGCCCGAATGGGTTCTTTGTCCCATCACAGAAACAGCCCGAGAAATTGAGGTTGAAGAATATCAATGTCCTTGACCGGAACGCGAAGCCCGGCATCACGGAAACTTCTGAAAAAAGGTTTGACAATGGTAACCCTCGCCATTTTGGGGTTATCATTTAATCTTATTTGACAAGTTATTACAATCCCTTGTCATACCTTGTGATATATTTTTATAATAAAATTATTTCAACCTGGTATTGTCAATAATAATTTGGAATAACAATCCCTGATAACGATAAGATTGTATTGACCTGGTGATAACTTGGGATGACAATCCCTGATAGTGATAAAATTATCATGTCAAGGTATTGTCGATAACAACTTGGGATGACAATCCCTGATAATGACAAGATTATCACATCAAGGTATTGTTATCAGTAACAATGCCTTTGCATGGTTAATCTTATCTTACAAGGTATTGCTTTTTTAATTTTCGTTAGGACAGCTCCTTTACAGTCATGTCTCACACAGGTAATTTTTTTTAACTCTTGTTTTGACTTAATGATTGAGTTAACAGCTTGTAGATTACTATAGATAGAATACATTTATTATTATGTCTATGAGGGAGGAACAATGTCGGAACGACATGGTGGAAAGAGAAAGAGAGTGAAAGTCGCGTGAGTGACACTATTATAGTAAGTGGGCTACAGCCCTGGACATTTGTGTTCACGTGCACCAATGACCTGACAAGCTGCTGAGTCCCCCCTCTTCTTCCGACAATGTCGCCCGATGCCTCGCCCTCGGCTGCCGCGCCTTCCCGTCCCCCGCGCTCGCCCCTACGTGTAATGACACTAGCTACCGCGGAGAATGAGATTAACGAGCTCGGTGCGGACGCCGAGACGCTGACGCCCTCCAAGCGGCGGATTCAACGACTCACGTGGAGATCACCCAACCGGGGTGACATTGCTCGAACAAATTAACGAACAAAGCGTGCCTCGGCGCGCGCACGATATCTTCTTGACGCTCCTAACGCTCCCCTTCGCCTACGCCTACAATGCGCATACAACTCAACACGATCCGACTTCAGAAAGCGCATGGACCATCGCAATGCTAAAGCTAGCATTCTCAGCTCTCGATCCAACTTCTTACCACCCCACCTCCAACCCCCGCTCTTCGTCGTCGTCATCGTCGATCGACTGGGAAGAACATCAACACCAACTGGTAGAAACGACCCCGATCCCCTCATACCGCCGCTCACTCGCCTTTCCTCTATACCGCTCCTGGATGCCTTTCGTCTGTCATCCTCGTCTTCAGGGCACACAAATGTCTTGTGTACTACCCTCGGCGAAATGCAGATTATGCCCCATTTCACCTCACTTCGGGAGGCTCGCCAGTGACTTCTGTGTGGCTTCTGCCATTTCGAATTTCGCTCGTCATCATTGCTTTCGTGTTTCGAGCCGGTTGGATCTGTTCTCCGAACCCAAGTTCAGGATCTCGTCTCTCAAGTCACGCTCAACAACAAACTCGTCAAGTCCTACGACCGAGTTTCAAACCTAGAAGATGACTCTCACGTTACTGGATCTTCACTTCGTTCCTCTTCCCTCAAAATATCCCAGCTTGAGCTGGAGCGTTCGCAGCACCTGTCTGCCCTGAATATCGGCCTCTTGGTCGAAAAGTCACACGTCACTTCCGAGCTTACGCGTCTCACGGAGAAAGCCACCGAGGAGGCGGCCCGACGTGGTCAGGTGGAGAGCGCTCGAGCTGACATTGAGAAGGACCTGGACGACGTCAGCGCTGCGCTATTCGACCAAGCTAATACCATGGTGGCGGAGGCACGTTTGGGGCGAGCGCAGAGCAACCGCAAGGCCGAAGAGGCGGAGCGTGCCCTGCGGAAGCCGAGGACGCAGTGAGGATCATGCAACACGAGTTACAAGACCAAGGCGGGTACGATTAATACGCAACCGGTGTCGATGCTTCGCGAACGCGTTCGTTCCGTGGGCATACCTCTCCTCGGAGGTAATGCAGGCGTAGAGGGTCCGTATGAGCTTGGCATTGCGGAGATTCGGGCTGTCAACGAAGAGGATGTCACGGCTCCTCCACGTATGTCTTCCTCCCCCTTCCCTATCTTCGTTTCTTGATGTTATTTTTTTTTTTCAACAGTGTCTCCCGTTCCTCCGCAGAGAAAACAGAAATCCTCTGGTTTCTGGGGCATCGCCTCATCTTTTCGCTTGGACCGCGTCCCTGGTTGGGGTGAGAGTGAGAAACCACGTTTCGTTGCGCCTCCGCTTCGCAATGGTTCCCCTGGGTCGGGGTGGCTCACCACCAAGCCGAAGCCGATCAAGGGTGCATACCCCAGCACCAATGGAGCATGGAGCGGAGGATCGCCGGTCCTCATTTCCCGAGTCCCTGGCGAGAGTGTCCCCGTTCTCAACCTTGGACCGCCAAGAGCCACCCGTCACCGTAAAACCAGAGTCGCCGACGCTTTCTAGCCTCCTTGTTTCCTCACCAGTGAGGTCCGACAGGCCTCTTGGGTTAACGGTACCGGTATCTCTCCCCAAACCCCACAGCCATCTCAGCCATACTCAAACCCGGCCCATACCTGGGCCAATCCCTCTCGATCTCTTTCAGACAGACCGCTGACAATATTCTTTCATTAAACAGGAACCTAAAATCATAGCCTGCCAACACCTCAAACACAATCACCGCATGCCCCCTCCCGCCTAACCACAGTGAGCTGCACGCCATGCAGCAGATACCACTGCCATCGACACGTGGGGCGCCCGCTCGAGAAACAATGACCGCCGCTCTCAAAGTCGCCCTCCCCGTTCCGCCATCGAAGGCTCCAAAGGTTGCGATCGAGCGGTCTTCACCACCCTCATCCGCCACATCACGGGCAATGCTTTCATTGGCTCCTACACCGTAAAATTCCGACCCGACCTGCCCTCCACCAACTTGCCTGTGTGGAGCCCCTGCTCAAACCGTCGAAACCCGTCATTTCCACTTTATGCTGAGGCCCGGCGCGAAATCCTCCGACCGGTCGACCCCGATTACTCACGCCCCGTCCTCCTCAGCACAGCACAGGGAGGTGAAGCCATGATCCGCTTCGTCACGTCGACCCGATGATCCCTGTGCCTCTGCCCGCTACCCCAACCTCGACCACGATGGCAGCGTTGTCGTCATTATTGCTGTTGGACCTCCTGAGCCCACCACTTGGTGATGTAATACATACTTGTTGATAGTCTGTGAATTGTTGTGGTGTAATGGCATATAGAATTGAGTGATCGTCGTAAGCCCGAGAGTTCAAATCCTGAGATAGCCAACTTCTGTGCTTGTAAGAGCTGATTATGTGAGTGAATGTGAGAAATTCTTACTTGAGCAAGATTAGAATAAGACCATGTATTTCCCTTATCATTTCATGGGTTTAGGATATAGCTCGCAAATTAAGCTTAAATCCGAGTTTTTAATATTTAATAATTTATAAAAAGGGATTGCAAGGGATTGTAATAACTTGTTAGTCATACAATCCCTAGATAATCTTAAAAATCCCTAGATAACCTCAAAAATCCCTAGATGATGCAAAATGGCCGAAATAGAGGTGGGAGGTATTGTTCAAACAATTTTATTAACTGGATTATAAATGTGGACAAGGGATTGCAATCCCTAGTAATCCCTAGCAATCCCTAATTTGAGAAGTTTTCGCGATGGGAGGGAGAGAGGCGGATATGCAGATGTGACGGAACACGGCTTCCTTACCACCCCACAACCGCCGCCGCATCAGCTGGCCGTTATTGTCCGTCCTAGTCGGGAAGGTCATTTTCGGTAATGTAACGTATTGCTTTGTACGAAAGTAGCACCGGACGTTTGCTAGTGGTCGATGTGCTAGTGATCGTCGACTAGTTGTCATCACATCCGACGTCAGCCAACGTTATTATATTATGGATGCCATTCCCTGGCCATGTAGTATTTAATCAGGTGGCAGTCTATCAAAGCATCATCACCATCTATGTCTTTTTCAATTCATTTTGTTCACGATCTCCCTTCAGCTGCAAGTGCAGCTATCTATGTTTTCATTGACCAAATCACTGCACCTGCTGTTACCTGGTGGCCCCACCACTGGCAACCCTTGTTGTGGTCCCTTCACCTACCAGCCCCACACCTTCAACACCTACAGGTTCCTGACTTGGAGCTTATTCCCGAGGACGGACAATAACAGCGTGTCCACATCTTCAAGTTCCATCACATCTGCCCCTCTCCCTCTGGGCTTTGCATTCCATCAAGGACTTTGATAGTCATTAGAACCACTCATCTCTACACACCCAATTTTTCCTCATTTGGCTTAGTGTGGAGTGACTGCACACCAAACATGCTTGGGCTGAGGCTGGCCATTGGGAGGAAGTTGTGCAAACTGGTGTACTCATAGCCTATGAGTATACTGGTAACTGGTTTGTGCAACTTCCTCCCAATGGCCAGCCTCAGCCCAACAGCAGTTGCTCTTGTTCGGTGTGAAGGTGATACTCTTGAGCTGCAGAATGCAGTTGTTCTGATTCAATTCTATGATTTTCCAAAAATCATAGAATTGAATTGGAACAACTGTGTTCTGCAGCTCAACAATATTACCTCCACACCGAACAAGAGTCTGCCGTTCTTCAGCGCTTTGTTCGGACATGGTGGCTGCGCGCTGACTCAGATCACGTGCCGTGTCCCGGGACACGACCCGCTCACGTCGGTTTGAGAATGGCCAGCGGCCCCCTAAGACTCCCAAATATTCCATCGTCGATCGACCGCCCATTTCTGGAGGTGGGTGTGACTGTGATGCCGGGGTGGGGGTTGTGTGGGGAGTAGACCTTGAGGGGCCCATTGGATGGGGTGATTCAGAAGAAACAGTGGGCCCATCTGCATGCTCTCAGTGAGTCATAAATCAGAGAAAATAAATCCAAAAAATAGTGGAGAATGGAAGGACTGTGCAGAGCAGAGGCAGCCCTTTATCTTGTGCCCTCAGCAACCAGGTATGTGTGCAATACTCACTCCCCTCCCTTCTCCTCTCTGGCTCTGTTGTGATTCTGGCTAACTGCTGTTCTCATTTGCTTGTAAAACTGGTCAGGTGACAATTTTGTGAACCCTGATTTGCAACACAACATTCAAGCCCAACCTCCACTGGCCCAGTCTTCCAGGCTTTACACCCAACTTCATGCTGGACTTCATGCACCATTCCTCTCCTTATTGAACATGCTTTCACAAGAGTGCTGGGGATGCCACGGGCCTCTCGGAAATGAGGGCGATGTGGCTTGCTGTCTGCGGCGTGGTGAGACCAGATTCGCAGTCGTGAGTGTCCGGGGTTCGTGGTCTGTGCCCCGCCGCGTACTCGCTCGACCGACATCCTCTTCGCTACCAGTGCCGGCGGAGAAGAAATCACCAAGTTTATTGAAGAGACCTGAGGCTGAGAAGACGCGAACCCCCCTGAAGGCCACGGCTGAGCGCCTCGGGCCAGCGCCCACACAAGCCTGGGGTACGATTGCTCCAGACTCCGGACGTGATGTCAGTCACACTTACTTACTTCGCCAGTTTGTGCTCTTTAGTACGGCCACATACGTCATGATGAGCCTCGAGTCTGTTGAGACAGAGGCGAGTTTGCAGCATCGGCACGCATGTTGGTGCCTCTACAAGCCTTCATGACAGGAAGAGGATCAAGGAGGGCTGAGACATACACCGCATGGCTTTCAGGGTAACTAACTCATCAAAACGAGTGCATATGTTACGTCTCAATAGTGAGTGTTCCATAGCCTCCTCGCTAAACCTACTGACGCAACAATCAGCAGCTTCTTCATCTCACCTCCAACAATCCGTGATACCAAGGCCCCCCTGGCCATGGCCAAAACCACCCCATTCCTTACGGTTATATCTTTCTCCTAGGGAAAGTCTCCTCGAAAATGACAGAGTCTCCGTTGAGCTTGCAGAGAAGCAAATGAAACAGGTTGAAGGCCTTCTCAGGGATTTCCAGGCGCATGCCGCTGTACAACACAATTGACAACATCAATATGTCTTCTGCCCCCCCTCCCCCTCCCCACTCCCCCGCTTCCGCACAACCACATTACGCGCGCCACGCCCCTTCTCGGTGAATGGAACGTCATCCTCCATCACACCGCCTCCCGGCGGCGTTCCCATCAACGCATTCGTCTTCTCTCGTTAACTCAGCAGCCGTGATCCTCTTTCATTTGGAACTCATACACTGCGCTCCCGGCGGGGCGCCACCTTTTTGTTTGCACTCACGCTATGCCACCTTCATGCTTCCATTTCGGAGGTCTTCCACTTCGCTCCACGGGTGCCTTTGTTTTTGCGTCACAAAGCTTAAATCCTATGAGGCCGTCGTTCTGTGTACGCTCCACCGTTCCGGCTACGGCTACATCGAACACGCGCACGGGTGGCAGCGTCTTCCGCAGTTCATCTCGTGCCTTTGCCGGCGGTGGCGTAAACGCAAACGGGTCATCATCCGACGCAAAATACACACACCTGCCACTGTCACAGGCCCCCTCTCCTTCAACGTGACACTTCCCCCTTTCCAATACTACCTGCCTCACTTCCTCCTCCTCTCTATTATCTTCTAGATACATCCGTTGTCGTCACTCCAGCCTTTTCATGTATGAGTAGTCGGGGTCTTGGCCCCTGAACAAATTAATTCCTTTTCATACAATATGTGTCACGTCCCGCATCATCTTGTGGTGCAGTGCGTGGTATGAGATTTTTTGGGGGCTTATCATAAACCCCTGTTCGGGCCTACTCGATCACAAGCCATCAGGTAGGGCCAATTAGGTGTGGGTTAATAGCGCCCTTCCATAGACTAACCTAAGCGACCTTCAATCACGTTCAACCATGCCATTACTCACCTTTCTGAAAACTCCCAGTTGGTCTACCAGAACCTCCCCCCTGATTAAAAGTCTTGGTGAACGTGACTCAGAACCAAGTCGTGAGTTCCAAACCTTTGAAGTTGTGTCATTGATTTGTTTACATAACTTGCGAATCAACAGGGTGCAATGGAAATAGGCAACGTTCGCCTATCCGAGTCCATATCCTCAATGATGACACGCTTCTCTATATATTTCATGTCTACCGACTGGCCTACCTGGAAAAGTATAAACTTGAAGATGAGAACGGCAGGCCGTACTTTGATCGGTTCCGCCAGCGCTGGTGGTACAAACTGATACATGTTTGTCGACTGTGGCGAAACCTCATTCTTTCCTCACCATCTCAGCTGAATCTTAATATCATTTGCACCTATGGTGTACCCGTAGCAGACATGCTCACACATTCACCACCTCTGCCTCTTATCATCTATTATCACAAGACTGAACAGGAGTTGACAGCAGAAGATGAATCGGGCATACTGCTTGCCCTCTCGCACCGTGATCGCTTGCACCAAATTATATTTTGCATGCCAACCTCAGTTCTGAAAAAGTTCATCGCAGTTATGGACAAAGAATTCCCAATTCTGGAAGAGGTATATATTAATTCTCAGACCAAACCGGTAGTGTTTTCTATGCCTACAACATTTCAAGCACCCAATCTACGCTGCCTCATATTGTGTGGAGCAGTCATGCTTCCAATTAGGTCTCCCTTGCTGACAACTGCCATGGGCCTTGTCACTCTCACTCTTATCAAAACTCAGGAATCTAGTTATTTCCCACCAAATTATTTACTGACCTGGCTCTCATTTATGCCTCAGCTGGAGGCACTCACAATTGAATTTCTTTCCCCTCCCCCCAACCCTCACTCTGCTAGTGGGGCACGATTGCTCCAGACTCCGAACGTGACACCAATCACACTTGCTAACCTTCGCCGGTTTGTGTTCCTTGGTGCAGCGACATACTTGGAGCTTCTTATTGCTCGGATCAGTGCCCCTTTCCTCAGCATCATTCACATCTATTACACTTACGCTAATAATCAGCTGCTCTCCTTTACTGTTCCACACCTCTTGCAGTTCATGCAATCATCCCAGAAACTCAGATTCCGTGCTGTCATGCTCAGCTTCGATGGAGCTTTTGTTTGTCTTCGGGCAGACCCATGGATGCAGAAATGGAAACAACCATTGGTCTTGGAAATCGAGTGCAGACACCTGGATCGGCAGGTAGCATTCGCAGCACAAATCCTCAATACTCTTGCACCTGTGCTCTCTGTTGTGGAGCAAGTCACGCTCAGCCATGTACATGTTCAGTCCTCAGATGAGGTCGACCGAATACAGTGGCGTGAACTTCTCAGACCATTTGGCAACGTGAAGACACTTCACGTGCAAGACAATCTCGTCACAGGAATTTCTCGTTCTCTACGATCTGAGGGTGAAGAACAACCACTGGAGCTTCTTCCTAACTTGAAGAAGGTTGGATACTTTGTAGGAAATGATGCTCGAGACGCATTGGCCGCATTGCTACATGAACGAGAAGCAGCAGGCCACCCTGTGAGCCTGAGCTTGGTGGATCCTTCGAGGCTCTGACCGAAGTGAGTATCTCGAGCTCATCCAAAGCTTACAGTAATTCTTTCTCCCAAATCTCCACTGACATGTTTGGCAGGACACAGGGGCAAAAGATATGTGACGCCAATATTGGAAGACGCGTTTGGCGGCGAGCCAGTCGGAGTGACTCGACTTGACGTCCATTGGGAGCCTCGGCGACAAGAATTTTAGTGTTCATCTACACTTCTTCGATTGTTCAGATACAGTGTGACTCGGAGCTAGATAACATATCTGTGATGTATGGATAAGTACACGATTGCCTTCTTCCTCATAATCATTCGGACAAATTCTCTCAGGATTATGCTTGGGGTGTACCTTCAAGGAATCAGGTTGTCCAATAAATGGGCCTGCGATGACGAGTGACTTCCTGATTAATCTATGTTCAGTTAGTTTGGTCGTTGTAAGTTTCATTCTCCCACGTGCACCTGTGATCCATGACCTGACCGCACGTGAGCCGTATCCCCCTTGGTGTCCCGCTCAAGTGCAACATGGCGACTTTTCTGAGCTCTAATATACTCATTTTTGGTCCAAGCTCTCTTCAATCACTTCTTCCAGTCACATCAATTTCCCAAGCAGAGGCTCTCCTCGAAAACCACAGAATACAGGACGTCATCGAGCTCGCAGACAAACAACGGAAAAAGGTCGAGGGTAAATTTGTAGTTGATCCTGACGAGGTATGTCCTATTCACTGGCTTGTCAGTGCCTCAAACCAAGTCAAACTCTCTGCAAAGCGGACGAACTCGCGTACATCTACCAGAGAATCGGCTTCCGATGCCTGCTCGAGACACGGTTCGAAGATGCGGGCTTTTGCCTCTTCCAAGGCGAACTCGATCCACGGATACTCATATCATACTTCCCCGAGCTTCGCGGCACATTGCTCGATGCGAACCCGACGCTTGAGATCTTCTCAGGGATCGCCGAGCGTATGCCGCCGTACGAGTCAATCGACGACATCAGTACGTCCCCTCCTCTTGCCCCCTCCCCGTCCCGGCTGCCCCGCAGCTCCCTCACAACTACAATTATGCCCCTTCCCCTCTCCTTGTGCTAACATGTTAGTCCTGGCCAGCGTAGTTTGAATCATTCCCTTTCCCCACGCCCACCACGCGCTCCGCGCCGTCCACGGTTGAGCTCCATCGTCTGCTTGGGATCGCGGCACACGATATGCTCAAAGTTGTTCGCACGAGGCGAAAAAATGACGGACCTGGGTGCGAAGAGTCAGAAGTGATCATTCTCCCACAGGTTGAACCGGTCTTCCGCGCAGTTGGTCAATACTGCACGCTTTGCAAAATGTACTCGAAATGCGGGGACGATGCCACGCTGCTGGACTTGTGGTCAAAGTGCGTTACATTTCCTTGCTTTTTTACTCGCTCTCGATAGATTAATTGTTTCTTCGCGATTTCAGACGTGTCGAGGGCGAATGGACAGTTCCCGGTATCTCAGCCACTCTCTGACACATCCGCCCTGCTCACTGCACGACGAAATCGACTCAACAATGGGGCGTCTGGCTGGCGGGCGAGGACACGGAACGTGCTCCCAAGGTGAGGCACCCCACGTGCTTTCTTTTTTTTTCTAACCGGCCGACGATAGCTATTGAAAGCTCACGGTTCGACCAAGCGCGGACAAAAGGCGGGAGATGAAGCAGCAACGCTGCAGCAGATCTCGGTGGTGAATCCCGACACTGCAGCGGGTTTCCTTGAACACCTCGTTCTCCAAAAGAGGAGAACGGTAAGCACCTTTCTGATGGATGATTCCCCCTTTTATGCATGATCGTCCTTGCAGGATCCAGCATTTCATACGGAACTTGCACTCATATGCATCGATGAGTTTCTTTCTTTCCTCGCCGATGGCGCCACGTCTAGACTCTGGCAAGCAAAAGGTTTCTACTTTGTCAAATCCTCCTTTGCGATGACCTGATTTCTTCTTTCCACCCAAGCGATGTCTTATCCCTCCTCTCCAAATTCAATTCGGTTCCTTGCTTATTTTGAGGTGACAACTCCCGCGCGGACCGCCCTTTTCCTCCAGACATCGAGCGCCTACGACGCGTCAGCGGCTCACCTTGCACCACACGCACCGCTACTTGCGCCAGAGCTTTGCCGGCAAGGTGGGCAACCCCCTTCCTTCCCGTCCTACCTACCTTCCTGCATATACGTACTACATGCTGACTTTTTGTTTCGGTGCGGCAGTTGGGCAACACTCACGACACTCCCGCCCCTCGTGCGAACTAGTCACCTTCGACTCGTCCGCAGTCCTCTCAACCCTCCCATCACAATGGCCACTTCGCACACTCTCACTTTACCTTATCCGGACGCTACGTACTACGGCACACACCGCACATGAGCGCGGGACTCGTCAAGTCACTTTGCATTAGGCACAGAACAGAGGAGACACGTACCAACTTAACATGAAATGGAATGACGTTGTAGTCCGCGAGAAGGCAGAAAACGCGAAACTTGCGCCACGACCAGCTCCTTTCAAATGCGTCAACATGTTCGACAGGCCAATTCATTGATCGCCCGGAAGTTGGATCAAATCGAATCCACGATGAAGTGAACTCCCCCCCCAGTCTTGCATCATAGGGAAGAGTAGCATTTCTTACCATAGTTCGCTCATCCTAAGTACAGCGTGACAAATCCCCGACACTGCATTCGCTTTGGCTTATTATCTCTATTCCCTGCTCTCTGAAGAAGATCGACAGCATGCATACAGAAGAACAACCAAACCAATCGGGGAAAACAATGTTCATCTTTTCCACTGGCAGTCATCGCTTAGCGATGCCTGACTATCCATGTTCGGCTTGAACGGGCACACGCCTCCATAGACCTGGACTCAGTGTCGTCCTCGTCACCCACATCCATCTCGTGGGTAACCTCATCGAGCGAATAAGGCAGAGGTACCTCCCGCGTGATGCGATACTGGTCCATGTTGCCAAGTTGTTCATTCTCTAAGCGGTCTGCCCCGTCAGACGTTCCCTCGGTCGGCAAGGCAAGCAAATAGTATAAAGACGAGAATGGACGTACAGACGTTCCACTGACAACGCCTCAGTACTTCGAGAACCGCTACTATCCATGTGCGAAGAGCGAGGCTCGGTCCGTGTTTTGGTATGTAAATCACCCAAGTGAAACGAATGAGAACGTTGGTGATCTGCACCCGCATGTCAGTTACACATTCCTTCTTGAAAATAATGGATCCTTTACGATGGCAAGATAGTAGAACTGTGTGTGTCAGTGGGGTACATAGCTGACGATGCGATGGAACACACTGGAATGGAATTCGTGTAGAGTAGCTCTTGGCGCAGAAACTTGAAGCGAGCATGTGGACGCAAGAGAGACCAATCCATAAGTAAATCCTAGTGTCTAGAGTCAGCCATTGATCATCGCCTGAGATGTTGAACTTGCCCATGATGAGGCATATATTGAATAAATGGCCCCGAGAAGGCAGAAAAACACGAAACTCGTGCCGCGACCAGCACCTTTTCAAATGCGTCAATATTCCCGACAGGGACGACTTCATGAAGAATTGCGCACCCTGATGTCGCCATACATAATAGCACATATAATACACGATCCCCGTGAGGTATTTGCCTCCCTGAGTATGACCTGACTAAGTTCAATGGCTCCGCAAAGGAAGAGACTGGAACGCACATTGATTAAATGCGTGATCAGTTTAGAATCGCACCAACGTCGAATGCTCTGTGCAAAGCGGGCCACAAATGGTAAAATGCCAAGGACTAAAGGTATAGCCCAGAGGGCCGGTTTACCGCACTTGTTCATCGAGTTGGTGTGGAACCCTCGGGCATAAGAACACGCGACGAAGTAGATATTGCTGAGAGGAAACACCAAGGAGCATAGCTGGTCTCTGGAGTGGTAGAGAATATTAACAATCAGCTCCATGAGTTACAGAGTGGGCGCACGCGATCCAGAAGCCTGTAAACTGAATCGCACGCCACAATCAGAGAGGCGAGGGGGGAAAAAAGTGACAAGTGGCCTACCCCTCCCCGACTGGATCCACTCAGCAGAAGCCGAGCAACTTCACGGAGGAACCACCATCGGCTTGCGCGGGACATGACAGGGAAGGGGTTGGTCAACAGCAGCACAATAAAGAACAGCCAGATTATAGGCCATGTCCAGGGTTGGATGGCTGGAATCCCTACTCGAGCAAAGGAGAGCCAGAAAGCCCAGCAAAGGGTGGCGAAAGCAATGCAAGGTATCTACAACAAGCCATTGTTGAGACTCTTATATGCGTCAATGAGCCCACTAGTAACGCACCTCAAGATACTTCCGATGATCAAGAAGTGTTCTAGTATCCAACTCTGTATTTTATCGAGGATGATTAGATATAGAGGCGAAGTTACGGGACTCCTCACCGAAGATGAAAACGTAGTTGATCCTCGTAGCCTTCCAAATAAATATATTTGTGCCCACAAGGACTGCAAAAAGGGTGGGAACCTGGAAAATCCCGTAGATATACAGAAGGGTTTCCCACGATGGTATAGCAGATCGCGTTTGTTGCTGGGAGCCTGAATGGTTTGAGCAAACGAACATTCCAGAACATAAACTTACAGAGCAAGATGCCATCAATGAGTGCAGAAAATCCAAGACCAAGTGCGAGGCCTGCGCGGAAAGTGCTTGAATGGTGTGTCTTGTGAGAGGGCACTGCGCGCAGGTGGACCAGAGCATGCTTCCTGTCACCCCTCGCTGCGTGAGACATTAGAAGAAAAATGACAGTCAAGTTGTCTTCGAAAGTAGTCTCACCAAACCGAGCTGTGAATAGATCTTCCATCTCTTTTAAAAGCACCTGCACCAAGTCGTCGGACGTGAAAGCGCATGGATCAACCTATGATAACAAACGATCAAAGACCTCGCGGAAAGTAAGACGGGACTGACGTTTTCTTTCATGTATATATCTTGTACCAGAAACTAGATTCATGGCCTCAGAATGATCGATATGGCCGAGCTGAATGACTATACCCACCCCAGTTACTTTGTCAAACTTCTTGACCGACTTTCGAAAACCAGTAATATTCAGAATCTGCCTCATTTTGTCAGCTTTCAGAGCCAACAGTTGAGAGTAGTCATACACGATAATTATTGAGGACTTCAAGTGCATGGTAGTGCTCCGTCACAGCACGCTTGAGCTGCTTGCGGGCAGGTAGATACTCATCTGGATTAAGCTTTGACATGCACGAATAACGATTGTCTGTGGTTTCACTGCCGTGTCAGCGATGTGGCCTTCGATCGCACCTAGAGTGTCCATCTGAGCGAACTTGTGCGGACGATTCCACTTGGGGGCATTTGACCTAGCGAACGCAAGAAAAGCCATAGTAGACGTAGGAAGGCGATCCTCTGGGTGAGCTTCCTTTGTCGAGAATGCCCACCTGGTCAGCAGGGTATACACTGCATGAGATGATTGAAGACTAGTCACATGGAACAAACGCTGGTGGTTTTTCAACTCCTCGAGTTGCTCCCGAAGTTCCAAGCTGCGCATGCGGGCTTCAGCCTCCCTCTCGATAAAGAAATGATCAACCTTGGAAAGCTCTAGATTGAGCTTATCGAAAAATTCGAGCTCGACAGGTGACATAAGCTCAAGAATTTCCGAAAGCGTGAGTGGACGCGGACGTGTAGAAGATGCCAGAGACGGTGTTTTCACGACTAAAAAGAGATAATGAAACCCCTCAGACAGGACGTGAGAGTAGAAGGGGTGCATAACTACAAAGTCCAGTGACCGAAAGCGTGAGTAGACGCGAACGTGAAGAAGGTGCCAGTGACGGTGCTTTCGGGACTAAAAAGAGAAAACAAAACAGTTCAGAAAGGATGTGGAGCAGAAGGGGGACATAACTACATCGTCCAGCGAAGCGTTTGCGGAGTTCCTGAGGGCGTGGTCCGCGTGGACGGTGCGGCAACAGCGGGGCCGGCTGAATCTCTGGCGCCACTGGGGAGACAGTATCCTGCCCATGGACCATGGGTGTTCGCGTGGCAGAACGCATGTCGAGAGACGCCAAGCCTGAGGTCGTCACCTTGAGAAGAAATTGGAAGCATGCACAGAAAAAAGGTATGCCAAGTTTACTTCAAGTCTGCTAGAACGATCCGCGTTTTTGTCTTCCCGAGGGCGTGGCCCGCGTGGATGGGGCGGCGACAGCTGTCTCTCTGGCACCATGGAGGAGACAGTATCCTGTCCATAGACCATGGGCGTTCGTGTGGCAGAATGCGTGTCGAGAGACGCCAAGCCTGAGGTGATCACCTTGAGAAGAAAATTGAAAACATGCACAGAAAAAGAGGTAAGCCAAGTTTACTTCAAGTCTGCTAGCACCACCCGCCTTTGTATTCAAATCCTCAATCTGGTCGTCGCGGGTATCTACAACTGTCTGCCGTTTCTGCATTTCATATTGCATGCTAGTGCCGTCGTCGGCTTCATGGCCCCGATCAACAAGGCCTGTCGAGGAACCTGCTCGGTCTGAAGAAGCATCTAGTCCGCTTTCCGATGACGCGTTTACACATTTTCCGGTAGAACTCTCTTTGTCCTGTTTGATGGCAGTGATCCGTTTTTTAAGGCCACGATAGTCGCTGTCACACGATCAACAGTTTGTGTACGACGCCAGGAGTTTTCAGGAGCACGTACATGTATGCTCGTTTCCATTCCGGTGCCTTTTGGGCAGCAATAGCGCGTCAGCAAATCTGATAATACATGATACTGAATAAGTGATTATACCTGTGCGTTGTCCAGATATCTATATTTTCTGTCGTATGAGAGATCAAGGGATCAAAGACATGAAAAAGGATGGAAGTGATACCTGGCAAATTTCATTCTGAACTTGTGGGGTGTCCCACAAGTTACAGTACTGTGTTGGGCCTTTAAGGTGAGCTGTAAGGTAACCTGGTTACTACATCTCCTGCTACCTTGTACATCGCTTCACGGTACTAGACGTGTTCGTCCCGTCAATTCCATTCAATTGACCCTTATCACGCGACAAATGGAAGGAATCGACGAATAAGCGATGGACGGGCGTCCAGTGTAATTGACGGAAACGGCACCGCTCACGGGATTCTACGGCCATGGTGAGCCGTGAGTTTGCTTCCATGGCCTCACCCCTGGAAAGATAATCAGGTAGGTCTCTAGGAATGCGGAGAATTTAGACTGATGGCTATCCAAGTCATTGAATACTTTTTCATGTCTGCAAGCTTGCGAGCATGCCCAATTGCGCCACTGGAATGCCGACGCAATTTAACCCCTTCTTGCAATACGGCAACTGGCCGCAAAGATTTTTCACTAGTCAGTAATCTGGCGCCCATAACACAAGAAACACCGCGCCCAATCTCCGTTGTCCTGACACTTGCGCGCTGCTTGTGCTCCGAGTCCCAATCCTCACCCAATGACAGCTCCTACAAGGCAAAGATGTTCGACCCAGCTTTTTTGAGGACTAATGGTTGAAAAGTGTTTTGAGAGATTTTAGATTCGGAATAGAGACCATCTTTCCCGACGAGGCCATGATTAGGGGACAATGGAAGAGTAACCTGGGTCGGACCAGTTACGATTTGACCGCTTGCCATTTAGATTTTGATGGCCTCGAGGAGTCGCAGAAGGTTCACCAGCATTATGCGGTGCGCGAGCCCAGACCTATCGTCAAGACCGTCGATTTCCCGGCCAATTTCTGGATGGGCAGCGAAGGGGATGATGTCCCAGGGTCGTGTAGATGTTGTCAACAATGCCTTCACATCTTGTTTGGAACCTTGATTGAAAGGAACGATAGATAGTACGAGCGGAACCGCGGCTGCCTAAGCGCTGAAAGATTGCTTGATAATACCCCGAGTCGGCTGTGGCGCGGCTAAAGCGGGAAGTAGTGATGACGACATGGGTATCGCCCGAAAAGGCCCTTGAGGATCTCGACCCCTTGCCGATGCCCGTGATGAGGGTATTCTTGAACGTTGTACGAGAGGTAGCAATCTCATGGAGAAGATCCAGGTAGACACCTGTCAGATTTGAGCTGTACTCCCACTGAGTGCCGACGTGACACTTGAGATGAACGATGGCTACAGGGGACACGGGGGCGCGGGATGTTGTCAGGTGCCTCGCGTAGCGAACGGACGACGCCAACGTAAAGGCCTTGATGCGATTCTTCTGCTCCTGGCTGATCTCTGGTTGAGTTCCGGAGTTTGACAACGTCATCCTGGATCTTCTGAATGTTGAGTGAACCAGAAATCTAGCCGGCACTGGCCATCTCCTCCACATATGCCTCTAATTTGCGTACGTTCTCCCGGTTGACTTCAGGATAGATGATATCACCCTTCTCAGTGACCTCAGTGCGAGGTGCTCACTAAAGTGTGAGAAATACGTATATGGGTCTGATAAGAAATCCTCACCATCCTCATACAACGGCAGCTGGCCAACTACACCACGGCAATTGTCGAGGACTTCTTGACCAAGCTTCTTTGCAGTTACGTATGTCTCACCCTTTGAAGGGTCGCATCGATTGGTCAGACCATAAACTCTATAGATTTAATGAGATCAGTCTGCGTGATTCATTATGGGAAATGATCTCACGGTCGACGGTAGTGAGATGGCCGAAGAAACATCATAGAACATGAGGAGAGCGTCTTGACAAAACCCAATTCCACGAGGAGTCAAAGTGACAAGCCTTCCAAGACGGGTTGGACACCGTCAATGTAGCATCATCGTGCTCACGCTCAAGATCGTCGAGTCGAACTTGAAGCTGTGTGGAGGTAGCCTTTCAAGTTTGCGGGGGTCATGCTCCAGAGAATAGAGGTTACTAATAATTTGCTGGTGCAAATTATTAGTAACCTCTGTTCATACTGTTCAGCTTGGAGCTTGAGGAATACAACATATCTAAGAATCTCCATAGAGTGATAATTGAAGCTCCGAATGGAGAAATGAACGACAACGAGCGGGGAAGAATAGTCAGTCCAACTCTAAGTTGGAAGTGGGCGAGATGGTAGGGGCTTTGTCAGTGGGACCTTCAAGTCGCGTTATTAGGCCAAGTGAAGTAACGCGGGAACGCGCGCGAAGAACGAAAGAGAACGAAAGAGGGCAAAGCTGATGAAACGCCGCCTCTGGTTGTGGGAAAGCCAGTCAAAGTTTTAGAACATCGACGATGACGACACACCTGCAGCGACGCCACGATTCATGAAGAGATGTTCTCAAACTACACCACATCCGAAATCTAAGCCAAACAACATGGGCCAAGAACAACAATGACAGCAACAACCATTCTACATGACTGCAAAGAAGCTTGATCTATCACAGCTCACAGGGGCCATTGCTCAAAGTGAGCCTAGTTTCATTCATTTGAGTCTGGCAAATACTGCAGTTGATCGATTCAATCACCTGCCCTGTTGTGGCACGTTGACCCAGTCGCAATTCGTAGATCTGGAATACACACTTCAAACCCAGCTGAGAGGTGGCAAGGACCAAGAGCAGGGAAGATGAGGCAGAAGGACATCTGCGTAACTGCCCTCCCAATGAAAATGCAACTGGTGAAGAGCTGGCATGTACAGTGCTATATGATACAGATGAGAAACAAATGCATGCAATTACCACTCCATAACATTCAGTCCGTTCGGTCGCGTTCGTCAATTCTCCCACGATGCACCTGTCGGATCCGGGCCTGACCACACGTGAGCCGTAACTGCACAAGTCCCCCTTGCTGTCTTGCTCCAGAGCGACATGGCGACTTTTCTGAGCTCTAATATACTCATTTTTGGTCCCAGCTCCCTTCAATCACTTCTTCCAGTCACATCAATTTCCCAAGCAGAGGCTCTCCTCGAAAACCACAGAATACAGGACGTCATCGAGCTCGCAGACAAACAACGGAAAAAGGTCGAGGGTAAATTTGTAGTTGATCCTGACGAGGTATGTCCTATTCACTGGCTTGTCAGTGCCTCAAACCAAGTAAAGCTCTTTGCAAGGCGGACGAACTCGCGTACATCTACCAGAGAATCGGCTTCCAATGCCTGCTCGAGACACGGTTCGAAGATTCGGGTTTTTGCCTCTTCCAAGGCGAACTTGATCCACGGATACTCATATCATACTTCCCCGAGCTTCGCGGCACGTTGCTCGATGCGAACCCGACGCTTGAGGTCTTCTCAGGGATCGCCGAGCGTATGCCGCCGTACGACTCGATCGACGACATCAGTACGTCCCCTCCTCTTGCCCCCTCCCCGTCCCGGCTCCCCCGCGGTCTTTCCTCTCAACCACAATGACGCCCCCTTCCCCTCTGCTGGTGGCTAACATGTTAGTCCTGGCCAACCTAGTTTTGAATTATTCTCCCTTCCTAGCGCCCACCACGCGCTCCGCACCGTCCACGGTTGAGCTCCATCGTCTGCTTGGGATCGCGGCACACGATATGCTCGAGGAGTTTCTGCGCAAGTGGAGGCGTGTGCGAGGCGATTCTAGCACACCGGTCATACGCGCGGTACGTTGCCCACTTTTTCTCCCCCGTCTGATCTGGCTTTCAAACTTGATTGCGTTCAACGCGTAGATAGTTGACACGGTATTGGCAAAGTTGTTCGCGCGAGGGGAGAAGATGACGGACTTGTATGCTCTTCTCGAAGAGTCAGAAGTGGTCATCCTCGCAGAGGTCGAACCGATCTTCCGCGCAGCTGGTCAGTACAGCGCGCTTTGCAAAATGTACTCGAAACGCGGAGATGATGCCGCGCTGCTGGACTTGTGGTCAAAGTGCGCTACATTTCCTTGCTTTTTGTACCCCGCCTACGATAGTTAATCGTTTCTTCACGATTTCAGACTTGTCGAGGGCGAATGGATAGATCCTGACATCTCAGACCCACTCTCTGACATGTTCGCCCTGCTCACTGCACGACGAAATCGTGCATTGACTCAACAATGGGGCGTCTGGTTGGCGGGAAAGGACACGGAACGTGCTCTCAAAGTGAGGCATCCCAGGTGTTCTCTCTTTTTTTTTTTCTTACCGGCCGACGATAGCTATTGACAGCTCACGGATCGGCAAAGCGCGGACAAAAAGCGGAAGACGAAGCGGCAACGCTGCAGCAGATCCGGGTGGTGAATCCAGACGCTGCAGCGCGGTTCCTTGAACACCTTGTTCTCCAAAAGAGGAGAACGGTAAGCACTGTTCTGACCGATGGTTCCCTCTTTTATGCATGACAATCCTTGCAGGATCCAGCATTTCATACGGAACTTGCACTCGTATGCATCGATGAAGTACTTTCCTTCCTCGCCGACGACGCCACGTCTAAACTCTGGCAAGCAAAAGGTATCTCCTTGATCAAATCTCCTTTGCGATGACCTGATTTCTTCTTTCCACCCAAGCGGCGTCCTATTCTTCCTCTCCAAATTCAATTCCGTTCCTCGCTTATTTCGAGGCGACAACTCCCGCGTCACCAGCGAAGCAAGCGCGACTGCGGACCGCGCTTTTCCTCCAGACATCCAGTGCCTACGATGCGTCAGCGGCTCAAGCTCGCCTTGCTCCACATGCGTCGCTACTTGCTCCCGAGCTCGCCATCCTTGCCGGCAAGGTGGGCAAACCCCTCCCTTCCCGTCCGCTGCATATTATGTATCCCTAGACTATATGCTGACTTTTTGTTTTTGGTGCGGCAGTTGGGCAACGCTCATCAAGCTCTCTCGCTCCTCGTGCGAACTGTCCACGACCACGCGTCCGCGGCGGCATTTTGCACGTCTCACGGTGCCGTAGTGCCCCCACGAGCCGCCACACAACTCGCAGAACGTGCGGGACTCACCGCGTGGGCGCTAGCACCTCCATCTACCACCGAAGTTCCGACGGACAGCGCAGAGACAAAGCGTCTGCTATACCTCCTTCTCACCATCTACACCTCCGACGCTACGTAAGTCGCGTTTCAATCCCGTATCCATCCATTCCTTCCATCCGCAACCTCCTCATCGTCCCCTCTTTTTTTTCAGTACTTCCGTATCACAATCACCACCACCCCCGTTCCCTATCACAACAGCAATGGCAACAACGACGACGATGACTGAAGCGACCGCGCCCGCCACGGCACACTTGCTCTCCTCGCACGCTACCTTCTTCGACCCACCCGCAGTCCTCTCAACCCTCCCATCACAATGGCCACTTCGCACACCATCACTCTACCTTATCCGAACGCTACGTACTACGGCACACACCGCACACGAGCGCGGACTCATCAAGGCCCTCGCAACGGGCCGGAATCTAGCCGTGACGGATGCAGCACACGCGCAATTGCGCGCGGCCGGCGGCATCGTCGAGGAGGCTTTGGATGACGACGTGGACGCAACAAGCGGTGACGGGGAGGAATTGATACTGGACGAGAAGACGGTGGTGAGGTCGACTGTACCCATTCCGGCAGCGGTGGCTCTAAGTGGCAAAACAGAACGTATGGTTGCGTCTGGTGCAGTTGTTGGGTCATGGACGTCAGGCCAGTCTAGTGTTACCACTAATTCGGGTAGCGCTTATTTAAGCAATGAGGGCCTCGAAACCTATGACAGATGATGGTCATGATAATCGCGGATTGTTTTCAACCCATCACCCCAATTTAGTTATTCCCCATTTAATGCTATTCGTAACCCCCCGACGTCTGTAAATATGCTCATGGTACAGCAACAATGGATGACACGAAGCTCGACTAGAGGATAAAATCTATCGCTGAGGTACGTACATGGAGGCCAAGAATGAAATGGGGTGGGGACATCATTGCTGCACGTGGCGTTAAAAAGTGAAGGACCGGAATAAGTGGAGGTGGGAAATGGAGATGGTTTGGGGCGTGATAGAGATGATGCTCAACGTCTCGATAAACTTGTCAGAGAGAGAAAGGTGTCAACGTGAATCAGCCTCGCCATTCTCTGTAGTCTGCGGAACACCAACTTCTGCGGGAGTGTCTGGGCGTGCAATCAGAGACCGAATAGCGTCCTGAAAACGCGTCGCAGCATCCCCGAGGATAGGTGTAACGTGGTCTTGCACGGTCGTGCCAACCTTGCTGAGCTTCTCGTTCACCGGTAAGTCCGACTTGAGCACGGAAGTCAGATCCTTGCTCGTCTTTGCGATGCCTTCTTGAACGGGTTTGAATGACGCCTGAAGGTTCGCAGGAAGAGCAGCTATCGCATTCTACAGGGATATGAGATGACAGATCCAGGAAGCGACGGATGAATGCAAACCTGGATTTTTTGAAGCTCCGAGATCATAGTATTACTGAGGTGTTGGACAACACCAACGTTTTGGGCAACAGTGGAAGATGCGAGGGTTTGAATTTTCTTTGCGGTTGCAGTAGCACGTTGTCTGGTAGGCATACGTCGTCAGAAAACCAATAGTTACGATGGGGATTAACGAACACTAGAATGCTGTTGCTTTGAAGCTGCTGAAGCTGGTTATTGGAATAACACACCAACTGATCTTTTAGGTCACGAGATAGGGCGTAAGCGCGCTGGTATTGGAACTTTGACTGTGTCTGAGAGGAGTTTTGCTGCGTGCCTAGACGGGCAACCAAGTAATCTACGACAGGAGTAAACCGCTTTTTTGCAAATTTGATGAACAAAGACTTGTCGCAAAAGAATAGGGGTTTACATACTTGGTCAAGGCCCTGAACGGCGGTATATGCGGGATCGCGGACGCGCTCGTCTATCGTCTTGTTTGTGACGTCGCGAGCATACTTGAAGAGGTCTTCCTTATGAACGGTGAACGTAGACGGGTAGCGAGACTCTACCGCGTCAAGACCCTTGTTAGCGATGCCATCGCACGGACAATAATAGGGCTAAGTCGGCCGACAATCGGTCCACAGTAATAAAGGGCGGACGATGACAAAGATTGGGCGACGTTGTAAGGGCGGTTAATGAGAGGATAGGCGAAGAGTGTCTCATGAAGCTCGTGGATCAAGGGGATCGCGGTGAGGCGGTTGAGAGAAGTGAGCTCCGGAACCGGAGTGGCAGATTGAGTGGCAGTGGTCATGGTGAGAGAAAGGAGGATAGAGGAAGGGACGTGGGAGGGGCATCCTTTTTGAATGGAGATCCCTGCCTCTTTTTTCATGTGATTTTTTTGAATACCACCTCATCCCAATTCAGTCATGGCGAATCAGGCGCCACAGTCTCAGTCGAGTTCTCGCCCGGAATAGACTTTGGTCTTCCACTTCCTCCTTCTTGCCACAATCACATGATCCCCGATTGGTATCAATAAAAAAATTGTGCTCCGCTTGTCTGTTTCAACGCGCTATGGCTCATGATTCGCTCGATTGGGACGCCCTTCGTTTACAATCCCTCGGTCAACGTGGTTTCAGCAGCGCGCGCGCATATATTTGGCACGAATCCTTCCTCCTCTCCCTCTTTCTTTTCTTCAACTTTGTTCTTTCCAGGCCCAAGTTGCTCCACGTCGATGTGAACCACGACCCTTTCCTTGCGAACCAGAAAGAGCTAGACCCCCATCAGGATGAGCGCCAGATACGCCTCGACACGGATCGTAGCTTCGTGCTCTACCCCGTAGGTGACTCACTTCCATATACCCATATTGCCTCTTTTTTTGCTCACACCCAACTTGCAGACAACGGTACGGAAGATGACAGACTCGCCCGCCAGGCAGAGCTCAACAATCTTATCGTACAACTTTTTCGACGGCACCCCGGTTTGAACTACTTCCAAGTCGGCTCCACTCCTTATCGCTCCGCCCCTCCCTAACATGCGCATATAGGGGTTCCATGACATTTCCACGGTCTTACAATTAACGTTACCCTCCGAACTCGTACTCCCGGCATTAGAGAAGCTGAGCCTGCATCGTCTGCGCGATTCAATGGGTCTCACCCTCGAGCCCCTCACAGGTCTTATGCTGTACGCTTCTCAAATCAGAGCTAATCACAGTACTCATCGTAAGTGATAGCATTTTGCAACGTCTATTGCGACTTGCAGACCCGCCCTATGCCGCGTTACTCGAGGAGTGAGCATTCCAATTTGACTTATACATGCTGACACGAAAAGGATTTTCATAGACATGCGCCCCTCCCTTATTCTGCTCTCCCGCATCTCCTTACTCTATTTGCGCATGCCACACCCACCCTCCCGCTTATACAGCACATTTTCGATTACCTACTCGTGCGTCCACCATTGACCATTGTCTATCTTGTAGCTGCTGTGAGTGCCTGTCTTGCGTCATGATCTGCTGATTTCCTAAGGTGGGATAGATGACCCTATCACGTAAGGATCAAGTTTCAAGGCTCAGCGAGGGTGGTGATGAAGGCATGATCCATTCGGTCCTAACAGGACTCCCGGAATTTTCCGATTACTGCAAGGACCAAAATCATGACCGGGGTTACGGAGTTCAACCCCACCCAGAGCCTGCCACAATAGCCGTAGAACCCTCTAATCCCAATGACACGTCATTTCCGAAGGGTGTTGACGATGCACCGTTGACTTGTAAACCGTCTGAGAGTCAATGTAGCACGTCGGAGGCTGACCTGCGCTTGAACGCCCCGCTTCCCTCCCCCACCCTGGGATCCTCGCTCAGTCCTTCTGCAGGGACAGTATCTGATTCCCCTGCGCATTCAGTTCCTCTCGGCGATGACGATACAGGCTTCCCAGCTGTCGGTGGTGATAACTCTGTCCCACGAGCTGTCCCACAACTTGTATCCACGCCTGCGAGTGCCCTTGATCCCTCAGACATCCCGCTACCTCCCTCAGCGGCCTCCACACGCACCACATCTCCTACACGTGCAGAATCACATCATTCTCCACCACTGTACTCGTTGTTGAGCGTTTTCATCCTCGCAGATGTCCTCTTCACTCGCTTCCCTCCAAACACACCCGAGTTACGCCTGACACGCACCCTGGGACCTAAGAGTGCTATGCAGAAATGGGCTCAGGATGCAGCACTGTTGCCAAGTGATGATCAAGCAGAGGCATTCGTCGTCGCAGCGGATGATATCGTCGTACGTGAGGCGCTAGTGCCTGATTCAAAAGAGCTACGACAAACGGAAAAGAAAATTGGTGCGAGGAAGGCCAAGAGAGGGGAGGCGAAGCTCTTAATTACAGGCGCTGTGCTCGTTCTCGGCGTTGCCGTTGCATTCGGTGTGCATGCGCGCCGCGGCGGTGGCATCGGCAAGGGTAGGGAAACTGACTGGCGTGCCTTGATTGGTGCATTCGGTGCGCTCGGGGAAAGAGTGATGGGGTTTTTTGATGATGCACAGCTTTGGCTGTGATACGTCCCACGTGTTGTGTGAGTATCTCTCGTCTCGAGGCCCAGGATGTGTTTCAGCAGTACTAACTTATAACAGGTATTCGCATATGGATATTCCACGCCGCTGCTAAAACGTCTGACCGGCTGTTCCCGCAATCAGCTCCCATTACATGCAGCGGCTCCACGACTTTGTATTTCCTGGACTCCCCCAATTGACTTGGCGCAGGGAAATGCTTACTGGGGGGTATTGAACTCTCATGTAGTAAGAGTCGGTTCGCGAGCTAGATGTTCTGCATCTCACAGGAATCTCTGCGCACCTGCGCAGTTAAATAGAAATTTAAGCTTAATACAATATGTACAGGCACGAGTCCAGCGTCCATAATGAGTGTAAATATCGTACGACAATGTCCTGCACCGTAAATTGATCTACAACGTTCATACTTCACATGCGGCCTGAATCATCGCTCTCGCAGCGACTGAGTTACCTCCGCGCAAGGGGGCCCGGCCCTCCGTTATCTAAGCTCCATCCGCCTTCCACCCTGGGAAGCGAAGCCCAGCGGGGACTCAAGGTAATACACGAATGTTGTATCGCGTGTGATCCTTCAAACTAACACCATCCGGCATCGGCACGGCGTTGCCCCAAACTCCACTCTCTTGCTCAAGCGCCTGTGACGAGATCCACCCTTCCCGGTAGTTCGACCATGGGTATCCGGGGACGCGCCCGTCTGGACCTGGAGGCAGCGGCTTGTCGATGGTTGTTGTCATCATGTCCGGCCATGGCACTGATAGTGATCCTCGCCCCGATATACTTGGGGATGGACCTCCCAGTAAAGATACCTTGGAGGTAGAGGCGGAGGGGGACATGAACATGGCCTTGCTGGGATACCCCAATCCCGCATCGCTAGTACCACCGATACTGCCGTCGTCTTTTCTCTTTCTGTTGGCGGCGACTGAGGCGAGGTATTGTGCGGATGGACTGAGTTTATTGCGATGACGACGGGGTAAGCGGAGCCAGGGTGGGAGACGATAGTGGGAGCGGCGCTGGCGCTGACGACGCCTGCAAAGAGCAGGGCTAGTAGGCCGCCTAGAGCAAAGAGGACGAACATTGAGGAGAGGACGATGCCGACTATTACCCCTACGCGCAGCGGTCTGTGTTCTAGCCCCGAGGATGAGGCACTGACGGCACCACTGGGACCCGTTGGTACCGTGGCGCTAGTGTTACCGCTTGAGCGGGCAATGCGGATGCGGGATTTTGGAGTAGACAGGGCGCGAACTGGAAATGCCGGACGGTCATCACTTGGTTAGGTCCTACGGTAAGATTGAGGTTATAGTGGTCACAGGGGAGGGTATCGGTGATAAAGAACAAGGTTGGGTTGCTTTGCGTATCACCAGAGATACCAGTGAAGTCAGATGACGAGCCGGAGGAGCTTGCTATTGACCCCTTCAAGGGAGCGTTGTTGGACGACATGAGACCATATACTCCCGCCTGTGTGCCTGAGACGGGAAGGACAAGGACAGGGTTGGAGATGGCTCATTTCATGCGGTGAAAGGGAAGGCAGACTCACCGTAGAACTGGAGCACCACGCTTGCGGGGGAAGACGGGTGGCTAACGCTGAAACTCTTTGGTGCATTATTTCTTTGCCAGTTGCCGGAATATTTTACGGATGACGAGTTGAAGCTGGACACTTTCTGTGTGAGGGCGTTGGGGTCAGTGCTTGTCATGGATGCAAACAAGGGGAGGGGGGGGGGGGGGGAATCCTGCGCCAAGTCAGCGGGCAGTAAAAGGGAAGCAGGAAGTAGCGGGGCGGTGCTCAAATATGATGATGGGAGTGAATGGGAGGGGCAACGCGACCATTCTAACAACTCGTGAACCTGTTCGTGGGGGCGGGTAACAAACTAACTTGCCAGAAACAGTCGGATCATGGCGGGAATCTGACGGGAGGGCGGGAATGAGATCAGAATCGAGGGCTAGTTTGAACCGATTCATGGCCTGTGCCTGCGCGCTTGTGCAGGTGTATTATACATACAATAGGACCAGGGGCCCTGACAACTCACTGGATGATTGTTGGTTGCGCAGGGCTTGACGAGGCCCTGAGAATAACGTAGCCTAACCTAACATAAATGACGAATTAAACCGCGGCGAATGCTCCTCGAGGCAACACCCGTGAAACTTGATGAAACTTGGCTGCTCGTTTGAGTGTTGGCTGAAAGAGTGATACCGGAGAGCAGACCCAAAAAGATAACCGATAAGCGCCTGATGGACTCGGGTGCCATGTGCCTCTCACAGCAACATCTGTGGCCCCGCCGGTCCCCAGTTTAGATCCGAAATCATGGACTATTCACGGCTGCAAATATCATAACAATTTGGTGTTATCAATCACATGGATGCACTGGAAAACTGCTAGTGAAAGCGTTGGGCAAGTTGATAGCCGGTGGTCCGAGCCCCAAGGCAACCGTCTATTACCGGTATCCACACACCACCCTTATCATTGCGATAGTGGGCGTTTTTGGTTTGCTAACGACGTAATTGAGACAACGAGGTGGGTTCGGGGCGTCTATTTTGAACCTTCTCGAATCCTGTCGTATGAAGCTGTACGACTCTAGGGATATCCGTATCGGCCTCCTTTACCTGAACCAAAAAACGGGCTTGATTCTCGTGATTGCGCTGCACTACTGCGCGGATGAGGCAATCACCTGCCTCTGGCCGCACGGACACAAAAAAAGGAAATATTGCACATCCCCTAAATTCTCATAAGGCCTGTTATCGTTGTGTATATTGTGCGGAAAGATTGCGGAAAGATTATCAGAAATGACGTTAAGGCATGGTTTACACAGAGGGGTTGCATACAGATATACCGTATTCAACCACATCGGTATCAAATCTCAACGGCTTCAATCACCTGTGTTGCGATGCGATCACCTCATGAGCGTGCTGTGATAACGCGCTGCCACTCTTGAGTACTGTACAGCGTGCTCTTCCATCACGGCCGCCCGCCAAGTTATATCAACGCATGTTAGTGTACTAGATAATGACATCACCATCATGCGGGCTAATTGGAATCATCAATCTATCAGGGTTGCGAGCGTGAGCACACTCATATCCTACATTTGAAACCATAAATCATTATCTATTCCTTAGCTGTGATGCGAAGATGGCTGTCAGGGTTACATATACCTCTTGTAACTCTTGTTGGTGGTCTCGGTTCGTTCATGAAAAGTACACAGGGCCGCAGAAAACGGAGTGGAAAGTAAGGGGCATGAACTAACTTACTCTCGCCTCCTAAGCACCAACGGCACCCGATCAGGCCTGCAATCGATTCCGTGAGCTGGCCAAAGGCGGCGTGGACACGACTTACACTAAAGTCAAAGCTTGCTTGAAGGCCGTTACACGAGCATAGCGCTCCTCAAATGTCTCACCGGCAAACTCGGGCTCCTCTTTGATTTCGATCTTATATCTCGACACAAGCATAGTAATGATGGCTATGCCTTCAATTTCAGAGAATCTAGAAGAACACGTCAGGACTTTTGTTTTTCCATGTATATCATGAGACAAGTCGCACCGTCTACCTAGACAAGCCGGGCACCTACAAAGGATTCTTAAGCAATGACCACGTTTCTAGGTATGGCTTACCTTGACTAAACGGAAGGAAGGCATCCTTGGGCCAGTCCCCGAGAAACCTCTCTGGCTTGAACTTATGGGGATCCTTCCAGTACCGCGCTGTAAGACCTCATAAGAACCAGCCCACGAGACGTAATGCGCCTAACATACGATTATAGTGAATACCGGCACGTGCAGAGACACCGTTGTCCCTGCTGGGACGGAATACTTGTCTTTGTGCCATCACGATTGCTCGCCATCAACGTTGTATCCTCTGCGCCATCCTGGGGATATTGGTCGCCTAGGGCCATAGGGTATGACTGACTTTTAGTATTCTACATTGCTTTAAACGTACCGGGGGGCTATGCAAGCGTAGTTATTCCCTCGACGTGGTCACTCGATTCGAACGGGCACTCACAACAGCCTCAGAGTCTCGTATAAAACGCTGAACGTCGATGAAACCGTCATTCTGATCAGAATTCTGATGGACCTACGCCAAAGAGTGCGTGAACCGACTCATATCTTCGTATGTCTACAGGTGCTTAGTTCGTTGTCTAGAGTGAGATTCAGCTCGACTTACAGGCATTCTGTTCAGGCTAGACAACACGCCTTTGATATGTTGATACAAGGGCTCTTGCTCATCCGGGTAGAGAGCTAGAAGAGCGAATGCGAAGCACAATGCATGGGCTGTTGTCTGTAGTACAACGTCTTAGGGCACACCCCATGTAGGGGTGGACCTACCTCATGTCCAGCAAGAATAAAATAAACATGTTTCCTGAAACATTGAGTAAGGACACCGGATACGAATCAACAGGAAGGATTCACCCATAAGCTCTTGATCACTTATCGCCGGACCGCTCTCCGGCTCTTCCTGTGCTGCATCCAGAAGGCCGCTAAACAGATCATAGCGTTCCTCCTTCATGTCACCATTCCTGCGATCATTCACCATTTCAAGCATGTATTGCTGCTCGATCCATCAGTAACGAATGTGACGGATGGAAGGCTGAGATGTTGAAACAACATACCCTCAGCTCGGTAAAGGCCAGGTGAACCTTCCTTATGTGCGCGGTTGCGCCCTGAGCCCAGTCCGGGAGAAGAATCTTCATTATTAGATTGCTGGATAAAATGTGAATTGCATCCTTGAAGGTCATCTGGTGGCCAGGAGGAACAACAAGGTCACTGGTCCATGACACCTGACGGCCGAACCCTAGAATGCGCCAACATGAGTTTGGATGAGTTAGAGTGGGATATCATGAAAGCATGCCTGCGATGCCGATGACAAAGAGCGCAGTCTGTGGAGATGTTAAGCACAGATATACGTAATAGCTCTCAGCAGCTTACTGGTAGAGCAATGTCTAGAAAGTGATCTACGATGACTTCGGGCTTGTCACCCCACACGTTGCTAAACAGGTCTAACATAATATTGACGGTCTCATCCCATACTAATTTGTTGTTTTTCTAGTGATTGTGTCAAGAATGAGACAACGGAATAACAACAATGCATACCTCTGAGAAGGGTGGCGCGGCAATTTTTCTATACCTCTTCCATTCATGTCCTTCTGAAGCAAGATGTTCGGTCCAAAAACGGCTATCACATCATATAACTGGAGGTTCTTCGGAAATCTGGCACGAGACGTGGTGACTTCCTATGGTCCATAGTCAGGGACTTGTAATTCGACGCGACACAACCCTAACCGACTTTGATTATATCTGCATCTGCGAGGAAGATGGTGCACTCCGGTCGAGGAAATGCGGTAATCTGTCAGAAGGTTGCTTGAATATATATATCTGTAGATCGGGGATCGCAAATGGCTTACTAGGGTAATAAAATCCTGTCCAGCAGAAGCAAAATCTGAGCGGGAATGAGGACTAGATAGTGTTGTTCATCGTGTATGATGTGAGCCTACCTTGGTATTTCCTCCTGTGCATCCACGATGTCCCCGCGTTCAAGTAAGGGATTGGTGGTAGGCTGCGATCCATCAGTTGTCCTGGAATAGATGTCACACTGAAAATGTAGCGAAGACCGGGGATATTGCTGCGGATGTCAAAGCCACACAGTCATTCCCTGGATTCATAGTCTTGAATACAAGAGGGATACCTACCCAACATTGCGAGCAATCCTTCGGAGTTCTAAGAGTCGTTGTATAAATATTAGGCCCAGGAGAGAAATGACGACGGATAGGATTGTGGGCATCGCGAAATGTGAAAATGGACAGGAAGGAAGGGCGAGGGAACGATCGATCCCACTTCTTAGCCAGGTCATGCAGTACAAATAATTCTTACATGACAGTCAACAAGGTAAAATTGCGGAGAAGTTGAACGAGTCCTCTTGGGGAAGCCCGGGCCGCGGCGTGCAAGAACGTTGACCCATGTGAAGACATCTTCCGAGCTCTACCAAGGACGATATGCCAACTTGCCGGTGCATATATCGGCCCAGTTATCGCAGGCCGCACATACAGCCGAGAGCGCAAGCGATCAGAATATTTAGAGCTCTCATATTTCAGCCGAAAGGCAGATTGGCCCTACTAGGAGACGTGCGCTTTCATACTACCCCAGTGCGTGGGTTTGAAAATGGGTAGATTTCGAAAACGTTTGCAGGTAGTTCTCCAAAATTCAGAGAGAGCAAGACGGATTTTGAAGAAGCATGCGGAGATTGAAACAGAAGCCACCTTTTCAACTGTAAAATTTAATCCGGATTTCACGCACTACATACGAACTGAACATACCAAGTCTGGGCTGGCATGTAAGGTGTCAGGTTATGTGACATGTGTTGGGACCGCAGCCTCGCAAAAGGCGCAAGTCGAACCAAGCTGCGGTGGCAGGAAAAGTGACGAGTGACTAGTGCCGATAACGTTTTATCTCAGTTCCCCGATCTTCAGATTTCTTACCTTTATCACAGACTTATTACTTTGATTGATTGTCTCAGTTACTTACTACCTTAAGTACTCTAACCTTCATGTCCCTCGTCTTTTCTCCTTCTGACTGAGGTTTAGAGGTTAGTATTCTATCACTATTTCTTTCTAAGTCAAATTCTACGTTACTTACTACCTACCTAGCCTCAGGATTGATTCTAGTCCAATAACGTGGAGGTGATGGGGTCGTAGTGGGACGGCTGAAGTGTGGGGATGGAGTTGTGTGGGTACTGGCCCGAGGCGCTCAGCTATGGTCCTCAGGGGGGGTTCGCGTCCTCTCGGCCTCGGGTTTCTTCAATAAACTTGGCGATTCCTTCTCTGTCGGCACTGGAAGCGAAGAGGATGTCGGTCGAGAGTGCTGGGGATGCCGCGGGCCTCTCGAAAACGAGGGCATTGTATGATGCCGTGGCTTGCTTTCTGCACAGTGGTGAGACCACATTCACCCCGGGCTCGTGGTCTGTGCCGCGCCGCATATTAGCCTGTGAAAGCATGTTCAGTAAGGAGACGAATGGCGCATGAACTCCAGCATGAAGTCCGGGGGTTGTCCTGAAGTTGGGTGTAACGCCCGGAAGATTGGGCCTATAACGTACATACGCCTACTTCAATTTAGGAAGGAAGCGAAGTTATCTTCGTTCTCGCCGTGTAAGCGGAGTGCGTGCAGTGTGAGTGTCCCTCCGGAACGCTTTGTCGTCGAACATTCATTTTCGGAATCGTATTATTAATAATACGTCTCTTGCTTACTACGCTCACAACGATCACTCGTGCTTTCTGTTCTAGACGACAGGGAAGGGTTGGATAAATCGATAACTGCAATATTTAATAGCAAAGGCCTCGGAGTCCGAGGACGGGTCAGATCGATCAGTGGCATCAACCTGAAATTCTTGTTGCAAAGCTCACCATCTGGCTACAGCCTGAGTGGTCTAGAGCACAAGGCCCCTTGCCGGTCTTGACATGGTTCCTGGGTTAGGCCAGTGCATGCACAGGCCTCCTTGCTTGTTGGATTCAATAAAAACCATACCAGAAATGATGGAAGGCACAAGTTCGGGGACTTTTACACAGTGTTCAAGTTATACAAGGGGTGACACATACAGATATACCGTATGTAACAACTTCTCACAATCGCATCGGCATCAACTTGAAATCTCAATGACTCGCCTGTGTTGCAATGTGATCACCTCATGAAAATGTTGTGCAAACACCGTGCTCTTCCATCACGGCCACCCACCAAATCATTTCCCGAAACGTATGCAGATAATGGCATCACCATCATGTGGGCTAATTCTTGCGAGCACACTCATGTCCTACATTTGAAACCATAAATCATTCACATTCCTTAGCTGTAATACGATAATGGCTGTCAGGGTTACATACACCCCTTATGACTCTTGTCGGTGGTCTCGGTTCATTCATGAAAAGTACACAGGGCCGCAGAAAACAGAGTGGCAACGAATGGGTATAAACCAACTTACTCTCGCCTCCTAAGCACCAACGGCACCCGAGAAGGTCTGCAATCCATTCCGTAAGCTGGCCAAAGGCGGCGTGGACACAACTTACTCCAAAGTCAAAACTTCCGTGAAGGCCGTTATACGAGCATAGCGCTCCTCAAATGTCTCACCGGCAAACTCGGGCTCCTCTTTGATTTCGATTGTATATCTCGACACAAGCATAGTAATCACCGCTATGCCTTCAATTTCAGCGAATCTAGAAGAACACGTCAGGGCCTTTTTGTTTTCAGTTATATCACGACACAAGTCGCACCGTCTCCCTAGACAAGCCCGGGCACCTACAAAGAATTCTTAAGCAGTGATCACCTTGCTAGGTATGCCATACCTTGATTAAACGGAAGGAAGGCATCCTTGGGCCAGTCTCCAAGAAACCTCTCTGGCTTGAACATATGGGGATCCTTCCAGTATCGCGCTGTGAGACTTCATAAGAACCAGCCCATGAGACGTAATGCGGCCTAACATACGATTATAGTGAATACCAGGAACGTGCAGAGTCACCGTTGTCCCTGCCGGGACAGGAATACTTGTCTTTGTGCCATCACGATTGCTCGCCATCAACGTTGTATCCTCTGTCGCCATCTTGGGGATATTGGTCACCTAGGGCCATAGGGTATGACTGACTTTGGTCCATTCTACATCGCTTTAAACATACCGGGGGGCTATGCATGCGTAGTTAGCCCCTCGACGTGGTCACTCGATTCGAACGGGCACTCACAACAGCCTCAAAGTCTCGTAGAAAACGCTGCACATCGATGAAACCCGTCATTCTGATCAAAATTTTGATGGACCTACGCCAAAGAGTGCGTGAACCGACTCATATCTTCGTATGTCTACAGGTGCTTAGTTCGTTGTCTAGAGTGAGATTCAGTTCGACTTACAGGCATTCTGTTCAGGCTAGACAACACGCCTTTGATTTGTTGATACAAGCGCTCTTGCTCATCCGGGTAGAGAGCTAGAAGGGCGAATGTGAAGCACAATGCATGGGCTGTTGTCTGTGATACAACGTCTTAGGGCACACCCCATGTAGGGGATGGACCTACCTCATGTCCAGCAATAATAAAGATAAACATGTTTCCTGATACATCGAATAAGGGCACAGGACACGGAGCGACAGTGAGGATTTACCCATAAGCTCTTGATCACTTATCGCCGGACCGCTCTCCGGCTCTTCCTGTGATGCATCCAGAAGCCCGCTAAACAGATCATAGCGTTCCTCCTTCGTGTTACCAATCTTGCGATCATTCACCATTTCCAGCATGTATTGCTGCTCGATCCATCAGTAACGAAGGATGTGAATGCAAGGTTGAGATGTTGAACAACATACCCTCAGCTCGGTAAAGGCCAGGTGAACCTTCCTTGTGTGTGCGGTTGCGCCCTGAGCCCAGTCGGGGAGGAGAATCTTCATGATGAGATTGGTGGATAAAATGTGAATCGCATCCTTGAAGGTCATCTGGTGGCCAGGAGGAATAGCAAGGTCACTGGTCCATGACACCTGACGCCCAGTGAGAAGTGGAATGTAGTAATCCGGAGTAAACTGCAAAAAATTGAACCATTCAATCTAATTCAAAAATCCGAACAATAGCCATTTTAATTCAATGGAAAATTGAAGGCATTATAATTATTCTGAATCGAATTGAATACCAGATCAGATCGGACCGAATTCACTTGATCAGAATTGAATCAGGTATAATTGAATTAATCCCATTTATTGTCTATTTACGGTTACAGCTCTATTCAATTTTATTCTACCCTCGATGCTAATCACGTTGCCCCAGGTGGCCACGCGTCAAACAATCCAAGTCATCTTGGTGCTCACCGTGTCTGCAAAGCCGACTACTGCGGTCAATGATCCACCACCTCCACATCATCATCTTTGTCCCTGTCATCCATTCTGGGCGTGGGCATGGGAGCTCCTCGGCCTCGAGCTCACGATGGCATGCGCTTGGATTGCTGAAGTGCAAGAGGGGGGTAGATGTAGGGCAGGGACATCGTGGGACTCTCCACAGGGCAGCGGTGGCGGCAGTAGCGATGGTGAGGTCAGGGCCGTCATCGTCGTCATCGTTTGTGGGTTTGAGGGTTTGGTGATCTACCTGTATTGGAAGCTGTTAAATGCTCTCGAGTTCATAAAGGGTAGGGCGAGAAAAACAATAGGAAAAGACTGAACGCACAGGCATCACCCCAGTGGACCAAATCAGCCCCGGAAACATGGCTCTAATGATCAACAAAGACTCGGAGTGTAAGAAACATGTCAACTATGGGATCCCTTGAAACAAAGGGCTGACCTTGCCAATGACAATGTGACCGCGGCGGCGACCCAGACCACCACCACGTGGCCATTCCAGTTTGGCTACCCGATCTACTTTGTTCATGTGGATCGCACACCGAGCAGTGGTTGTGCTCTAGCCCTGCACATTGGTTTCTGTCTAGGAATGTCGAGTGAGGACCATCGGAGCTGTGTGATGCTGGTCATACGCACTGGGAATTGGTAGACGAGCTCAAGTGCTAAACATTAAACAAATGGCTATGATGGGGACCCTGCATTTCTGTGTAACCTACAAAATTCAAGTTCTCGCTGTATTAGGGTGCCCCGATATCAGTCGTAATGTCCTTGCGCAGACATTGATTCAGGACAATGACTTAGCTTCGAGCACACTTTTTGTCAGGCCCTCTGCGCCATTGCGCACTTCCTAGATCTTGGCAATGTCGACCTAAAATCGGATCAGTGAGTGCAGTCACGATTGGTCAAACGACGAAGCTTGGTGTAGTACCATGCTCTGAAAGTCAGTAAAGCACTTGCATGTAGAGTGAGGAGGCTAGTCTCACAAGCTGGAGCCCAGTTGATAAGGGCGAGGGGTGATTAGGTTCTCCCATCGGTGTGTACGAGGTTATACGAAAATACGACGGCCTCTGGGAGCTCTGCACCAAAAAAGACACAAGAAAACGTCTCGACTTGCTCCATGATCAATTTCTGTTTGTTGATTTTGACCACAAGCGCAGCAGTGTTTTGGCGTCGGGTGAACCTGAGACATCCAGGGGAAGGGAGGGGCATGGAGATGCCAAGGTCAAGAGGAGGTCGCTCGCTCTAGTGATCTCTTCGTGACGGCAGCAGCACGGGAGGGCCGGAAAGGAGGCAGGTGACAACGGTGGTGGCAGTGAGTGATGTCGTGGTGGTGGCAGTAAGTAGGAGAGGCACGCTGGCAGAGCAGGAGGGGAGAGGAAGCACGTTGGCCCGGGGATGCAACGGGAGAAAAGCACGGCTATAAGCTCGATCAAAGATGCAGCCCCCCAAAAAAGATCCAAATGATGCTGGTCTGAGGAAGGTAGGAAGGGAGACACTCACGAAAACTTGTGGAGAGTACACAGGCCTCACGAGCAGCAGAGGAAAGAATAGGGGAACACATTGAGAAGGAGAGGAAGAGGGAAGAAATGTATGCGTCAGAATCAGCGCGCAACACGAAGTCGATAGATGTAGCACGACAAACAACTACAAATAGGACAGTGCCTGGGTCAGTAAGTACTCGATGCAGGTTCAATGAACTGGATAAACAGTGCGCGATTCAGTTCATTCAATTCTAATCAGTTGCTTTCGATCAAGAAATAAATCTCGTGACTCAATCATTTGTATTCAATAAAGTTCATAGAGAGATTGAATGTGATCGAGCGCTATTCAAATTTTATCAACGAAATCGAATTAATATTATTGTTATCATTTTATATCAATTCACATCAATCGTATTCATGTCATTCAATTTTATTCGATCGGATCATATTTAATTCTATCCACTTCTCACTGGGCCTGACGGCCGAACCCTAGAATGCGCCAACATCAGATTGGATGAGTTAGAGTGGGATATCATGAAAGCATGCCTGCGATGCCGATGATAAAGAGCGTAGTCTGTGGAGATGTTAGGCAGAGGTATGAATAGTATATGAGATCTCAGCAGCCTACTGGTAGAGTAATGTCCAGAAAGTGATCTACGATGACTTCGGACTTGTCACCCCACACGTTGCTAAACAGGTCTGACATAACATTGACGGTCTCATCCCATACTAACTTGTTGTTTTTCTGGTAATTGTGTCAAGAATGAGGCAACGGACTAACAATAATGCATACCTCTGAGAAGGGTGGCGCGGCAATTTTTCGATACCTCTTCCATTCATGTCCTTCTGAGGCCACGATGTTCGGTCCAAAAACGGCTAACACTCCATATAACTGGAGGTTCTTCGGAAATCTGGCACGAGACATGGTGACTTCCTATGGTCCATAGTCAGGGACATGTAATTCGATGCAGCACAACCCTAACCGACTTTGATCATATCCGCATCTGCGAGGAAGATGGTGCACTCCGGCCGAGGAAATGCGGTAATCTTTCAGCAGATTGCCTTGAATATATATATCCGCAGATCGGGGATCGTAAATGGCTTACTAGGGTAATAAAATCCTGTCCGGCAGAAGCAAAATCTGGGCGGGAATGAGGCCTAGATATTATTGTTCATCGTGTATGATGTGAGCCTACCTTGGTATTTCCTCCTGTGCATCCACGACTTTCCCACGTTCAGGTAAGGGATTGGTGGTAGGCTGCGCAGCATCAAATGTCCCGGAATGGATGACACACTGAAAATGTAACGAAGACCGGGGATATTGCTGCGGGTATCATAGCCACACAGTCATTCCCTGGATTCATAGTCTTGAATATAAGAGAGTTACCTACCTAACATTGCGAGCAATCCTTCGGAGTTCTAAGAGTCGTTGTATAAATATTAGGCCCAGGAGAGAAATGACGACGGATAGGATTGTGGGCATCGCGAAATGTGAAAGTGGGCAGGACGGAAGGGCGAGCGAAACGAACGATCCCACCGTGACTGTTGAGATGGGCCAGTAGCGCGGGAACATTCCCGGGCAGCGCGGACAGTTTCAGGGACCATACTGTATTGTCTCGTGAACTCGAACTGAACGCTAGGCTGCTACTGATCTAGCGTTATCTTATCTAAGTTTTATCGCTGCGCTTCATCACCTACTTCGTAACCAGGTCATGCAGTACAAATAATTCTTACCTGACGGTCAGCCAGGTAAAAATGCCGAGAAGAAGGTGAACAAGTCTTCTCAGGGAAGCCGAGACCGCTTGCAAGAACGTTAACCACATCAGGAAACCTGCACGAAACTTTTTTGAACTCGCTCGAGCTCGGTCGAGCTCGACCAAGCTCGAGCGACTGAAAAAGTGTGAAAAGTCACGAAAGTCCAAAAGGAACCTAGAATTCACCAAAAAGTTATTTTGACTACATTGACAAAAAGTAATCAAGTAGAAAAAGTCATGAAAAGTGATAACAGTGTCAAAAGTGAAAAAGTGCCATTCCTTAGTGCTGAAGCTAAGGAAAGCAGGGAATCCAGAGAAGCAAAGGGTACAATACAAGTCTGGGATAAATTGGCCTCATGCCCGGCTCAGGGACTACTACTACTCATGGGCATATCCACCCCGGCCATCCCTCATCTAAATCAGGAAGTCACCCCATCTACAACAGAAGTGGGTCAGGGCGAGTGGACTTGCGGCGGCGTGGGTTTTGGGCTAGAGTGGTTGAGGGTGGTGGGGAAGTATGGCTCGGGTGGGACCACGACATTCACGCCTTCACCTGGTAGATCGGCTATCTCAAGAGGATCTGGCTCAGAGACCTCGGTCGGGACGAGGGCATTACGCTCAGTGTTGGCTTTGGTGACCGGGTCAAACGGATCATTGTCAGACCACTCTTCTTTGGAATCGCTCCTGTTGTCCGAGAAGGCGTCACCCTGGGACTCGTCATCCGATATGTACGCACGGCACGGGGGTCCCCAAATCGGCTCAGTGTCCGATTCGGTGTCAGACTGGGCGAGGGTGCCTACATTTGGTGAAAGATCATGGACACGGGAACGATGGACATGGTGCAACTGCTACTCCTGACGAGCTACAACAGTCAATTCAGTGGGGTGAGAGCTCAATAGTGAAAAAACATACAATATTCTTCCCTGTCTCTTGACCCTTGTGTCATCAGAAAGCATATCATCGTCCTCCGGCTCATCAGACTTTCGTGGATGCTGTCTTTAAGCAAATAATCAGGACAAACAAGACGAGGAGTCAGTGTGACAGTCACACTTGCAGCGATTCCGTCATCCCAGTACAAATCCTACCAGCTACCATGCAATTCATCCCGCCATCCGAGCGCTCTTGGCAATACTCTCCCGAGTACAAGTACAAGCACGTCATCGTCCAAGGGAAGGGGAACGGATGGTGTGATGTCGATGAGCTCCAACTCTAGAGATGCTCGGTCGCCACCGCCTAGCGCCCTTCACACACCACACCCTTCCATACCAAGCGCACTATGTCGGTGCAAAAATCCGCATTCCTCACCGTCACACTACCTCAACGCCATCCAGTCGTTAGTTGGGACCTATCTCTTAGACCTCCAATTTGTGATGTCGCTTGTTGGCATCGAGGGTGATAGAGAGGACGATCGTATCGCGGACGTCATCCCACCTGCTGAATCTGCCGTTCAAGTCGTGTCTCCAATGCGAGAAAATTACCACGTCAAACAGGATACCCGTGCGTTTTTATCTGCTGTATGGTCATATCACCGGATGTGAAGCTCAGCTTTCCATCTTCCAGGGAAATGCGGAGTTCCTCCTACTGGTCCGGTGATGACTTCTGCCATAGGATCAAGTATGTTATCGGCAACCTCTGCGCCTGCCGTACCACCTGGCCTCCCACTACTACCACCACCACCACCGCCACCCCGGGCTCTAACCCCATTGCCAGACCCACCACAAACCCCGAACCTACCGCCACCTCGGGTCCCAGTTCTATCTCCGCGTCAACCATCCCCGGACCTACCACCCAATCGCCTCGTTTCTCCCCAACGACATACTAACCCTGCATTCCCACAAGTTTCTATCTCTTCACGTCTCTCTGGCTTCAGCCTCATCGCCTCCCAAAAACTCCTGAACCTCGAATAATGTCCGATGAAGCTGAATACGAGACCTTGTCTCCAAATGCCGGGTTGGCTGTACGTCGTCGCCTCGCCCCCATCTCCAGCTTTTTTTGCAAACTGGCACAATCCCCTTCGATCTGATGCTTCTTGCGCCCATTGTAGGTCAACATGCTCGCGGGCGCTCTCGTAAGTGTCTTCGACTTGGACGGCGTATGCTGGACGGTTTGAGACAGGCCGTTTTTCTTTTATAGGCTGGTATCACGGAGCACTCGGTGATGTTCCCCGTTGACAGTATCAAAGTAGGTCATCGTTGCTTTCTGCTCCACTATCTGAACGCTCATCACTTTCGGTTTGGAATATATACAGACACGCATGCAAGTGTTCGCCACCTCGCCAGCAGCGGTGTACACGGGGCTCGGCAACGCGTTTACAAGAATCTCGTCGACCGAGGGCGTGCGCGTACTATGGCGCGGCGTGTCTTCCGTGATCATGGGGGCCGGCCCAGCACATGCCGTTCACTTTGGGACGTACGAGGCTATCAAGGAGCTGACTGGCGGGAACTGAGAAGGAAGTCCGAATCAATTGTTGTCGGCGTTCAACATCCTCACTCCAGTTGAAGTGTTCGTACTCCCCGATTTTCGGGGTTGGTTGCGTGAGGTCGAGGACTAGGGGCGATTGTATGCCAAGAGGTCGTAGCGGCGGGCCCAAAAGGTGGTGATGGACCCAGAGGTGGTGAGTGACTCGGCTCAAGGAGGATGACTGGTGGACACAGGAAGAGCGGCCTGTTAGCAGTCAGACGGACTTTTGTGTGTGCCAATGTCGTGTCTGGACATATATGCCCTTCCTGACTGTGCTTACAGCATGTTCTCGCAGTTGCCTCACCTGTCCGGTCAATCAAAGTCCCCCAGCCATGTTTGCTCACATCGGGACTGGCTGCTGCCCATCATAGAAAGTATGTTCCATGTGCCTTTGATGTAGTTTGTTCACCTGATGAGAGCCCTAGATGTGATAAAGATATGGTGTTCCTTTGAGCTCCTTTTGCAGCTAGAGTATATGGCTAGAGTATTTCATGTTTAGATGATGTGTTTTTTTAGCTTTTTGTAGCTTTTCAACATTTTGTAATGTTTTACACCTTTTTAAACTTTTCAAACTTTTCTTACTTAAAGTTGTTTAATTCATATTCCATCCCATGTGGGTCAATGCAAGATTTTTTACTTTTGTACTTTTTCACTTTCAAAAGTCAAAAAGTCAAAAAGTTTTTGCACCATTTACTGATGCATGGCCGCCGTTGATCCATGGGAACGACAGCTTCCGAGCTCTAATAAGGACGTCATGACCAACTCGGTGCCTATGGTCCTATACGTAGGCCCAGTCATCGCAGGCCGCACATACAGAGCACAAGCGATCAAAATATTTAGAGCTCTCAGATCCTCATATTTCAGCCGAGAGGCAGATTAGCCCTACTAGGCGACATGCACTTTCATACTATCCCAGTGCGTGGGTTTGAAAATGGGTTGATTTCGAAAAACTCTGCAGGCTCGTACTCCCGAATCCAGAGGGAGCAAGTCACAGATTTCGAAGAAGCACTGGCATGACAACCGATCAACGGATGCAGTGTATAGTACAACCGTACCGGGCGGCCCGAGAGAATGAAACAGAAGCCGACCGATGTGACCTTTTCAACTGTAAAACTTTATCCTTATAAAGTGCAATATGCCTACACATACGACTGAACATACTAAGTCTGGGGCTGGCATATAACGTGTGAGGTTATGTAACATGGAGGTGAAGGGCAAGGGGTGGGACGGGTGAAGCGTGGGGATGGAGTTGGGTGGGCGGCGCTTGCACAAGTCTTCAGAGGGGTTCGCATCTTCTCGGTCTCGGGTTTCTTCAATAAACTTGGCGATTCCTTCTCCGCCGGCAGTGGTAGCGAAGAGGATGTCGGTCGAGAGTGCTGGGGATGCCGCGGGCCTCTCGAAACCGAGGGCATTGTGTGATGCCGTGGCTTGCTGTCTGCAGCATGGTGAGGCCACATTCGCCTGGGGCTCGTGGTCTGTGCCACGCCGCGTATTCGCCTGTGAAAGCATGTTGAGTAAGGAGACGAATGGCGCACGAACTCCAGCATGAAGTCCGGGGGTTTTCCTGAAGTTGGGTGTACCGCCTGGAAGACTGGGCCACTATAACGTACATATGCCTACCTCAATTTAGGAAGGAAATAAAGTTATCTTCGTTCTCGCCGCGCAAGTGGAGTGAGTACAGCGTGAGTGTCCCTCCGGAACGGCGCCTTGTTGTCGAACACTCACATCAGTTAGACTTTCAAAGTTTGCTACTCGGGTCTTGCTTACGCTCACAACGATCACTCGTGCTTTCTGTTCTAGACGACAGAGAAGGGTAGGATAAATCTTTGAATATTTATTTATTTATTTAATAGCAAAGGACTAGGTGAGGGGTCAGATCGATCAGCCTGAAATCGTGTCACCGTGACAAAGCTCTGCATCTGGCGACAGTATGGTCTAGCGCACAAGGCCGCTTGACATGGTTCCTGGGGTTAGGCCAGTGCATGCCCAGGCTTTCTTGCTTATTGGATTCAATAAAATCATACCAGAAATGACGGAAGGCATAAGTTCGGAGACCTTTCAAGTTATACTAGGGGTGGCACCTACAGATATACCGTACTGTAACATCTTCAGTTATCTCCCAACCGCATCGGTATCAATTTGAAATCTCAATGACTTGCCTGTGTTGCAATGCGATCACCTCATGAAAGTGTTGTGCAAACGCATTTTCGCTCGACAAGTTCGAGTGCTGTACGCCGTGCTCTGCCATCACGGCCGCCGCCCGCCAAATCATTTCCCGAAACGCATGCAGATAATGGCGTCACCATCATGTGGGCTAATTGGAACATCAACCCATCAGGGTTGCGAGCACACTCATATCCTACATTTGAAAGCATAAATCATTCACTGTTCCTTAGCTGTCATACGACGACGGCTGTCAGGGTTACATACACCTCTCGTGACTCTTGTCGGTGGTCTCGGTTCGTTCATGAAAAGTACACAGGGCCGCAGAAAACGGAGTGGAAACCAAGGGGCATGAACTAACTTACTCTCGCCTCCTAAGCACCAACGGCACCCGAGAAGGTCTGCAATCCATTCCGTAAGCTGGCCAACGGCGGCGTGGACACAACTTACGCTAAAGTCAAACCTTCCTTGAAGGCCGTTATACGAGCATAGCGCTCCTCAAATGTCTCACCGGCAAACTCGGGCTCCTCTTTGACTTCGATCTTATATCTCGACACAAGCATAGTAATCACCGCTATGCCTTCAATTTCAGCGAATCTAGAAAAACATGTCAGGGCTTTTTTGTTTTCAGTTATATCACGACACAAGTCGCACCGTCTTCCTAGACAGGCTCGGGCACCTACAAAGAGTTCTTAAGCAATGATCACCTTGCTAGGTATGCCATACCTTGATTAAACGGAAGGAAGGCATCCTTGGGCCAGTCCCTGAGAAATCTTTCTGGCTTGAACTGGTGGGGATCCTTCCAGTATCGTGCTGTGAGACTTCATAAGGACCAGCTCACTACATGCAATGCGCCTAACATACGATTATAGTGAATACCAGGCACGTGCAGAGTCACCGTTGTCCCTGCCGGTACAGGAATACTTGTCTTTGTGCCATCACGATTGCTCGCCATCAGCGTTGTATCCTCTGTCGCCATCTTGGGGATATCGGTAGCCTTATGACCATTGAGTATGACTGACTTTGATCCACTCTACATTTCTTTAAACATACCGGGGGGCTATACATGCGTAGTTAACCCCTCGACGTGGTCACTCGATTCGAATGGGCACTCACAACAGCCTCAGAGTCTCGTATAAAACGCTGCACATCGATGAAACCGTTATTCTGATTAAAATTCTGATGTACCTACGCCAAAGAGTGCGTGAACCGACTCATATCTTCGTATGTCTACAGGTGTTTAGTTCGTTGTCTAGAGTGCGATTCAGTTCGACTTACAGGCATTCTGTTCAGGCTAGACAACACGCCTTTGATATGTTGATACAAGCGCTCTTGCTCATCCGGATAGAGAGCTAGAAGGGCGAATGCGAAGCACAATGCATGGGCTGATGTCTGTGGTACAACGTCTTAGGGCACACCCCACGTAGAGGATGAACCTACCTCATGTCCAGCAATAATAAAGATAAACATGTTTCCTGATACACTTAGTAAGGACACCTCCAAAATGGAATACGAAGCGACAGTGAGGATTTACCCATAAGCTCTTGGTCACTTATCGCCGGACCGCTCTCCAGCTCCTCCTGTGATGCATCCAGAAGGCCACTAAACAGGTCATAGCGTTCCTCCTTCGTGTCACCATTCCTGCGATCATTAGCCATTTCCAGCATGTATTGCTGCTCGATGCATCAGTGCATCAGTAACGAAGGATGGGACGGACGTAAGGCTGAGATGTTGAAACAGCATACCTTCAGCTCGGTAAAGGCCAGGTGAACCTTCCTTGTATGTGCGGTTGCGCCCTGAGCCCAGTCGGGGAGAAGGATCTTCATGATTAGATTGCTGGATAAGATGTGAATCGCATCCTTGAAGGTCATCTGGTGGCCAGGGGGAATAACAAGGTCACTGGTCCATGACACCTGACGGCCGAACCCTAGAATGCGCCAACATCAGATTGAATGAGTGGGATATGATGAAAGCATGCCTGCGATGCCGATGACAAAGAGCGCAGTCTGTGGAGATGTGGAGATGTTAAGCACAGGTATGAATAATATATGAGATCTCAGCAGCCTACTGGTAGAGTAATGTCCAGAAAGTGATCGACGATGACCTCGGACTTGTCGCCCCACACGTTGCTGAACAGGTCTAACATAATATTGACGGTCTCATCCCATACCAACTTGTTGTTTTTCTGGTAATTGTGTCAAGAATGAGGCAACGGACTGACTAACAATAATGCATACCTCTGAGAAGGGTGGCGCAACAATTTTTCTGTACCTCTTCCATTTATCTCCTTCTGAAACCACGATGTTCGGTCCAAAAACGGCTACCACTCCATATAACTGGAGGTTCTTCGGAAATCTGGCACGAGACGTGGTGACTTCCTATGGTACATAGTCAGCAACGTGTGATTCGACGCGACACAACCCTAACCGACTTTGATCATATCGGCATCTGCGAGGAGGATGGTGCACTCCGGCCGAGGAAATGCGGTAATCTATCAGCCGATTGCTTTGAATGTACATCTCCGGAGATCGGGGGTGATAATGGCTTACTAGAGTAATAAAATCCTGTCCAGCAGAAGCAAAATCTGGGCGGGAATGAGGCCTGGATAGTGCTGCTTATCATGGATGATTGAGCCTACCTTGGTATTTCCTCCTGAACGCCCACACTTCCCCCGGGTTCAGGTAAGGGATTGGTGATAGGCTGCGCTGTATCAATCGCCCTGGAATGGATGTCATACTGAAAAGGTAGCGAGGACCGGGGATATTGCTGCGAGTGTCATAGCCGCACAGTCATTCCCCTGGATTCAAATTCTTGAACATAAGATTACCTACCCAATATTGCGAGCAATCCTTCGGAGTTCTAAGAGTCGTTGTATAAATATTAGGCCCAGGAGAGATAGGACGATGGATAGGATTGTGAACATTGCCAGATGTGGAAGTGGGCAGGAGGGAAGGGCGAGCGAGCGATTGAGCCGACAACTCTTCTCCGGGAAGCCGGGCGGCGTGAGGCAACTTTTGAGCCGCAGCGACGGCATCTCGATCAAGTTCGGATTGTCCCTACTAGGCAACGTACTCAATACAACAAGTTACAATGACATCATGAGTCGGTAGTGGAATAAGCCTATACATCGGGCGATAATGGTAGCATACGAAATCTTAAGGCGACAAATCCTTAACACGAGAGAGAGCAGAGAAGCACAATATACCGTGAGGGAGAGACAGATTTGGGCAAACAATGACAAATACGCATATTATCGCTTACTAGGCACGACCCGACCACTGGCAGTGACCATTAAGATAGTGCAGCAATGTTCCCTCCGCTCAAGCCTGACGGACCTCCCTCGACTTCAACGATGGCGCCACCTTGCACCTCGGTCGCGTGAAGACCCTAGCCCATCGTTCCAAGGCCAGTCCGCCCAGCGACTGCTGCCACGGCGCTCGCACTGCCCGTGCTGTTCGCAAGTCTAGCGAGTTCAGCGCGCACACCCTCGAGAGGCCGCTTCAGGCCGACACGCTCGCTAACCAGCGCCAACCTCGTCGCCTCCAGCGCCCGCCGTTCCTCCTCCAGAATCTCCTCCAACTCTTCAACTGCAACATTTTCAGCTCCAGCGACGTCAGCTTAATCACCACAGCGAGCATCGAAGGGATCAGAGTCTCCTCCGCACCAGCGAGTGCCGAAGCTACTTCGGCGGACGAGCTGAGAGCTAGCTTTGCGGCTCGCACCACCTTTGAGTGGGGGACTCCAGGAGTAGGCTTGGGAGCTGGACCGTCGACAGACATATCGGAGCAGCGGTGTTGGAGGGGGCATTAGCCAGGCTGGTTAACGTCCTTGTCCATACTATCTTTCGGAGCGTATTCTTTTGCGGTTCCGTGTGTTCATTTCCCTCTGATACAGGCTTGGACTATTCTCTATCGTCTGTGAGGTCGTTACAAGCCAGAAAATGTGACCGATCGCAGACAGCAAGCTACATCATCACGGTTCTGAGACGCCCACGGCATCCCCAGCACTCCTGTGAAAGCAAGTTCCGTAAGGAGACGAATGGAAGTCCGGGGGTTGTCCAGAAGTTTGGTGTGCATATGCCTGCTTCAATATATATATATATTCCCAGGAAACGAAGTTATCTTCTTTCTCGCCATGCAAGTGCAGTGAGTGAAGTGTGACTGTCCCGCCAAAACTCCTTGTCGTTGAACATTCATAGTTCAATTTCTTACCTCGCAGTCAGACTTTCGATCTTTGGAACTCGGGAAGGAATCGTATTAATACGTCTCTTGCTTACGCTCACAACGAAGACTACAATAGCAAAGGACTTTGAGAGTCAGAGGAGGGGTCAGATGGACCGCGTAGTACTGATTACTGGCAGGACAATCCATCGGATAAATTGATGTTTCCAATAAGCCCGCATGATGGTGATGTCATTTATCTACAAGCGTTTCGGGAAATGATAATATAACTTGGCGCGCGGCCATGATGGAAGAGCACGCTGTATAGTACTCGAACTTGTCGAGCGAAAGCGCGTTTACACAACACGCTCCTGAGGCGATCGCATCGCAATATCACTTAAACTCTGTGTAAAAGTCTCCGAACCCATGCCTTCCATCATTTCTCGCATGATTTTATTGAACTCGACAAGCAAGAAGGCCTGGGCATGCACTGGCTTAACTCCAGGAACAATGTGAAGATCGGCAAGCGGCCTAGTGCGCTAGACCCTAGCCAGTGACCAGAGCTTTGTGATGCGATCTCAGGCAGATCGATAGGGTTGCGAATACACTCATCGCCCACATTTGAAAGAATAAATCATTCACTGTTCCTTAGCTGTCATACGACAATGGCTGTCAGGGTTACATGCACCTCTTGTGACTCTTATCGGTGGTCTCGGTTCGTTCATGAAAATAACACAGGGCCGCAGAAAACAGGGTAGAAACTAAGGGGCTTACTCTCGCCTCTTAAGCACTAACGGCACCCGAGAAGGTCTGCAATCCATTCCGTAAGCTGGCCAAAGGCGGCGTGGACACAACTTACCCCAAAGTCAAACTTTCGTTGAAGGCCGTTACACGAGCATAGCGCTCCTCAAATGTCTCGCCGGCAAACTGGTGCTCCTCCTTGATTTCGATCTTATATCTCGACACAATCATAGTAATCACCGCTATGCCTTCAATTTCTGCGAATCTAGAAGAACACGTCAGGGCTTTTTTGTTTTCAGTTATATCACGACACAAGTCGCACCGTCTCCCTAGACAAGCTCGGGCGCCTACAAGAATTCTTAAGCAGTGATCACCTTGCTAGGTATGCCATACCTTGATTAAACGGAAGGAAGGCATCCTTGGGCCAGTCCCTGAGAAATCTCTCTGGCTTGAACATATGGGGATCCTTCCAGTATCGCGCTGTGAGACCTCGTAAGAACCAGCCCACGAGATGTAATGCGGCTAACATACGATTATAGTGAATACCAGGCAAGTGCAGAGACACCGTTGTCCCTGCTGGGACGGGAATACTCGTCTTTGTGCCATCGCGATTGCTCGCCATCAACGTTGTATCCTCTGCCGCCATCTTGGGGATATCGGGTACCTTGGGACCATAGAGTATGACTGACTTTGATCCACTCTACATTTCTTTAAACATACCGAGGGGCTATGCATGCGTAGTTAGTCCCTCGACGTGGTCACTCGATTCGAACGGGCACTCACAACAGCCTCAGAGTCTCGTATAAAACGCTGCACATCAATGAAAACCATCATTCTGATGAAACTTTTGATGGACCTACGCCAAAGAGTGCGTGAACCGACTCATATCTTCGTATGTCTACAGGTGCTTAGTTTGTTATCTAGAGTGAGATTCAGTTCGACTTACAGGCATTCTGTTCAGGCTTGACAACACGCCTTTGATATGTTGATACAAGCGCTCTTGCTCATCCGGGTAGAGAGCTAGAAGAGCGAATGCGAAGCACAATGCATGGGCTGTTGTCTGTGGTACAACGTCTCAGGGAACGTCTTAGGGCACACCCCACGTAGTGGATGAACCTACCTCATGTCCAGCAATAATAAAGATAAACATGTTTCCTGAAACATTTAGTAAGGGCACCTCCAAAATGGGATACGAAGCGACAGTGAGGATTTACCCATAAGCTCTTGATCACTTATCGCCGGACCGCTCTCCGGCATCAGAAAAAGTGACAACCGGGTATATGGAAATACATGACATCCTAATAGTTACAAGTCCGGATTTGCTAAGTATTGAAGACTACAGTATATGCAGCCAAGAATAGATTGAAAAAAAAGTCTCACACCACAATATATGAGATGGGGTCACACTGTATCTGACAAGCAGGTCTTGTTATCTGCCCTGCACTGGGCCAAGGGAATTGCAGTCACAATACAATGTGATACAGGACTTGCCGGTGACATTGGCATAGGGACAACAGAAATGTAGTCTCAATGTAATGCACAAACTAAATTTCATCACAAATACAAGTAATGTGATACAGAATACTTTGGACTATGTCCTCTACATAGGACTACATTCAAAGGCATAGCATGTAGTGCTCATTGTCTGCGACCAAGTCTTGAGTCTGAGACTCCGCCGACTCGGAGCTTGCCTGCCAGTGCTGGGATGGCCCGGGTCACCCAAGCTTGCTCATTACGAGCTTCACACTTGGCCAACATCATTCTCTTTCATCTACTAGTATGTAGTGTCTCTTGTCACAGTCTGGAAGCTTGTAGTTTGTTTTTGAAAGTGATTTATTCTCTGTCTTAACTCATAACTCAAGGGGAAGATTGCACGCGCTGGACCTACTACGGGCCCAAGCCACCAGACTAGCACTTTTCACTTTCTCCACTCCGGGCCGCCGGCCGTTGTAGCTCCCTTGAAACTTCACGCTCTCTTGCCCTCTTTCCCATGGCGCACCTCCCCACCCAAGCCACTTAGCCACTACCGATGAGGACACGTTGCCTCTATTTCAACTACCAAGCTCACCCGTCTCTGCACCGAAACCTCTTTTGCGTCCGCGAGAACTCCACGATGGAGTTCTCGAGTACTCCGGCACTCTTCTTCCACCACGGCCATCCGCCTCCAACATCCCTCTCCCAAGCTCGATGTCTGTGTCACCTCCTGCACCGCCATCACTATTTCCCGCACGCAGGAGCGTGATATCGCTCTCCGAAGCACTCTTTTGATGAGTCATCCGGGTCGTCCGAAGTATCAGCTACGAGTGCAAACACTGCAAGGCGTGCGGGATGGTGCACGGGCTCGTAGCTGCCCCGCAAGATGACGTGGATGCTGTTGTACATTGGAATCAGAGCATATATTAGCGCATATAGGTTGCTTTCGGGCTGCCTTACCCTCTGGTGCGTCGACGGAGCCTTCGAACTGTGTGATGGAGATACGTCTGACTTAGAACGGGTGGGCAGAGATGCTGAGACCAAAAGTGCGGCAGCCCTCAATGCTGCTGTTGAGCGGAGACCCTCTCTACCATTATCCACAGTTAGAGTCAGTCCCTTCTATGTTCTCCATTTATCCCTTGCAACTCAGCATCATTACAGCCTTCACGAGAGGACTCTGCCAGCAATGCTTCCCCCCCGTCAACTCCCCTACAGCATGTCAAACTTGGTTCAAGTTCCTGTCCTCCCACACCGCTTTCCCATGCACTACATCCGAAGCAGCCAATCCAGACAGGAGGAGGAGGGGGAGGGCTTCGGGTTCGTGTCCGTCAGAGTCAGGTGAGGCTTCGCTCTTTAACGAATGGCTTGTCGAAGAGTAGACTTTCGGGCCTTCGTTCTTCGTCGTCCTTGTTGACATCATCACCATCCAACAGCGCCTCTGTACCTGGAGGCATGGCTGATTCACTTTTTGCACTATGCTTGCGCTGACGTTTACGAGCGTGCTTGCCCATTACTTGTCACAGAGTGTCGTGGATTTTTCGTACCCGGCCCGCGTTGTTCCGTCCCAAGTCGATGTTCCGGTCTTTCCCGCTGTGAATCGTATCTTTATCTTGATCTCCACAACAATTTTATGACTGGTTTGCGCTGATAGATGGCTCAGTGGCGCATAGCCAGGAGGCACACTTCCGACAGGCTTGTCGGCCGCATCGATCAGGTCGATACAGAAGTTGCGAGTACGTTGGATAGGTAGAAAAGCGTGGAGGAGGGCGGAAAAAGTCTGCAAGACGCAAGTCAAAAGTTCGTTGGATGAGCGGGTGCGTATTGCCTTCCTCATACATCTTTCGGACGCATAGAGGAGCTTGATATTTGTGTCGTCATTTTACAAGATCAACTGATGGAGTTGCAAACAGCTATGCTACACACTCGAACTCGTCGACCGCAAACAACGTATGAGCGTCGCGATGTGCAATAACAGCGAAGTTTGCGGTGCGCTCACGAAGCTATCCGAATCGGTCGAGGCGATCATCCCCAAGGGCAAGTCTCTCGCTAACGCCAACGGGGACATTGGCGATCTCGTCGAACAAGAAATGGTCGGCGCCACAAGGGCGATCGAGGCTGCGACGCAACGCCTTCAACAGTTCATGGCACGTCCGCACAACTCGACGCGCTTCTCCACCGTCGATCTGCAAGTCCACAACTCGACCCTAGCCGCCGCTCTGGCGATCACCAACGCGATCGCGCGTCTGATCAAAGCGGGGACCGACTCGCAGCAAGATATCGTCGTGCAGGGCAAGGATGCCAACTCGACCCAACAATTTTACAAGCGAAACAATCGGTGGACCGAGGGGATGACCTTGGGATACTCAGGAACTGAGAATGCGATGCGCCTGCTCAATCACCCTGGTGAGTCGCCCGTTCTCCAGACGTTCTTAATAATCAAATCTGTCTGTTCCAAGCTTCATCAACCGTTGCCTAATGCGTGTTCTCCTTTGTTAGCGGTGTGGGTAGTGCCATCTCCCTAATCATCCTGCAGACAAAGAGCTCAAGTGGGAGGAGGAACACCATGTAAGTGCAAATTGTTCTCGACATGAGGTTTCTGTTTGTGGATCCTAGGTATGCTGTGGCTGCCCCACCTTCCTTAATGAGATGAATTGTTTGTTCTGCAATTATATCATGATGTCTGGCCTGAAACATGCTTATTTTGAGATGTAACACAAAACTGTACTAGCAAATTGTTGTACATGGCAGTACATGAGTCAAGCTCAATACATTCCCATACGTAGAGATTCACAATGTACTCAAGTATATTCTAATAAATGGTAATACATGGTCTGCATCAACTACATTTCAATGTCAGCTGTTTCACAATGCATTCTGTTGCAGGACTGGCAAGACATACAACAAATGTGGTATTATATATCATAATACATAACTATATAGTGGGCCATCTTTTTTTCTGATGGGCTCCTCCTGTGATGCATTCAGAAGGCCGCTAAACAGATCGTAGCGTTCCTCCTTCATGTCACCATTCCTGCGATCATTCGCCATTTCAAGCATGTATTGCTGCTCGATGCATCAGTAACGAAGGGTGTGACGGACGTAAGGCTGAGATATTGAAATCGCATACCTTCAGTTCAGTAAAGGCCAGGTGAACCTTCCTTGTATGTGAGGTTGCGCCCTGAGCCCAGTCGGGGAGAAGGATCTTCATGATTAGATTGCTGGATAAGATGTGAATCGCATCCTTGAAGGTCATCTGGTGGCCAGGAGGAATAACAAGGTCACTGGTCCATGACACCTGACGGCCGAACCCTAGAATGCGCCAACATCAGATTGGATGAGTTAGGTGGGATATCACGAAAGCATGCCTGCGATACCGATGACAAAGAGCGTAGTCTGTGGAGATGTTAGGCACAGGTATACATAATATATATGAGTCTCAGCAGCCTACTGGTAGAGTAATGTCCAGAAAGTGATCTACGATGACTTCGGGCTTATCACCCCACACGTTGCTGAACAGGTCTAACATAATTTTGACGGTCTCATCCCATACCAACTTGTTGTTTTTCTGGTAATTGTGTCAAGAATGAGGCAACGGACTAACAATAATGCATACCTCTGAGAAGGGTGGCGCAACAACTTTTCGATACCTCTTCCATTCATGTCCTTCAGAAGCCACGATATTCGGTCCAAAAACGGCCAATACTCCATATAACTGGAGGTTCTTCGGAAATTTGGCACGAGACGTGGTGACTTCCTATGGTACATAGTCAGGGACGTGTAATTCGACGCGGCACAACCTTAACCGACTTTGATCATATCCGCATCTGCGAGGAAGATGGTGCACTCCGGCCGAGGAAATGCGGTAATCTATCAGCCGATTGCTTGAATGTACATCTGCGGAGATCGGGGATCGTAATGGCTTACTAGAGTAATAAAATCCTGTCCAGCAGAAGCAAAATCTGGGCGGGAATGAGGCCTGGATAGTGCTGTTTATCATGGGTGATGTGAGCCTACCTTCGTATTTCCTCCTGAACGCCCACACTTCCCCTGCATTCAGGTAAGGGATTGGTGGCAGGCTGCGCTGCATCAATCGTCCCGGAATGGATGGCACACTGAAAAGGTAGCGAGGACCGGGGATATTGCTGCGAGCGTCATAGCAACACAGTCATTCCCTGGTGTCATATTCTTGAACATAAGATTACCTACCCAACATTGCGCGCAATCCTTCGGAGTTCAAAGAATCGTTGTATAAATATTAGGCCCAGGAGAGAAAGGAAGACGGATAGGATTGTGAACATTGTCAGATGTAAAAGTGGGCAGGAGGGAAGGGCGAGCGAGCGGTCGAGCCAACAACTCTAGCCGGGCGGCGTGAGGCAACTGTGAGCCTCAGCGATGGCATCTCGATCAAGTTCGGATTGCCCCTACTAGGCAACGTACTCTATACAACAAGTTACAATGATATCATGAGTCGGTAGTGGAATAAGCCATATATCGGGGCGATAATGGTGGCACGCGAGATCCTAAGGCGACAAATCCTTAACACGAGAGAGAGCAGAGAAGCACAATATACCGAGGGAGAGACAGATTTTTGCAAACAATGACAAATACGCATATCATCGCTTACTAGGCACGACCCGACCACTGGCAGTGACCATTAAGATAGTGCAGCAATGTTCCCTCCGCTCAAGGGACCTCCCTCGACTTCAACGATGGCGCCACCTTGCACCTCGGTCGTGCGAAGACCTTGGCCCGTCGTTCCAAGGCCAGTCTGCCCAACGACTGTTGCCACGGCGCTCGCGCTGCTCGCGCTGCCCGTGCTGTACGCAAGTCTAGCAAGTTCAGCGCGCACACCCTCGAGAGGCCGCTTCAGGCCGACACGCTCGCTAACCAGCGCCAACCTCGTCGCCTCCAGCGCCCGCCGTTCCTCCTCCAGAATCTCCTCCAACTCTTCAACTGCAACATTTTCAGCTCCAGCTTCGTCAACGTCAGCTTAATCACCACAGCGAGCATTGAACGGATCTGAGTCTCCTCCGCACCAGCGAGTACGGAAGCTGCTTTGGCGGACGAGCTGAGAGCTAGCTTTGCGGCTTGCACCACCTTCGAGTGGGGGACGCCAGGAGTAGGCTTGGGAGCTGGACCGTCGACAGACATATCATCGGCTCCAGGAGCAGCGGTGTTGGAGGGGGCATCAGCCAGGCTGGACGACCTCTCGGTAGCGTCCTTGTCCATACTATCCTTCGAAGCGTCGTCCTTCTTCTCCGATTCCATGTGTTCATTGCTGTCTGATGCAGGCCTGGACTGGTCTCCTTCTTCTGTGAGGTCGTGCAATGCGGTCTTGGCGGCTTCTGCGGCAACTCGACCCCAGCAAGGAATGCGACAACACTCTTGGCTCTCGGACGGCACCCGTGCATCGTAACGCGCCCATTTCACCTTGTTTGCAAGGTATGTGTCTTCGATTGGTATGGTAGTTCAAGGAACTTGCATATGCATTGTTGTGACGAGCGAGGAAGAATAGGACGCCGCTTGGGTGAAAGAAGAAATCAGGCCATCGCAAAAAGGACTTGATCAAGTAGATACCTTTTGCTTGCCAGAGTTTAGACGTGGCGCCGTCGGCGAGGAAAGAAAGTACTTCATTGATGCAGATGGGTGCAAGTTCCGTATGAAATGCTGGATCCTGCAAGATTATCATGCATAAAAGGGTGAATCATTCCTCAAAAAAGGCTTACCGTTCTCTTCTTTCGGAGAACGAGGTGTTCAAGGAACCGCGCTGCAGCGTCGGGATTCACCACCCGGATCTGCTGCTTTGTCTTCCGCATTTTGTCCTCGCTCTGCCGAACCGTGAGCTGTCAATAACTATTGTCGGCCGGTTAGAAATGAAAAAAAGAAAAAACACGCGGGATGCCTCACTTTGATAGCACGTTCCGTGTCCTTGCCCGCCAACCAGACGCCCCATTGTTGAGTCAATACACGATTTTGTTTTGCAGTGAGCAGGGAGGACATGTCAGAGAGTGGGTGTGTGATCTCCGGATCTGTCCATGCGCCCTCGACAAGTCTGAAATCGTGAAGAAACGATTAATCAATCGTAAGCGAGTCAAAAAGCAAGGAAATTGTAGCGCACTTTGACCACAAGTCCAGCAGCACAGCATCCTCCCCACGTTTCGAATACATCTTTCAAAGTGCGCTGTATTGACCAGCTGCGCGGAAGACTGGTTCGACCGTTGGGAGGATGATCACTTCTGACTCTTCGAGAAGGGCATAGAGATCTGTCATTTTCTCGCCTCGCACGAATAACTTTGCCAGTATGGTGTCAACTACTGTATCTACGTGTAAACGCAATCGAGTGAGAAAGCCAGATCAGAAAGGGAAAAAAAAAATGGGCGACGTACCGCGCGCCTGGCCGGTGAGCTAGAATCGCCTCGCGCACGTCTCCACTTGCGCAGAAACTCCTCGAGCACCTCGTTTGCCGTGATCCTAAGCAGATGACGGAGCTCAACTGGGGACAGCGCGGTGGGCGCTCGAAAGGGAAAAAATTCAAAAACTAGGTTTGGCCAGGACTAACATGTTAGTAACCAGCAAAGCGTCATTGTGGTTGTGAGGAAGCCGCGGGGGAGCCGGGACGGGGGAGGGGAAAGGGGAAAGGGGAGGGAACGTACTCATGTCGTCGATCGAGTCGTACAGCGGCATACGTTCGGCGATCCTTGAGAAGACCTCAAGCGTCGGGTTCACTGACAAGAAAGTGAACATACCTCGTCAGGATCTGTTTCCGTTGTTTGTCTGCGAGCTCGATGACTTTTGTGGTTTTCGAGGAGAGCCTCTGCTTGGGAAATTGACGTGACTGGAAGAAGTGATGGAACGGAGCTAGGACCAAAAATGAGTATATTAGAAACGTCGTCATGTTGCCCTGGAGCAGGACGGCAAGGGGAGACTTGCTCACGTGCGCTCAGACAGGTGCTTCCCGCGGCCGTCCCACGATGATACACGTGTAGTACGTATGACTCCGTGATCATGAGGAAGAAGTCATCGTAGTCGTGTACTTGTACATAACAGACATGTTATCTAGCCTCAAACTATACCTGGAGAATCCACGGAAAAGTAGATAAACATGGGAGCTAGCGTGGTGCGAGTACTAGCACTTGTCACCAAGGTTCCCAACGGATGTCAAGTTGGCTCTTCGCCCTCAGATCGTAGAGAACGAGAAACCCCAGTGACGAGCTTGGCTTGCACGTGAAGTATCTTCACATTGCTGAGCAGTCTGAGAAGTTTACGCCACGCTATTCGGTCAACCCCATCTAAGGCTGGAACATGCCCATGGCTGAGTGTGACTTGCTCCACGACAGAGAGTGCAGGTGCAAGGGTATTGAGGATTTGAACTGCGGATGCTACCTGCCCATTGCCCGCACTTGATCCCCAAGACCAATGGGTCTTTCCATTTCCTTGTCCAGGGATCTGCCCGTACCTGAACAAAAATGTCATTGAAGTTGAGCTTGACAGCACTAAATTTGGGTTTCTGGGATGATTAGATGAATTGCAAAAGGTGTAGAATGGTAAAAGAGAGTAGCTGATTTGGTGAGAATGTCTCAAGCCAGGGGAAAAGGAGCTGGAGCAGCAGGTGGAGAAGCAGCAGGTGGGGGTGTGGCAGGTGGAGGTGCTGCAGCACCTGCAGCACCTCCATCTGTCGCTCCTCCACCTGCCACTCTGGCTCCTGTCCCCCTGGATCAAGACATTCTCGTGCACCTGAGGATTGCAACATCCCAGGAAAGGTTTGCCAAGGCCTGGCTGGCATCATGCTGAGCAGGCCCATCACAACTGGCAAACTGCCCAACACAACCAGGACGCAGCCTGTCTCAACCAGGAAACTGCCCATCTCAACCAGGAATCGGCCCAACATAACCAGGAAGCTGCCCATCACAACCAAGTGACTGCCGAACTGGCCGAAGAAACAGCAAGGCAACGACAAGCGGGTGCACCGGAGGAG